>CM076582.1:1342660652-1343260652 GCA_034641835.2 Pinus albicaulis | reverse complement strand
TTGGCCTACATATGTCTTTCTACCTAGAGAATTTTTTGGAGGTGAAAGATGGCCTCATCGTGCACCCCCCTTATACTCGCAAACACTGGATGCACTCACTTAGGATCCCACTGGGGCAGCTTTGATTTGGGTCCCATCGATTTTGGGTGGAGGCTAGTCACCATATACCACGATTTGACAGGGTCTTCCAGTTGTGCCATCTACAAGAGCTAGAGACAAAGATGCACCTCATTTTTTGGTGCCCCATATACTATGAGATCAAAGGACGATATCATTGCCTATATAGAGAGCTTGGAGGATCCCTTTCTACCTTCCTCTGGTATCTTGACCAGAGATGCCTATCCCTCTTCATCAAGGAGATATTTAGACACAGATCTCAGATCTTACATACCTCACCTCACTCGGGGATGATTTGAATGATCACATCATACTTTCAGGTCGACCTAACTAATCGGAGCAACAAGCAACGAGCTGAGTTCCAAGGTATTTCAGACAGTAGAGTAGTGAGAACTCGAGTCTCCCCTCAACCACTCCCCCCTTTGGGCATCCAACTAATACCTCTGAGACCATTTCAGAGGTGCCAAACAACACATTAGTACACTGACACAAAGAGCGTCATAGGGTCTAGTACCAGACGGTTCCGGAACGATGCCCCCTAATAGGTTTCTTTCTAGCCTCAACGAAGCAGCAAGAGACTTATCCATAGTCTCTTGCCTTTGGCCTCGGATGTTACAAGTATTCCTCACTCCTACATCCCCCCCAAGATCATGCAGTAAGACTCCTCGTTGGATCCAAGAGACTTCAATAGCCAAACAATGCCATTGTCACCCACCTCAGCGTCGACTATCAGACTCGAGCATTCTTGACATCATCGACCTCCAGCCCTGCACTTATTCACTTAGCCTTCTACATGATCCGATTATATACATGTTTATGAGGCTATCCTATTATTATATCCTTTTTTTAATTCATTTCACTTTATCCTAGATTGAGTTTTGGCATTTTCTAGGAGTTGCATTTACACTCCCACATTTTACTCATACTAGTTGTGTCCTTCAATCCCATTGACCTATTTATGGTCATTTGTTGGACATTAATAAAATTATTTGATCTTACTGATATTTGAATCTATTTACAATATGCACAGAACATCATCAAGTTTCTTCAACTTGAGTCACAGCTACAACAAGATGAACTAAAATATAGAAAACAACAATCCGAACTAGTTCTTGTTTAGAAAAATTCTATGTTTGAGATTGATCCTCAGCAGAAGCCAATACTTAATTAGATCAATGACACCACATTAGGATAAAATTCACATTAAGATGCAAAAGTTTTGCTTGCACTTCCCAAGCCCATCATCAAACCTTGGGAAGAAGTCATTAACAACAAGCACAAAACCAGTCTTGGATACGGAAAGGAAGTGAACTTTCACATTCCAAACAACTCTAAACCAATCTAGTTTAAGAGTGTCAGGCTTTTTCTGGATAACTCACCTTCACATACTCCACTTCCACATTAGATTCACAGATGCCAACATTGTCATTTATTGGCCACATAAAATATCAGTGTTTTGATCTTCGCCTTTGTGAGCACTATGGAAAACATACCCATCATTCAAGTAAAAGACTCCCGCAAGAGCGAAGATTCACCTTGGATGGATTTCTTCTTGGAAATGGTCTTCAACATCCAAGAAGATATATCATTCAAACTTATTGCATTCCTGGACTAAATTATCAACAAGACTAGGAAAGGAATCTTTACCTAGCTGCGGGTCGAATCTGTGGTTGGAACCCCCTATTGGCAGAAGGAAGGGTCGAGCCTTGTGTTTGATGCATCTGCAAACGAGAGGTGAAGGCCAGAGGGCTTATGAGCATTCTGCGGAGGAATAGAGGAGGTTTGGGACAAGGAGAGAGACAAACCTATAGTTTTGGCACAAGCCACAAGGTTGTAGTTATCATCTGTTGCATGCAAGGGTTGTTGTGTAGAAGGCCATGGCCAAAAGGTTACGTCCAAGGGCCTAAGGAAGCCAATTGTAGCAGTAAAAGGCCTTGCAGAGAGTTGACTAGGAAGTTTAAGGAGGGCAAGGAGTACCTTGTGTACTACAGCAAGTGGCAGTAGGTTTTGGTAGCGAAGGATAGCCACTGGTCAAGGCAAATGAGCGCTGAAAGGACTCAGCCTTAGCCAAAGTATTTTGGATTCTTGAAATATGTAACTAGGTTCGGTCTTCATAATGACATATGTAATCATGAATTTATGTATTTAATGAAAAGAGAAAAATAAATTTATTATTGGTCTTGAGACATGGGTTTCATGCTCAAGGGAATTTATTTTTAGGTCAAGCATCCATTGAGTGCTTCTAGGTTTGTCATAAAGTAATTGAGTCATTGTCATGTATTAAAGACCCATTTGGGCATGTTACATATTGTAAAGAAAATTTATTTGATTCAAAATAGAGTCAAAGACCCTCCAAGACCTCGTCATGGCACAAAGATCAAGTCGGCCTAAAGAGAGCAATTTGTATGCCTCACAAGCCTATAAGTAAGAAGGAAGTCGACCTCGTTTGGACACTCACTCAAGTAAGTTTGATCTCCTCAAGATAGAAGCTAGAAAAGGACGAAGAAGGAGAAGAACAAGTTCGAAGTTCTTGGGCCTCTCTCTCTCTCTCTCTTTTGTTAGGGCTTCTATAGTTACTGGGCAAGACAAAATTCTGAAGTTGCATCGAAGCTGTGAAGCTACAAGGTCGAAGCTATGAAGCTGCAAGGTCGAAGTTGTTGAAGCTGCATCAAGGTCAAAGGTGTATAAATTGTTGTTGGGGTCGGAGTTGTTGGAGAAGTTGCTCGAAGGTCGAAGCTTGTTGTTGGAAGCTGTTCAAGAAGGAAAAAGTTGACTTGGTCTTGGAGGGTCTTGGTCAAGGATCATAGGTCTTGGAATTCGTCAATTGAAGTTCTATAAGAAGAGAAGAATTTTGATGGGTTTTCCTCTCAATTGGAAAGGTTTTGGCCCTGGTTGATCGCCTACATCTTGTGTCCTATTGTCTCATTGTTCTTTATGATTTGGTAGTTGTTTGATGATAGAGAACACAAATAATAATAAAGGAAAGAAGAATCTAATCAAGTAAAGTAAAAATACATCACAAGCAGTTATCAAAGAGAAATCACCTCATCTAGCTACCCTAGATTTCTCAACATGGTTACAGAGCTAAGGTGACTACATCAATGAAGGGTAGCACAAAAAAGGATACCGAAGGGCTTAAGTATGAAGAAATCATCTTGGAAACATCAAGAGCATCAATCATCAAGACAAGTTCGATCAAGGAAGAGAAAGGAATCTAATACCCAGCGAAGGAAGAATAAAGAAGAGCGAAGCATTTTCTCATATGTTTTGGTCTAATTCTCCTCCACACGTGAAAAGGTTAGGGCATCATTTGCAGCAATGAAAGCCGAAACTTGCAATCACTCAAAGAAGCCAAAGTTTGGGTCAAAGAAGGACTACTCAACAAGCCGAATTGTCAAGAGGAGTCAAGGTCAAGAGAAGTCAAAAGGAGGAAAATCTATCAATATTCCAGCTACACGTGTGACCTAGGAGTTCCGCAAAAAAGGTCGAAATTGCAAACCTGCTACAACAAGCCAAAATTCTGAAGAAGGCCGAAAATTTGACGTTGGAAAACAAGTTTGACTAGCATTGACTTGAAGGAAAAAAAGCAGGAAAAAGCATTGTCATCATCAAGGAATCAATGTGATCTCCCTATGAGCCAAGAATCGCTTTTGAAGGAAGACATCTTCACTAAGAAGACATCTTCTATTATCTACATCATCATCAAAATCAAGAAGGCGTCAAGCTAAAGATTTCATCATTTAGGAGTATCTTCACTTGACAAGTATCTTTATATCTATATTTATCTAACAAGATGACTTCGTTTTGTAAGGAAAGCAACAAATTGGTTGGGTCATCAAAATTTTCTTGCATGGAAGAAGAGGATAGATTTGATCCTCAAGAAAATGAATTCATTGAGCATGTTAAGGGTTTAATTGTCTAACTATCAAAAGAAGAAGCTCAAGCTCTAACAAAATACACGAAAGGGAAAATATACAGATAAGATGAAGATATCAAAGAAGAGGAATAACCTCATACTTTATGAGGGTGTCTGAAATAACAGTCAACTACAAGAGTTGGGAGAAAGAATGTATGACAAGGAAATGATTACCCTAGTACTCAATGCACCACCGGAGAAATGGGGCAACTTCACATCAAGCATATATGGGAAGAAGGAAGCTACTCCATGAACTATGGTCACTATAAAAGATAGAATGAACCAGATTGAAGGCAAAGAATGATGTAGGATCAAATGAGCAAACTCAGGCATATGCTCCCATGGCAACGAGGAAAGGTCCTCAGAAAAGGAAGCAAAATATGGCAAAGGTTCAATGCTATGGATGTCAAGAATATGGGCACTTCAAGAGAGATTGTCCTAAGATCAAGAAGGATAACAACAAAAAAGGAAGGGAAGAAGCCCATATCACTGAAGAAATGGAAGAAGTTGAAAAGAAGAAATCCAAGAAGGAAGAAGTAAAAGATCTCTACTACGATTGAGATAAGTCTTCTCCACCTAGTTCTTTTCAGTTCTTGTAAAATATGGCTATTATGGTAGGAATCATTAGAATAATGATAGGATGTATCAGTTTAGGAGATGGCATCACAAGAGCATTCGACTAAAGCAAGAGCTCAAAACATCATCATAAGAAGCTTGAAAGATAGATGAAGTAGGATTCTATGATAATCATCATTAGAAGAAAGTAGCTCTTGGTAACCTCATTAGAAGCATAAGTAACACTTATGGGTAGAAGTTAGTCATCTAGTATAGAACTCATCATGCATTATTGGGAAGGTGCATCTGCAAGATGAGGATAATCAGGATCCTTTGCTGGAATTTTCATTAGAAGGTTCATCTCTTGTAAGATGTCTCGCGAAGCATTCCACTTGGGATGGGATTCATTGTTTAGATGAATGATGAAATGGTGACAAAGGAATGCAACACGTCAAAGATGATTGAATCACTCTCAATCAAGGACAGGAAGATGCTAAAGAAAGTCTAGATGACCAAAGAAGAAAAGAGGTATGTATGCATATGTTCAATGAGTCTAGCCATGTCAATATATAGTTGTAGATAGTAAGGATGCATGTTCTACTTCATGAGTACGATCAAAGGAAAGGGATCTCTCTCATTAAAAGGATGCATAAAGGCATGGTTCACATATTTACTAGATGAAATCAACATAATATGTCCTCATATGAAATATGCGGTGGTTGAAAAAGATGAAGGAACTATGATTGGAAGTTCTTGGGGAAACAATATAAAGAAAGGAAGAGATCATGAAAGATGCAACTATGGAGAAGGCTATCAACATCCAATGACTAAAATATTTGACTATGATATCTTTGTGGGAAAGATATGAAGACCCTGATGAAGTCTATAAAAGGAGGCCCTTGACATTGTATATCTTGGAGATGTGTCAAATATATGTACAGGATGTTAATATTGCAAGCAAACAGATGTCATGATGAAGGGCCATCACAAAAGGTAATTTTGATTTGATATTCATTTTTGGTTTTTGAATAAAATCTGGATGGGATAATGCAGGGCTACCGGAAAAGGAGTTGTGGATGTCGTCTACAACTAGCACTCATGTAGTGGGATGGAAGATCCTAAAGGAAACATGTTGTAGAAGAGGTTGTTGTATGAAGGAAAGCCAGATGTGGACTAGAAAAATCACTTTCAGATAAAGGGAAGGATGACATGGATGACTTGAGGAAAGTGATGGATGGTCGATGCCCTACAAAGATGAAGGCTCCATAATATTAAAACTAAAATTCATGACATCGAATGGAGGAGCACTAGAAGCCGTTGAATGTCCCATGTTCTCCACCAATGAATAAAAGGTTGCTACTAGAAACAGGTCCCCAGTTAAGAGGGAGCCTGGAAACAAGTTTCTAACTTGAAGTCATTGGGAGCCTGGACAAGTCGTTGGCTAAGAGGGATCTTGGAAGCAAGTCCCTGGGAGCCTGGGCCCTGGACAAGTGTAATATTCCCAATTAGCAGCAACTAATTGGTAATATTAATTTTGGCCAGTTTTGTTTTTCTAAAGTTAATTCAGTTAATAAAGTGGGTGATGAGACACACAACCTACACTTAGGAAATAAAAATTCCCTAAAAGTCACTTGAGCATGTAATTATTTGGTAGTGTGGGGCCAGGAGGAATAAGTGGCAGCGTGGGCCCATGACAACGCAGTGAGAGAGGGACAGCGTGGGCCAAGAGGGACAACGCAGTTTGATGGGGCCCGGGTGAGAGCAAGGCTCTCAAATCATAAAAAGGGGAAGAGGCTCCTCATTCTCTCATTCTATCACGCATCTATGATTTTTGTCTTTTGACATTGAGCACGCTTTTGTTGTTGAGCGAAGTTTGCAAGTGTTGTTTAGCACACCGAGTGTCTCCGAGCGGAGATCCCAACCTCAACACCAGGTGACTTCGAGTGCCTGCTCGGGTGAGGAGTTCTATCCGTTGTTTTTCAGGTGGGAGCCATAGCATCATCAGCCAAGAATTACGCACTTGCTTGGGCAGCGCAGTCTCTGGGAGATATCACACAGTTCTGGGAGGAGGCAGTTCTGGGAGTTAGGATTCATTAGGGGATTCAGCCCGAGATAGTGAGAAGGGATCAACCTTTCATTATTTCATCATTTTGGTACAAGAGGAGGCCATCATTTGCAGAGGATCATTCAGGGCCAGCGTATTTCACTGGGATAGCGTTATTTCCCAAGGGAGGTCAAATTTCGGGGTCATCCATTCCGGAATTCCTTTCTGGGCTTTTCTAGGTCTTTGGAGGAGAGCTCATTCCTAGAGTTTCATATTTTTATGAGCAGGGGAACAGCCCAAAGAGCCATCTCATTCCAGCAGTAGCAGCAGCAGCAGCATTTAGAGATTACGCAGTCCTTGACAGAGTAGCCATTCCTTGAGCAGTTCTGAGAGTATTTCCAGCTTGCCTTGTGCAAGCCAAGGTGCCATCATTCTGATCACCTTTGTACTCATTGTATCTTCCAGTTACATAATAAAATGGCGCAACGTTTCTCCGTATTTGCATTGTTTATGTAATGTCTCTCTATTTGCGGTAGGTGCTTGTTTATGTTGCTTTATATTGTTGTTTATTTCTATTCAGAATATTACAGTGGTATCAGAGCTTCGTTCTTAGCTCAATCGTGGGGATATTTTTCTATGAACAGAGAGGGTAGGCATAATCTTACCCACCAAAGGCAGTTGAGGTGGCAAATATGGGAGTGTCTAGGAGAAAAGGGGAAGCAGCATTTGGTAACATTTTTAAGGCCCTAAATGATTTAGCCAAATGACAAAAGGGAATGTTGGAAAGACTCAAGCAACAAAATAGGAATGAGAGCATCCATCAGGAATCCCTAGTAGGAGAGACTTTGGGGGTCTCACAACAGTGTGACCACCCTTTACCAGCCACTCACCCACCAGCCTTCAGTAGGGCAACCAAGATCACGATGCCTACATTCTTACCTCCAATACTGAGTGAGCAAGATAGGCAGCATGATCATATACCCATGGGAGATTATTTCCGAGAATGGCAGTCCATGGGGGAAACTTCAGAGCGGCTTTGTCCTTCAGAGATAACTGCCAGCTCAGGCGGGATGAAGAAGGAACAGTGGGGGCTCTAGCACGGAGAGTTCAGAGTTGCAACGTACCATTGGAAGGACACTTTTTCCCATGTATGATGGATCCACTGATTGCACGGCTTGGGATCGGGCAAGAAATCTGGATACCTCTTTCCAGCTTGACCGAATAACGGAGGGGAAGCCATCAAAATGGCTACCTCGCACTTGGAGGATGAGGGCACACAGGATCATGGGGAGCATGTGGATACACCCAGTATGACGCAGCGGTCACCTGTGTTGGAGACTTCTTTAACCATGTCGGTTGACATCCTAGTAGAGAGAGTAGAGCCTACCCCAGAAGTGCCATCCACTGAGGTGATGACCGGGGTAGTGTCTGAGTCTTCAGGTGGTAGCAGCACACAGCAGATGGGTGAGGTGCCAGGAGATGTATCCACCTTTGATGAGGCGCTAGGAGATACAGAGGTATTGGACGATCGTCGCACACAACGGTGTCATCAGCTTCGAGCCAACCTTCTAGTTTTGAAAGGGAAGGCCACATCAGTACGAGAGGCTATTTTGTTGCAAAACGAGGAGCTAGAGGGCATAAGAGTGGTTTGTGCCGAGTCAGCGGCTAAGTTGGACCACACTGGGGAACGGTTGGATTCCCTAATGGTACAGCTAGAGGGCACATTGGAGTGTCAGAGCAGCCCCCTTCAGGCATGCATAGACAAGGCTAGCAGCATTGTTGGGTCACCTCTTCCCATTAGAGAGAGAGAGACGGATCCACCTAGTCAGATCTCATATGTTGACTTGGATAGCGGGATGAGACGATCGGAGTTGCACACGGTGCAGCATCCACATGTTGAGGTTGGATGGCAAGAGATTTTGAGTTGGTACCCGATGGAGTGGGTTATGGAGATAGTGGTGGACCCTGGTGTAGTTCAGCAGGAGTTTCCAGGTGCTGGGAATACAGGAACCCCAAACTGGCATTGGGATCTAGGCGGGACTACCTGTCGTTTCCCAGGCAGGCCGGTTGACTAGTCTTGGAGGGTACAGTTGGCGTAACAGTTGAGCGTGCACATTCACTAGGGGAGTTTCGATTATCTCCAATGGCTAACCAGTTTATGGGCAGACTCCTTGGCTTGTCTTGGTACGACACTTGTACGCAGGGTCACAGGGTGATCAACATACTTTGGCAGGAGCTTGTCGAAGGAGGTGGCATTGGCAGGCCACCAGATGGTGCCTTGTATGGAGCCAAGGATTCTTCACCTTTGTGTGGGGCACAGAGGTCACAGCGGAGCCGACCAGTGGTGGTATCACTACTGACACATAGGGAGATTTACTTCTCGGACCCCTCGGGGAGGGTTTGGAGTGATGATCCATTCATCGGTGGGTATAGCGATGCGACAGTGGAGGTGATGATACCAATTGGGGGTGGTCCGACATGTAGAGACACAACTCTAAGCCATCACATCCAAGGATGTGTGGGAGAATCTAGCATTGAGCAGTGGACAACCGATGGACATGGAGGTTCATGGTGGTGTACCGTAGTGTGTGGGACTGCATTGTGGAGTAGGAGTGTCCTACATCACATTAAGAACACGCGAGGAGCGATCGATGCCTTGACACAGACAAGGCACGGGATGGTACAGGGTGGTACAGTAGTAGCAGGGGGTATCCAACGGTGTACAGGGGGTATGCCGTAGTGTGCAGTGGCATGTCGAGGAGTACATGGATAATTGGTGGTATGCGAGGGTGTACGGTGCTGCACATCAGGGTCTTAGAGTACTGCCTCCAGGGAGACTCACGGACAAGGACACCGGGCATACCTTTGGGGGTAGTTCACCCAGGATCGATGGGGAGACAGATGAGCGATACTTGACGGTATCTGTGGGGACTCAAACACCTGACCCTCTTCTACATCACTCATAGGCACAATCGATTTTGTTGATGTCCTTTGGCACTCTGGGCATGAGCAGCGGGGTACGAGAGGCTCACCCAAGATATTTGGATGACACTCAGCACACTAGGGGAGAGACTTCTCAACAGTGGCACCGGGTCAATGAGCTAGTTGACAGCCACAAGTTAGGGGATGAGATGATCATCTGCATGGGTGGCACATCAGTCATCGTTGAGCCTACGCCTAGGGAGTGGGTCATGAGGGAGACATGCGTCACTCTTTTCTCAGGGCATGTCAAGACCATGCATGAGCAGAGGATACTGGGTACAACAGAGGTCGCATCCCAGTATGTGTCTAGGGCCTGGGCTCCAAACAATGTATCAACACATTATCGAGAGGGTGGATGGCAGACCTAGTGGAGATGGTTGGCAGGGACAAGAGGGATCCACATGCCTTGAGTCAATTGCGAGTATCAGATATCCATCTATTGATTGCATTCAGGGGGTGGCTATTTGTCACATATGGCTTCCAACGGTCATCGGTACTACAGAGTGGCAGACACAGGGCAGGTTAGCATGCATCATATTTTCCCATGATATATGGACCCTCTATATTGGTCAAGAGCAGGGACTAGAGATGAGGCACGGAGGGATTCTTGCAGTTGTCAGAGCTATGGTGCAACAGGTCCGACTATGGGATGTAGAGATTTAGTTGATTGATAGCCCGTTCTGTCTCATGATGGTCAGAGTCAGGACAAAGAGTGATCTAGTTCACTATTGGGTTGGCACATGAGGGTACACAGAGGCCTTCATCAGATGGCAAGGCAGAATTTCTCTGTTTCTGCATAGATTCAGAGTTGCATTCGGAGGGGTAGGTATTGGCATCATGGCGATGCCTAGACTAGATGAGCTTGTCTCTCATAGATCTCCTGCCACTAGGTCTTAGGAGAGGAGGATACAGTCTGCGCATGACGAGGAGTATCTCATTATCAGAGTAGCGCAGCATCAGCATGGTGGTACCTCTACGAGATTAGCATGAGACTTGAGCATTACAGCTCTACACAGCTCGATAACCTCTAGTGGTGAGTTGTATACTACATGGAGAGATCATGTAGATCTTCCATCGGGCTTTAGCGAGTCACTAATGGAGTGGGGGAATTCATTAGCATGGAAGGATGGTGAGTGGAGCAGGTGGAGCTTCATGTTGGACAGGATGGCTTGGGATCCTGGCATTGAGAGATCCCTTCATATCAGGGTGATGCAGAGGGCAGGGAAGATTCAGTGGCACATCTGGGACCTAGGCACATTTTGCAGTGACGGTGGGGTGCATCAGCTAGAGAGGAGGCTTGTTCAAGCATTGCTTGAGGACAAGCAATTTTTGGCGAGGAGGACTGTAATATTCCCAATTAGCAGCAGCTAATTGGTAATATTAATTTTGGCTAGTTTTGCTTTTCTAAAGTTAATTCAATTAATAAAGTGGGTGATGAGACACACAACCTACACTTAGGAAATAAACATTCCCTAAAAGTTACTTGAGAATATAATTATTTGGCAGCGTGGGGCCCAAGAGGGCGAAGTGGCTGCATGAGAGAAGTGGCAGCGTGGGGAGCGTGGGCCCATGACAGCGCAGTGAGAGAGGGATAACGTGGGCCAAGAGGGATAGCGCAGTTTGATGGGGCCCGGGTGAGAGCAAGGCTCTCAAAGCATAAAAAGGGGAAGAGGCTCCTCATTCTCTCATTCTATCATGCATCTATGATTTCTGTCTTTTGACATTGAGCACGCTTTTGTTGTTGAGTGAAGTCTGCAAGTGTTGTTTAGCACACCAAGTGTCTCCGAGCAGAGATCCCAACCTCAACACCGGGGGGGACTTCGAGTGCCTGCTCGGGTGAGGAGTTCTATCCGTTGTTTTTCAGGTGGGAGCCATAGCGTCATCAGCCAGGAATTACGCACTTGCTTGGGCAGCGCAGTCTTTGGGATAGATCACGCAGTTCTTGGAAACTTTTACGGGAGATTTCATCTTTTGACTGCATAGTGTTAGATTATGTCTGGAAACCCATGCTCAAATAATAGCAATGATCGAATTACAGAAATAATCTGCAGGGGCTAACACCAGCCAACTGGGCTTGAGGCCAGTTTATTGCGTTTCACTCCTATTGATATCCTATTGAGATTAATCGAAGAAATTGAATTTGGCATGCACAATCATATATAGCTCTTTGGATGAATAATTTTAGGTAATATCACATGCACACTGTCTAGATATAGAGATTTTACGATTGTTACATATGCTCAGTCATGACAATTTCCATTTCATAGGCTGGAAAGGTTATCCCATCGGCTTCCAAGTGATCTGTATTTCAAGAGTCAATGTACAAATCACCTTGACGGATGGAGCATTTTGGGTCCGGACATCACTGCCCAACAAGTTACTCTATGTTGGGAAAACTTCTTGAAAGTCCATATGTTCCCCATACAAAACCTTAGCCTCAAGCAATTTGTTTATTGGAATGATGCAAATGGTATATGCTATATTCCACATATTCCAAGGAGTCAGGCTTTTAAAGTTCATATATGCATCATGTATGATACAATACAGTTTGATAAAGAAGTTGAATGCAAAGCTAGTCTATGGAGTTTAATGTATAGAATGCAAACAGGTTACAGAACACATATTTACAGAACTATGTAGAGTTTACGTTAATAAGTGGCATTGCCTATGCTCATGTAGTGGCAGATACTATTTTTTTGTTCATCTATCTATGAGGATAAAATGTTTAACAGAACAGCATAACAGATCCAACAAAATGCTCTTGCAAAGGGACGCAATGCTGACGATTTTTCTAACCATGTATAAATCGAGACCACATGCAAGGAATTAATTTTTGAATTTTTCATATAAAATCTAATTCTTCGTATTAAATCAAACCAGAGAATGTACAGCCTAAGAGGACATTGAAATGAAAGGGAACACAATCCATGCTAATTTTTTTTTCAATAAAGGAATCAGCAATTGGGCCGGGCTTTTAAAATAAAAGGTAACACAATCCATGCTATTATTTTTTTGGGCCGGGCTTCTGACCACTACCACTATAAAGTATAAACAATTGGGCCGGGCTTTTGAAATGAAATGGAACACAATCCATGCTATTATTTTTTTTTTCACTCAAAGAATCAGTAATTGGGCCTTTTTCACTAAAAGAATCAGCAATTGGGCCGGGCTTCTGACCACTACCACTATAAAGTATAAACAATTGGGCCGGGCTTTTGAAATGAAAGGGAACACAATCCATGCTATTATTTTTATTTTCACTAAAAGAATCAGTGATTGGGCCGGGCTTCATAAACACTGGATTAACCACATACACCTCACACATGGCTCACGGGCTAATCAGAAAGATTTGATCCTTGGATCATATACTTTACATGATACTTAACACGGCCAGTGACCAATTGGGATGTTATAATCATGAGCAGTGAAGTTTTGTTTTAGATAGGCCTATTGATGTCAATACAATATTTTAATTGATAAATTCATAATATAAAATCCTTATACCAAACTAGTAGTTTATTGTTTTGGGCATATGGAATGCTATGTAGTACTACGGGCTCATACTGACTGGCTGCTTCTTAATTAATCGAAGTGATATCAACAAACAACAAAACTTTTCTCAATTTTGATTACATAAACCACATGAAGTCTTTTAACGGCACAAAGAATGCTTGGACCGTGACAAATATTAGCCCATGGTATGCCTACCTGAAATGCTTCAAACCAATCTATTATGAAATAAATGACAACAACATAATCGCAAAGAAGATGAACTAAATTGAGAAAAGGAAACAGTAAAATAAAAATACCTTTATAATGACAGGGGCAATTTCTGTTTCTGCAACTTCCCTTACTTTCATACGAATTTCCCGCTCTTCAGGGCTTAGAAGAGCATCTAACTGGAAATAATCAGACACTGCAAAATAAAAACAAAGCAGCAAGAAGATGAGCATTTTGATATCTAGACTTTGAAACACAGACCTACGTGGCACTTGGAACTAGCAAAAATGCTTGCCTCCCTTGAATAACGTCTAAGACCTTGTTTCCAGAGAACAACATTACATAGTTCAAAAAAATCCCAAAGCGGAAAAAGCAGCTGGTTAGCTTTATATTTGAGAAAAAAGCCTTGGAGATAGTGGAAGAGTACAAGTAACTAGGAATTGTTTTTTACAACAGGCTCAGCTGGGAGACGTGCACAACTAAAAAGATCCAAGGGTTGGAGAGTCTTTTACCTTCTTCAGAACAGATGCAAGAAAGCAGAATTATGAGACTGGAAACCAAAAAAACTCTTTTTGGAGTGTTGGTTACCCCCGTTGTCCTCTATGGATGTGAAGTTTGGGGGAGCAGCATGTCAAATTACAAGTGGAGACAGCTAGAAAGAATTCAAAAGCACTTAATTATTAGTAACCTCAAAGTCCAATCAACGGTCCCATATGAGATCATACTAGCTGAGGCTGGAATGTTCCTGATGGAGGCTTCAACAATCATTCGTTTGTTAAGTTAGTTAAAAAAGGTGGAAAGGATGGTTGCACATCTTTGGCCCAAGATGATTGTTGCAGAGGAGCTAAAGCATAGGAAGAAAACTTGGAGAAAGCAAAATGATAAGTGGATGAGCAAATGGGGAATTAATTGGCAAGATTGTCCTAATTCCAAGGAGGAGATAAAAAATTGGGTGCTTGAAAAATTCAGGACTACCATGTGGGAAAAACAGGTTGGCAGAAAAAAGCACTATATGTCAAAAACTTCAATCCAACTCAATCACAAGATGAAAAGACTTATTTGAGTGCCGCTATCAAGCGAAAGGAAAAAAATTTAATAGCACAGCTGAGGGCCAGATCTCACCATCTTAGGTGTGAAACATGTAGATAGACAACCAAGGAAAAGTGAGACGAAAGAACTTGTATCTTCTATAGGACAGGAACAATAGAAACCAAATGACACTTCATCATGGAATGTGTGGCTTATGAGGACATTTAATCAGTTTGAAAGTGATCTAAAGGTGGACAGCTTGAGCAAACTGTTCGAGAAAGCAAGGCTTCATAAAACTGCAAATTTCTTAATCAAGATTCATGGCAAAAAGATTGTTTTAAAAAGAAACTTGAGACTGTAATGTCTTGTTTGGTTTGGTTTGGTTTGGAGTCTAGGTCCCTTAAACTACTGGGTCTCGTGGATTTCATTAAAATTCATTCATTCAAAAGTTATATTTCTAGCATCCACTCAGATCAAGAGGGTTTATTTGGCCTAGAATCTAGATTTCAATTTCATTTTAATATGGTTCAATTGTCAAGTATTGTTGGCCACCTCCACAATGTTCACTGACAACAAAGTGCGCTAACATTGGAACTATGACTGGGTTTTATTTAGTACAGCAGTGCCCCACCTTTAGATCCCTCTGCATTGACTACGCTTTTATTAATATCCAGTGTCCACAAAAGAGCACAATCGGTGCCATTTACGATCCCTCTGCATTGACTGCGCTTTTACTAATATCCAGTGTCCACAAAAGAGCACAATCGGTGCCATTTACAATGAAAAAGGTAAATCCCACGAAGTGACTAAAAATGGATATGGAGCACCATTTTCTAAATATCCTCTGAATATTGTTGCATTCTTTGGGCCATGTGACAGGAGATGTGTTTGTGTTGAACCATCTGTCATATAACGTTTAGGTTGGGCTACTGAAGAAAGAAGAATAAAAAAAAAATTATTTGGAATAATGTTAATTTAAAAATTAAAAAACCAGGTTAATATAAAAATTCTTGTATTTATTCAAATTATATTATATATAGATTTATTTTAATGTTTTATTTATATAGCATTTAAAAGAAGGTCCATTGGGGTTATAACATTTAAAAAAGAGTTAATTGGAGTTATTTCTAGTGGTTGGATAGAATGGTTATGATCTCTTCATCTAGATTCAATTCCTTACCAGTAATATTATGATGAGTATATTGCTGTAATGGCTCTTTACCTATAAATATCGTATGGTTATGATCTCCTCATCTAGATTCAATTCCTTACCAGTAATATTATGATGAGTATATTGCTGTAATGGCTTTTTACCTATAAATATCATTATATTGGCCCCCACTCTAACCCTCCTCCAACTAAGAAAGAGGATGATTAGAAATTATTTAATCACATTGAAGTTTTTTCCTAAATGCTTTGGCTTTTTTTTAAAGACATTTACAATGAATCTATGATAAGTAAAAGGATGTATTGACTTGTATTGATTTATCTTAAAGACATTTATAATGAATCTATGATAAAAGGGTGTATCAAAATGGAAAAATATTGTACAGAATTTATTATTATTATCTTATTCATTAATTTGATGTTTGGTGTATTGATTTGATATCTAATTTGATTGTAATTTTGAAATATAATAATAATAATTATTATTGTTATTGAAAAATACACCTACATATCTTACCATCACAATAAAAACCTCCCTAATTTTGACAATTCCCTAATTTCAAAAAATCCCCTATTTTTATACTTCCATAATCCATCCAAAACAATCCCCTTTTTTATACTTCCACAATCCATCCAAGTAGTCTCTAGAATTCTTCACAGGACCCGTTATGGTGCTTTTAAAAATTTGTTCTGTGATTTTGAGTAAGTGAAGCTCAGGCTTCAAATGTCTTTCCATATTTATTGCTCATATTCTCACCGTGACTTGGAAGGGCTTACAAATTGACAGTTATCTTGATTATCATGATCTACCTGCTTATGAATCCCCTATTTTTATACTTCCACAATTCATCCAAACAAATTCCCCTTTTTATACTTCCACAATCCATCCAATTAGTCTAGAGTTCTTAACAGGACCCGTTGTGGTGCTTTTCAAAAATTGTTCTGTGATTTTGAGTAAGTGATGCTCAGGGTTCATATCTCTTTCCATATTTATTGAATACTCATATTCTCACCGTGACTTGGAAGGGCTTACAAATTGTCAATTATCATGATCTATCTGCTTATGAATCCCCCTTGTAGCAACTCAGGTGACCCAAGACACCCTTCAAATTACCTCCATTTAAAATATATACTCAAGAAGAAGATGGGTGATGGGAAAAAAAGGCCATTATTGGTCCACCTCGGCTTTCCCCAAACAGAGAGCAGACATTGATCATACGGCCATTGGCTCTGTGATCTAGTATCTATGTTGTTTGACTTCCCAACTCCATGGGATTGATACGAGTAATTGCAGAAGTCAATCGTTAGCTTCCCTCTCCGATATTTGATGCTAACCATTTTCCAAATCCGCAATAAATCCAACTTAAAGTGATCAAATTCCCCAATGAAAATAATGTTCCCTTCTCAGAATGAAGACAAAAACTGCAATCAGGCGGAAAATGAAAATCTTTGGGATATGTTTTGTATAAATTCAATTTGGGTATTAACGCAATCCATGAAACTGGTGATTCCAGGACGATATTTGACGATTGAAGTGTACCCAACAAAACACAGAGATCGTTGAGCACATCAAAAATTTAAATCATTATACAGAGAAAGCCATTCCGGGATTTATTTTCAGAACATCTACATAACAAATGCTATACGCAAATTGAAAAAATGGTACTATGTCTTATGGGAATAAAAATGTATGTTTAAGAGGACTTGCCACAAGGAGGGAACTTGGAAGCCGGAGTAGCTTGAGGAAAAGCCTGCGAAATATCCATGGCCGCCATACCCAAGTGAGATGTTCGATCATTGGCCATTGCTTTGCTGTGAGAAGCCGAATTTTATGAAATCCCGGTGCCGAGGTTATCCAGAATCCGCCAAATAAAACTACAGATTTTATATATAAATTACAGAGATCTGATGAGAGAATTTTATAGCAATTAGAAAACAAGTTGTCAAGCGCCGTGTTTATATTTAAATATAGTATCAAAGTGACGTGTGAACATGGGAAGGTGATCATGCGCTGCTAAATTTAGAAAGTGACAAAACTTTGTTGTAGATAATCTGATTAAAATGATTTTATAAAGGAGTTGTTTTTAGTGTGACTTTTTGGAGTTTCAAGGTGTGGGAATTTGATGAAAAAAATTGAGGTAAAATTTTGATTTCTATTTGTGCAAGGTTATCCATCAAACTTTTATTTTCAATAAATCCCTGTCAAAATTTAGAGAAATTAGACCGAAAAAAACTACGTAGAAACTTTCAAGAAGATGGTTTCTATGATACACAGCCCTAGAATCTTCAATCTTCCAACGGTTAAGCAGTTTATTATATTAACACAAGTTTTCCTATGTTTATGATTTGAAAAGGTAAAGTAAAATTGTTTTCTAAAAAGGTGTGAAAAAATGTTTCTAATAAAATATAGTGATATAAATTAAATACAAACAAAATAAGTTGAAAATAATTATATTATTTATGTATTAATGGAGAAAATGTTACATAAGTTGTAACGTATCTCCTTAGTTTAGGATTTGTTCCTAGAATTTAGGAGTTTGTTTGCAACTTCCTGATTTCTTGAGATGTACTTAATGATGTAATTTCTGATTCATGAATGTGGCACGCTTTCTGCGTTGACAGTCGCGCCAAGAAGCGCAATTGGCGCGTCTGTTTGGCCCATACTCGCGCCAACGCGCCAAATCGCGGGATTGATGCGGAAGCGCACGGAAAACTCGCGCCAAGGATTTTGCCTTGCATCATTTTAATCTGGGCGCGAATTTATCGCTCGGAAAGGCACCACCTCACCTTCAGTGGAAGATCCGTGGGAAGTCTCACCTTCGCTGGAAGATCTGCGGAGTTGCAGATCGGAGAAGTTGCGGATCTATCCGGGAGAGGCAGATCGAATCAGTTTTGATCAGATCAGTTTTGTGGCTGTATTGGAAAACAGCGGATTTGCTCATTGGAGCGAGATTAATTTGCAAATTTGTCAGATATTGTTGGATCTGAATCGAAGATACAGTGGGTCAGAATGGATTAGAGAACTAAATAAAGTAGCAAGGGACAATTTGTCAAGCCTCTATCAAATTAACCGGTTGGGTAGATTCCTTTACTTGTAGATCAGTTCAGAATGAGTAATACTATGGAATCATATCTCCACGATTCTAGCAAACTCGATGGATCTAACTTCACGAACTGGAAGTTTAAGATTCAGACCTTGCTTGAGGGTGCGAATGCATGGTCGATAGTTATAGGAGATGAGCAGAGGCTGAATTCAAACACAGGGGCAAATACACAAGAGCAAGAATGGGATAAGTGAGAAAACAAGGCGAAAGTTTTGCTGAAGATGTCCGTCAAGGACAACATTATCCCTCACATCAGAGAATGTAAAACGTCCTCTGAGATTTGGACGACCATCAAAAGTTTGTATCAAACCTAAAACACAAATCGAATTATTGCACTCAAAAGAAAGTTGTTTTCAATGAAGATGGACAAAAGTGAGACTGTTGCTGCATTTATCGCGCGAATTAAAGATGTGAAAGACGGATTGGGAGACATCGGAGAGAAGGTGTCTGATTCCGATCTCGTCACAATCACGCTGAATGGGATGAGAGATGAATATCAAATGTTCATCACTGGATTGGCGGCAAGGGAGAAAGTGCCTACATTTGAAGATCTTGCTGCAAGAGGAGGAGCGGCGGAAAAATTTGAAACCCCAGAGCGATGATCTTGCTCTGATGGCGAAACGATGATCATTCAGAGGGAAGCAACCACAACAGCAATCACAGTTGCAACAGCAGCAGAGAGGAGGAGGTACAACGCAGAAGAGTCCGTATAAAGGTATGTCTGTAAATCATCCTGTAAAAAAAAATGTTATTATTGTGGAAAGAAGGGTCATATACAGATGGAATGCCTTAAGAAGCAGGCAGATGATGCAAAGAAAAAGTTGGCGATGGTGAAGCACAGAGGATACTTTGTTGAAGAAGATGAAGATCTCAGTCACGAATTTCGACTGTTCACAGCTGACTGTGCCCTTTCAGCATCTAATGAAGACGACATCTAGTATGTCGATTCTGGTGCATCCTCTCACATGACAGGTAAAAAGGAATGTTTTGAAACTCCTGAAGAAAGTACATATGGATCGAAAATTTATTTAGGGGATGATAGTGGATACGAGATTGAAGGCTATGGGGATATTCCGGTAAAGTTGCCAAATGGTGATATTAGTCGTCTTAAAAATGTTTTATATGTACCCGGAATTAAGAAAAATTTGATATCTGTATCCATGATAATTGATCAAGATACGCAAGTCGAATTCTTCAAGACTTATTGTGTCATAAAGGATTGCAAGAAAGAAATTGTTGCAACAAGCGTGCGTGTAGGAAGCCTATATAGACTGGATGTAAAAAGTATACCACAGCAAGCCATGGTTGTAGGTGGATCGACAGCCGAAAAACTCTGGCACCAGAGATTCGGTCATTTGAATTTGCAGGACCTCATGTTATTACAGAGAAAAGGTATGGTCGAGGGACTCCCTGTCTTTCACAGTACTCAATTAAATTGTGATGGTTGTGCCTTAGGTAAAATGCATAGAGAAGAGTTTCCTGTGCACGATAGAAGGAAGGAAAGAGATATCCTAGAACTAGTGCATACTGACATATGCGGACCTATGCAAACGAGGTCGCTAGTTGGAGCATATTAATTTCTGTTATTTACTGATGATTGCACTAGATATTCATGGGTTTATTTTCTGAGTAAAAAGAGTCAGACTTTCCAGTATTTTATAGAATTTAAGACTTTGGTGGAAAAACAGTTTGGAAAAAGCATAAAAATTCTCCGCTCTGATCAAGGGGGAGAATACAGGTTAGGGGAATTCATGAAATTCTGCAAATCTCATGGGATTGTGCAGCAGTTTACAGTGCCACACACACCACAGCAGAATGGAGTGGCAGAGCGCAAGAACAGAACTTTGGTGGAGTGCGCAAGGAGCATGTTACAAGGTAAGGGTCTATCTAATAGTTTTTGGGCAGAAGCTATTAATACTGCTGTCTATTTAAAGAACAGAAGTCCTACCAGATATCTTGGCTTCAAAACTCCTTTTGAAACCCTATATGGACTCAAACCAACAGTAAATCATTTAAGAGTATTTGGGTCAAAAGCATTTGCCCATATACCCAAAGCTGATAGGAAGAAATTAGATCCTAAAGCTATCAAATGCATCTTTGTTGGATATGGTACTGAATTTAAGGCATATAAGTTGTTCAATCCTCAGTCTCGTAAGATATTTGCAAGCAGGGATGTAGTGTTTCATGAACAGGTTCAAGAAGGGAAAGATGACAGTGATGATGATTGGCACATTCCATTGTTGATGGAGGAAAGCAGTGAGGATGAACGAGAGCAGGAGCAGAAAGAGGAGCAGAAAGAAGAACAGGAAGAAGCTGATAATGCAAGCCCAAATAAATCTGAAGAAAACAAATTTGAGGTAAGTCCCCTACCAAGGAGATCAGGTAGGAAGACTCAAAAACCATCCAGATTGAAAGACTATGCTTTGATGTCAAATATTTTGAACATTGTAGAACCAACTACTTACAAAGAAGCTAGTCAATCTGAGGCATGGAGGGCTGCAATGAATGAAGAGATAGAATCTATTCTTAGAAATAACACTTGGGATTTAGTTGAACTGCCTAAAGATAAAACACCCATAGGATGTAAATGGCTATTTAAACCAAAAATGAATGCAGATGGAAGTATAGAAAAACTAAAAGCTAGGCTGGTTGCAAAAGGGTACTCACAGCAAGAGGGTATAGATTTTGATGATACCTTTACACCTGTAGCAAAGTTAAACACTATCAGAATGCTTATTTCTCTAGCAACTAAACACAATTGGGAGCTACACCAGCTTGATGTTAAATCTGCATTTTTAAATGGTGAATTAAAAGAAGAAATTTACTTAGTACAGCCTGAAGGGTTTGTAAAGAAGGGGCAGGAACATCTTGTTTGCAGATTGAAAAAGGCATTATATGGCTTAAAACAAGCACCCAGGTCTTGGTACGAAAAGATTGATTCTTTCTTTTTAGAGCATGGTTTTCATAGGAGTTTGAATGACCCAGATTTGTATACCAAGTACAATAAACAGGGGCAGATTATTTTGATTTCTTTGTATGTAGATGACATGATCATAACAGGCAATGTAGATAATTTAATCAAAGAAATCAAATGGCTGATGGCACAAGTTTTTGAAATGAAAGATCTCAGAAGTCTCCATTACTGTCAGGGATTGGAAGTATGGAGAGATACTGGACAGAGTTTTCTTACTCAAGGAAAGTATGCCAGAAGTCTGCTGGAAAAGTTTGGTATGGATCAGTGTAGGTCAGCAGCAACACCATTGCAGCAGAATTTGAAGTTATGCAGTGACAATGGCACTAAGGAGGTGGATGCCACTATGTACAGACAGCTAGTTGGGAGTTTGATATATCTCACAACAACTAGACCAGACTTGGCATACTCTGTTAGTGTGTTGAGCCAATTCATGTCAACACCACTTGAAATTCACTGGGTAGCAGCAAAAAGCATGTTGAGGTATCTTTGTGGTATTGTTAATTATGACATTTTATACACTGACATATCTGATGTTACTCTAGCAGGTTTTTCAGATTCAGACTGGGCAGGTAACCTGGATGATCGAAGATCTATCACAGGTTACGCATTCAACATAGGATCTGGGGTCATAACATGGAGCAGCAAAAAGCAAAGCACTGTAGCATTGTTTTCATGTGAAGCTGAGTACCAAGCATTGTGTGCAGCAACGTGTGAAGCGATCTGGTTGAGAAGGCTTCTCAATGATGCGGGAGAAGAACAGAAAAACTCAACTTCCATCAAAAGCGACAACCAGAGTACCATTAAACTAGCATACAATCCAGTGTTTCATAAGAACACCAAACATATTGACACTCAGTTCCATTTTGTTAGAGAGAAACTACAGTCAAAAGAAATCTGTGTTGAATATTGTAAAACTTGTGACAATATGGCTGATATTTTTACTAAGCCTCTTGCACGTGTAAAATTTGAATTGTTTAGAAGGATGCTAGGAGTTCAGGATAATCTTTTCTCCATTAAGGGGGGGAGTTGAAAATAATTATATTATTTATGTATTAATGGAGAAAAGGTTACATAAGTTGTAACGTATCTCCTTAGTTTAGGATTTGTTCCTAGAATTTAAGAGTTTGTTTGCAACTTCCTGATTTCTTGAGATGTACTTAATGATGTAATTTCTGATTCATGAATGTAGAGTGATCTCTCAGTTTGAGTGTAGTCTCCAGGTGCAGTACTCACCTGAGAGCTACAACTCCTTCTTTTTCAATTATGTCCCTATTTTATCTAAATATTTATATGATAAAACTAGCAGTTATCTCAAAAGGTACAAAGAGAGCTCAATAGGATTTTTAAATCAAAAAAGTTGTACAAGAAAATAACAGTTGATACGTTAAACATAAGTGTTTTTTTGTATAATTTTTTCTAAGTTTATAATATATAACTATATTAGAGTTGTTTAACAAAAACGTTCTCTAATGTCATTACAAGTGCATGGTGGACTATTAAATACTAAATTGATTACATTATATTTTAAAGTAATCTAACTAATAGATGAGATGATATTTTAATTTACAAAAATTGAGTGTGTCAATGATCCATTTATGCATATTGAGTGGTTCTAATAGTTAAGAATGCATGCCTTCTTGTAAAAGGTTAAAAGTTCAAATTCAAGAAGGTAGAAAATAGACATATAGGAATCAAATCACTAGGCAATAGAAAATAGTTGTCTATGAAAAAAATGTTAAAAGTGTGGAAAGTCCTAAATATTAGGATTGAAAGTTTGTATAAATAGATATTACAGTAGAATTTAAGGATATATAAGAAGACACAGATATAATGAAAACAACATGGCAATTGAAATATTGTAAAAAAGGGATATGTAAGAATACCAGAGGCAGATATAATGAAAACAACATGGCAGTTGAAATATTGTAAAAAATATAACTCGCTGAATATTATTATAAAATAAGATAATAATTTGAACACCACAACCAAGATACCATTGGTAAAAAAAGAAATATAGCAAACAATAAATTAAAATGACAACCATAAATAAAATTGATATATCCATTCAAAAAATTAATTACTTAATAAAAACGATATTGAGCAAGTAAAATAAGATAATAATATGAACACCACAACCAGAATACCATTTGTAAAGAAAGAAATATAACAAATAGTAAATTAAAAAGACAACCAGAAAGAAAATTGATATATCCATTCAAAAAATTAGTTACCTAGTAAAAATGATATCAAGTACAATCTTATATTTTGCTTCAAACTCAATACAATATGCACAAAATCTTATATTGCACTTAAAAATGAGACACAAGATCTTATACTGCATTTTTAACATAAAATAGAGATTATTCCAAGTTTATTGTGCTAGCTCAAGAGGTTGAATGACTTGAGCATCGCGTGGGAACTATCGGGATCAATCCTCGAGTTGGCTGCTTTGTCGCATGCTCACTCAATTTCACTATGAGTTTAGATGCCATAATCAATGACAACAACTATCGGGATCAATCCTCGAGTTGGCTGCTTTGTCACATGCTCACTCAATTTCACTATGAGTTTAGATGGCATAATCAGTGACGACAGATTTACATCCGATAAGGTATCATCCCAAAAATGTGGTTTTTTATCCTTGGAAAAAAACAAAAAAACAGAGACTATTCCAACTGAATAATGTCAACTAGAAAATATAAAATTGCAGAACTTAGAAAATGCCACACATCAAATGCATAGAATTGGGAAAAAACGAAAAAACAGAGACTATTCTAGTTGGGGAATAGTGTCAATTAGAAAATATAAAATTGCAGAATCTAGAAAATGTCACTGGTATGTTTAAATAATTAAAACATTTCTTCTGCCAAATATATCGTACATCTCTATCCCACAGCATCAAATGCATAGAATTGAGATAGAAGTAAAGTTGTGTCATCCATGCATATTGTAAACAATAATATGAATCACACTTTGCAAGCCTTATAGATACTTTTCTGTCCTAGGAATGTTGGCCTCAAAATAGAAAAAAAATTAAATTCCCTTTGCACATTTAACATTTTCTATATCAAATGCTTAAACTAACCAAAATGTAAACAAATACTCGAGCTCCATTTTCAATTTTACCCTACAATACCAATAGAGACATTCCCAAAAGAAGTATCAATTTAATGATTGTTTTTAAATACTTTTGTTTTATTCTATATAAATAGAAAATGAAATCAAAGAAATATCAATTTAGTAATTATTTTTAAATATTTTTGTTTTTGTTTTATTTTATATAAATATTGAATGAAATCAAATGTATGTGAAATCAAATCAAAGAGGTATCAATTTAGTGATTATTTTTAAATATTTTTGTTTTATTTTATATAAATAGTGAACGAAATCAAATTTATGTTAATAAGAAAGCCAAATTTTTATGTTAGTAAGAGATTCACAACTTAGTGATTGTTTTTTAAATATTATTATTTTATATAAATAATAAAAAATTAATTTATATTTGTAAGAGAAATACTATTTTATATTAAAGATAAAATTTTATATATTTTATAATTAAATTTTCATTTTCAATAAAATAAAATAAAACTAAAATTTATAAGTTTATAATTTCACCGAAAATAATGATACCTGATTTAAAAAAAAAGCAAATACACATGTCAAGAATAAGTGCCTTCCATGTTATTATGACAAAAAGAAAATAAGTATAAGCAACGCGTTGAGTTTGGCATGACTGGCTACAAAGCTCATACATAGGACGTTTAATTGATGAATAAGCAGCACCTTAGCTCATACATTGGAAGTTTGGCATGAATGGCTACGAAGCTCATAACAGTACACTCCATTTCACAGAGGGCTTCAAAGTAGTCACGTGAATATCAAAAAATATCACAATTGTCTAATTGTGAATTGTATTTGATTAAAAGTAGGGCCGAATTTAGTAATCATGATTTAAATAGGATAATCAAAATGATAAGAAAATAAGCATTTTAATTTGGTAACTATAATACTGTAAAAAAAGAAAATTTAAATTTGATAACTATATTATTGTAGATAAATCATTAAAAAATTAAAATTATAAAAAAATTAAAACAAAAGATTAAAACTATAAGAAAATCTTAATGGCATAAAAAATTAAAACTATAAAAAAATTAAAACTATAAAAAAAAAACAATTTGGTAACTATAATAAATTAATCATAAAAAAATAATTAAAACACAAAACACAGGATTAAAATGATAAGAAAATTTTAATTTGGTAACTATAATACTGCCGAATACTTAAACGGTAAAATATGAGACAATATCGCTGGAGAAAATAACAACTTGCAGACAGTGGCAAGAAAATAACCGTAAAATATGGAGACAATATGAGCAGTGCCAACAATATCGTTATTTTTATTTTCAATGTTTGAATATCGCATGTGTTCTTCTAATAGGTGACCGACATGCATGACTGCATACCATAGCATACTATACAATGTTAATAGAGTTAGATGTATTGTAATGTATAATGTAGATAAATGTCATTCAAATTAATAGCATTATTAAAATATTGTAATTTACCATATAAATAAATGTTGTTGGTACAATAAAATTTAGTTTGTTATTAAAATTTGGTGGACTTTTCGAACCATTTAGTTTGTCATTAAAATTTGATGACCCTTTCGAACCATCTAATGTGATTCATCGAATGTCATGTAGCCACCAATGTCTGGATTTATTACAGGCTTACCATTGCTTTAGCTTGACAGCAATAGCACCGGGCTCAGCAACTGGTCCATGTCCATCCAAGTGTCAAGCCCACTTACTTCAAATACATGCAACTGGTCCATGTCCATCCAAGTGTCAAGCCCACTTACTTCAAATACATGCAGACAGTCAAGAAGCTGCACAAACTTGTCAGATGGATCACACTCTTCTAAATTCATCTGCTTAATGACATCTAGATACTGTGGATTGCAAGTCCTGCAAATCTTGGGGCAGGGCTCCCCACAGAGACCTATACAAGGATGCCCACACCTTAGAGTTTCTTGGCAGGGTTCTTCACACCGAGGCCTGGTACATGGTTCGTGGCAGAGGAGATCACAAGTATGATGCTCGCACTTCCATTCGCATTTCTCCATGCAAGGCACGCATAAGGTTCCACACATAAGAGCACAACTATTATGTAGACAAAGTTTCTCGCAACAATGCTTGCAAGGAGGAAAAATATCAGAGCAATCATCCATGCATTGGTGGCCACATGGGATCTCCCTAGAACATCGTTCCTTACAGGGAACGTGTGCAGTGCCTTGCTTGCATGACCCACATGTTCCAGAGCAGATATGCCCACATCCGCTGAGCACCCTATCACAGGGTTTGTCGCATAGAAATCTAGCCACCTTTTCACAACAAGGCAACCTTGCCTATGTCCGCATGGCAAATATTTGACAACTTTAAATTTACATTTACCGGTGCCACATCTTAGTTTACAACGATGGCCAAGATTATTGGGAAATTGTTGAATTGCACGTCGCATTGAGAGGAGCAGCCCTCACGGATCAACTGAAAGTGCATTAACAAACTTCCCACGATCGATCTCTGTGCATAACCAGGCGAGGAATGCAATTCTAATTCAAAACTATCCCTAATCCTATATATGAAAAATAATTTAGCATTAATTCAAAAGTTGTCAGTATCAATAACGTAGGGTTAGGGTTAGGTCTCATATTGTCTCCATATTTTACCGTTATTTTCTTGCCACTGTTGAACGATTTGTAGGAAATT
Organism: Pinus albicaulis; assembly: GCA_034641835.2. Lineage (NCBI taxonomy): Eukaryota > Viridiplantae > Streptophyta > Pinopsida > Pinales > Pinaceae > Pinus > Pinus albicaulis. The sequence goes on along the minus strand of CM076582.1, from coordinate 1,343,233,276 downwards.
TAGCTTCCCCGTAAAATCTTAAACTGTAGGAAACAGTAGCAGGTGGAGAAAATAACAAATTATAAAATAAAATAACAAGCCTCTCAAGCACAGAGGAGCTCGGTACCCTAAAATATGTGTGTACACGTGTTATTTGGAGAGAAGAAAGGTAGACGAAAAAACAAGTGGATTGATTCAAAAGAGAAGGTCTATCAGCCTAAATATTTATGTCCAAGGAATATTTATGTGATAAATACTATAACTAGCAGTTGCACCTTAGGGTGCAAAGGGCACGTCGAAAGCTTTTGCGTTCAGAGCTAGTAGGTATGCTCCAACCACTCTTGCTTCCAACTACGAAATCAGTCACCGTGGCCATTTCAAACCCTAATAGAAAACACCGGGCCAAGACACACAGAGCCTCTCCACTGCTAAATATTCCGCTAAAGAAACCCATTTCTACTTCTGTTGCGACCAAGGGCTCCACCAAATCGCTAACAACACCAGAAACAAAAGCGGCTTCCAAACACAAAACCAGACAACAAAATGGAATGGTGTGCATGCTTACCTAGTGGAGAGAACAAAATGGAACGACTTGCGTGCTTACTTGGCGAAGACAGCAAAATGGAATGTTGTGCATGCTTACCTGACAGATACAACAAAATGGAATGACTTGCATGCTTACCTGGCGAACGATGGCGAACGAAGATGAAGTACCCTCCCTTTACACCTGTTCAGATTTTGGCAGGAATGACGAATCTAAATAGTGTCCCGAACATAAACCTCACAATAGAATGCCTTCAGCGTAATAATTAAAATATTTAGGTCTATGGCGCGCAGAGTAGATGATAGTCTTAGAGTTTTTTGTTAAGATATTTTATGGTAAAAAGGTTATATGTTCCAAATTTAATGGGCAAAAATATAGAGATTGTAAGGGTTGGGATGTTTAGGTGTGTGATTTTGATGGATGGTAGTTTTAAAGTGCTTTGTTAAGATACTTTATGGTAAAAATGTTATATGCTCCAAATTTAGTGGGCAAAAATATAGAGATGGTAAGGATTGGGATGTTTAGGTGTGTGATTTTGATGGCTTAGATGCCCTTGGGTTCCGCTACCAAGTTATGGTTAGGCGGGTTAGTCATTAAAGGATTTACATAACATAGCAAACAAAAATACTCAAATTACTTATGTGTTAATTGTAATGTGTAATGTAGTGATAGGAGTGGGGGTTATAAATGGAGAAATTGTTGAGAAATCTTTGATTTGATTTGTTAAAGATTGGAAATGGAAAAAATGTTGAGAAATTCTTGATTTGATTTGTTAAATTGTGTATTAAACTAAAAATATTCTCAAATTATTAAATCTAAATCATTCATAACTTTAGTTTTTAAAAAATAAAATTCCTAAAATGTATATCATAATGGTTAACATAATAAAATTAAGTGACCTTTAACAAATTTTAGGTAAGGTTCAATTTCAATGGAAAAACAATATAATTATCTATAAGATATTATTACCAAAATTTAATGGTATAAAATAATTTTCCAAAATAAATATTGGTTGATGTGAGAACTCCTAACATAATCATTAATGAAAATGTCAAATCATTTAAGAAGAAAATATCTAATTTAATTGAAAATAGAGTTGTTTTTTGTGTGACTTTTTGCACTTCTCAGTGGTGGGGAGGAAAAAAATGAAGTGAAATCAAGTGTTGTGTTATTTACACTGGTTTCTTTTATTGTATATATAGATTGAGCACTTTAGAAAATCTCTGGGCCACTTTTATTGTGCAGGGATTACCTATCAAACTTGTGATTTCAGTTCTGCTATATTTTAGAGAAATTAAACCTAAAAAATTTGTAGAAAAAACTTCCAAAACCTTACACTAAAAACAACTCGATTAAAAAATATCGAATTATTTAATAAAAATATATCCAATTTAATATATTTTTTTTCAATTAAAAAAAAAAAAAAAAAAAACAACCACGTGCAAGATAACCAAATAACCACCAAAGAGAGTTTACTTCATATGAATAGCATACCACGTGTACAGATCATTATCGACCGTATTGGAAATTGAGAAACCTTTTATCGTTGTAGTGGTTTTCAGTGTCACCTAACGTATTTAACGAAATATCTTCTATCCTTACAGCGATTTTCAGTGTCACCAAACGTATTTAACGAACAAATTTTTTGGGTTGTTAGAATATTGACCATTTTTTTGTAAATGGATATTTTGTTCCTCAATTTCCAATACTATTCCCAATCCAACACTTACGTAATATTGTTCCCACTTAAACACTTTGTAATATGAAAAGAGACCACTTGTATAGTTAGCAATAATAATGGTGAGGTGGAGATAGAATGGTATTTTATTTAGGAGTGGTTTTTAGTGCGATCTTTTGGAGATTTTTTATGTGGATTTTTCCAATCAAATTTCTTTAAAATCTAGTAAGAAAGTCATGGAAATCACATGTTTGATGGATAACCCTGCACAATCCAAGTGCCTTAGGGGTTTCTTAGGGTGTTGAATCCATATATATAGTAAAAAAAACTAGTTTAAATAATAGAAATCAATATTTCATCTCACATTTTTCTACCGGATTGCGGCACCTGAAATTCCAAAAGTCTCACTAAAGACAACTCCTTTTATTTATGGAATGTGTAGTTTATAAGTTTATTCACTTTAATATGAAAATATTTTAAAGTTCAACAACATGCACTATCTATTTTATGAGAATAAGATCAGTTTTCTAATTTTTTAGTCAAAGATCCATAACAGAAGATTTGACATTGAAATTAATATGAAAATGAGATAGGACTATTATTTTCTTGGTCCTTTAGACTATTCAACCTTGTAAACATCATTAAAATCAATCAATCATGATGTCTTATAATCGTTGGAATCATTACTACTCCGCTCTCTCAGAACAACCACCATAACTCTAGAGCGTGGAGCGTACACATTAAATACCATCAACTTCTGCTCATATATATATTGGGATTCAAAGTTGTAGGTTTGGTTTAATGTGGAGGCCTCGTTGATTCAATAGCAGAGTATCCTTGGTTTTTCTTTCTTTTGTTTCATTGGTGAAAGTTCGTTCGTGGTATGAAGAAGCAGCGGTACTCACCAATTTGACTGGAAAGTACGTGTAACAACAAAAAATCTTGTAAACATTATGGTCGAGGACCATAAACAACCTTCATATTTCTCTATTGAAGCATATAATGTATATATATTTTAATCAAGTGGGAAAACATATTATAACTTGGTTGTCAAACCAACTGTGGGGATAACCATCACAAGCTACTATCCAGTAATGCAAGCTGACTCATCATTGTTATTAAAGCAAAACCACACATATTGTGTATAGTGTACATATTGCTTTCACCATAAATACACATGAATTTTTATATTTGATTATTGTGGTAAAAATTTTATATTATATACTTATGCATTTATGTATGGGTATGGGTGTAGTTTGGTCGGGTTTAATGGTTAATAACATGGTTTATCTTAAAAGGTTGTAGGTTCGAGATCATTGTAAACATTTTGACTAGGGATCAAAAACTACCTGTGTTCGTGTATGGGTGTAGTTTGATTGGGTTTAATGGTTAATAAATGTATTTTCTCTCAAAAGGATGCAGGTTCAAGATCATTGTAAACACTTTGACTAGGTGTCACAAACTACATGCATTTATGTATGGGTGCAGTTTGATTGGGTAAATGGTTAATAACATTTGTTTTCTTTAAAAGGTTACAGGTTCAAGATCGTTGTAAACATTTTGGCTAGGATTGTTGAAAATGACAACAAAATCTTGATTTAATAAGATCGTTGTAAACATTTTGGCTAGGGATTGTTGAAAATGACAACAACAAAATCTTGATTTAATTTTCCCTTGAATTAAATTAGGAGAAAATTGTAATTTCACGTCACAAGACAACAAGAATGTGTTAACTAAGTTAGTTTGACTTAGTTGGCTCGGTTAATTTGAGTTGAGGGCCTAACTTGAGTCATGTAGAGTGGTTCCTAAATTTTAGGAGCCCGGGTTGAGTCTAATTTGAGTTGTACTAATTTAATTCAGTGAAACTAAGTTAAAATCAATTAAGCTAGTTCCAACTGTTGGAGGAACTAGTGGGAGGTCTAGTAGTGGGGTGAGTACTTAATGATCAACCAGTTAGCTGATAAATTAACCATAATTGACTCATGCATGCATGAAATACGAGTTACCCTGTTGAGATTGGATTTCACGAGCAGTGTACTATCAATTGTATAATTATCTGAGTTGTATAGGTGGTGCATGTAGTCAAAGAAGGACCTATAAGGTTTGCGCAGTTTAGGATGGGGATTTCCCTAATTAATAGGGGGCTAATTCCTTGAGAAACAACACGAGGAAATAGGAGCTTAGAAGGCAGCAGAATTGGTTAAGTATTGGCCAAAGTTAGCTTGCGAGGCAGTGAGATAGATTATACTTGTGCAGAGATTGTTCAGGCTTGAACAAACATTGTATTTCTTCTTTATTTTCTTATTAATGCAATACATATAGGAAGGGGTTTTGAATAGTGATTTCCCCTTAGATATATCCTCGTATTATGTGTGTTAATTGATTCATGTCGCACTTTTTTTATATTGCTTCTCAATCGTGAATTTCTTTCCGTAGATGAGTAGATTAGATTTGAGTCTTATGTTTTAGAACATTGCATGAGTGGTTTTGATTCTACAATTAATTTCTACATGGTATCAAATCTAGATTCACAATAGAGGAGAATTCGAAGTTATCTTTGCAGGAGGAATGAGTTTGCATATCTATTCTTGAGAGCTAGCAGGATGGTGTCGTAGGGTCTAAGGATCGAGTATGCCCTTGAGGGTAGCTCGAATTATGTTGTTTGGAAGGACCACATGGAAGTAGTCATGGAAGATAATGATTTGAAGGAATTCATTGAGAATGATGTCCCAAAAAAAGCACTAGTTGATGCCCAAGATCTAGCATATTGGAAGAAGAGCGTAGTCAAGGCAAGGAGGATCACATTGGAGGGAGTATGAGACCATATTGTCTCTAATCTCCACGGGAAAGAAACTCCATATGTATTATGGCAGACATTGACATATTTTTTCTAGAACAGTAGTGACCACAGGAAGCTGGCACTCAAAAATAAGCTTCAAAATATCAAAATGCAGAAGGGCGACACAATACCATAGTACCTAGGTAGGTTCACACAATGTCGTGATGAACTTGGGAGTGTTGGTGTTATGGTTGTAGAAGATGATCTGGTAAGCCTAGCACTTCTAGGCCTTCCCAAGAGTTGGCACAACTACCAGGATTTGGTCAATGGGAGCGAGAAGCTACCAAACTAGGAAATATTATGGTCATATTTGGTACAGGAAGAGTTCAGGGGGAACACCAGAGATGGGACCTCATCAAAGGTTGAGGATGAGGAGAATTGTGCCTTGGATGGAAAGGAAAATAAAGGAAAATGGAAGAAGTCCCAATCCAAAGGAGATTCTGGTCAGACGGGCAAGAATAAAGGCTTGTCGAAGATTAAATGTTTTCACTATCATGAGATGGGACACTATGTCACTAAGTGTCCACACAAGAAGGCTGGCAATTCAAGTTAGATTTCACCCTCATTGCATGCATGGTGACATCAATGATGGATAGTGTATGTTATCTATATAGTGGATCCTCATTCGATATGATGGGAAACAAAGAATTTTTTAGCGACTTGCAGGAGAAGGACCTCCATATGCACATTGATATGGGAGATGATGGAAGGTATAGTACGACAGACATCGGTATAGTTACTTTTCAAGTGGATACCGGTTCTCCTCTCATATTAAAAGATGTCATGTAATTTTTGGGTCTAAAGAAGAATTTTTTTTCAGTTGTTGTTATGCAAAATTATGATCTATGGATAAATCAAATTCCCTAAGTGTGGTGCTAGGCACTTAGAATAACAGATGAAAGACTTTGCTATCACTTTCTCTAAGAATAAATAGACACACAGAATGATAGAAGAACCTACTTGTGATCCAAGCACTTCCTATTCTCCTTCTGTCACTTTTGTTGTAGCCTCAAATCCAACTTAGATCACCAGATTGATTCTTGCAAGTATAAACAAAGAACATCAAACAAATTGCAATATACAGATTCCTACTTATCTTAATCACTTAAATCGATTAAACATGAAACATATATATCATTCAAGATTCCATTGCATGAGAAATAGAAACATAAATAGATACATATATGGGAAAATGAACAACAATGTTTATTAAAGAGTATAAGGGGGAGGTCACAACCAATGATTGATCTGATGTCACCAGCTCCAGCTTCATCCCAGCCTCATCACATCCAACATCACATCAGCAGCGTATTAGTACTTTCACTCTCTCAATTGAGAATCCAACAACATTTCTTTACCAAAATTCTTCCCCCTCTAGCACTAAGATCTGTGCTCAATTTATAGGGCAGTTGAAGGTAGTTTCTCAATGAATGAATACTAATAATAGGCAAGACATGTTCCCAAGTTCAGAGGTGTTAGATGGACACTTGGATTTGAAGTTTGACACATATGGAATCTTCTAGAAGGCACTGGCCATGTGGAGATTCCAGAACAATGAGAATTTCGCTCCCAATTGACCAATGCACCCTTGAATGTCGGGAAGTACATTGCGGTGCACCCTTGAATGGAGGGAACTGCCTATGCAATGCAGTTATTCCCTTGAGAGGAAACATTAGTGAGCTCATAAGTAATATAACATATACTTAAAATTTTGGAAATCTCACAATAGAAGCCATGAATGATTTGTTCTTCTCTTAGGGCATATAGCAACTGAAATGTAAAGGGATGATAGATCCTATGTCATTGGTCTTGGGGATGATGTCTATTTTGACCAGGTCATGGGGGATGATGCCCAAATTTACCTATAACAGTTGCCCCCTAAAGCATGAAGTCGAAATAATAACAATATTTTTGAATGATGTGCTTTACGACGTGATGAGCTGGAACTGAAGTGGAGTGGCGACCTGCATCAATCTTACAATACATTACATCATGATATTTTCATCTTGATCACGAATCGGTGAGGGAGGCATTCCCATGCTCAACACTTAAACTATATAATAACATGTACATAGTGCAGAAAGTTGTCTACATTGGAATGTTGCCCAATACAGACATGCCTACAGATATAGGCTCGTGCTCAGATGACGATATGTATGTAAGGTCACCGTACAGATGATGTGTACAACAATCTTGAAATCGCAGCCCGGATGGCTGAAACTAGATCTGGGGTTATCTCGTTCACTCAATCGTTCGGGTACAAGTCTAGCCATGCGAATATATGATTTGTAGTCGAACATGGTAAGACATCGTTTTGATTACCAACCAATGATGTGAGTTATTAACAAACACGAGAGTACCACCATTGATGTTAATGGCTCTCAAGGTATTGCAGTACATTTCGTAAGGCGTGAATATATGATTTGATGTCGAACGCCAAACAAAATATTTCGGTCAAAGGTCTGGAAGCGAGGATCTTGTTGATGATGTAACAAGCCTCATGGTACTAGAAGATGATGTTTCTAAGTAAACTTCTTGGATGATGATTTTATGTCGACAGGAAGCCACCTTATCGCGAAACGAGAGTTACTGATTTCGGAGACAAAATGTGACTTGATATAGCAATGTTCAGGGATGAATGCCATGAGAATGAAGGTTTATGAGTATTGCAGAAAGATGAGTATTCATTGGATGACTTCTCTTGAACATATCGGTGACACTGAGATGAGTTGGCAGCATTTACCCACAACCGAAGTGAAGGTATGATGAACCATAGGCATGAATGAACCGTCAAGAATATTACCCAACCCAAACAGTCACGATGATGGAGTGAAGTGTCATGTTCAAGAGCGACCTGCTACCGTAAAAGTTCTATTCACTTTCCCAAATTTTCCCCGGTCATTTTTCGACCAGTACCTCTGTATTTTTTAACAAGCTTGAGGAGGATAACATATGCTTGATCTATAATTCAACCCTTTGGGTGAATATGCATCTATATTTAATAATTTAACGAGTCTAGCGATAAATGAAACTCGATTCTTGCCATGATCGACAAGCTCGTCGTTATTTTATGTTTTAACGAGCCCAACGACAGTGACAACCCGGTCCTTTTTCATATTTAGAAAGTTTGAAAAAGAGGACAAAAGAAAACTCCATAAGTAATTTTTCGTAAATTTGTCGCTCAGATCTGAAAAAGTGTAAAATGATATCTAAGAGAGCCTCCTAGCCATGTTCGACTAAGGTTTTACTTTTTCGTAAATAATCTATCTCAGTCCAGAAAATGGTTAAACTTATATTGAGCAGATGTCAATTCATTTACTTTTACGAGCTTGAAAAGACAAGTGCTCAACAATATTTTCACATTATCAGAGCCTGAAAAGAGCTAAAATAAGACTCCATGGGTTCCTTTTTCGCCATTATCGAAGCTCGAAAAAGAGATAAAAGTGTGGTTCAAGTCCATTTTCGTTTTTATCAAAGCTCGAAAAGTAAGGATAAAAGTATGCTTTATGGTCAAATCATTCTCGAAATAAATGTGCACGACTAATCTGTTATATCAGTTGTAAACTTGTTTAGAACAACATCAAATGGATTAAAAATACTTGTTTCATAATAAAAAAATGAATAAAACCATAGTCACAACAATAAATATGATTTGAAAATAATCAAATGACTAATTAAAAGATTTTTACTGTTCATTTTTACCATTTGAAAGTTACCATTTGCATTTTGGAGTTTTGAACTTGTTTTTCCCCCGAACTTCAGCTATTGATTGCGATCGATTCTTTGGATGGTTATACTCCCCGTTTGATCCAGGTTGGTGCCATAAACCTCCTCTTTCCTTCAGTAGTCTTTTTGTTTCATTTCATTGCAATTTTTTAGGATTGGGCCCCTTAGGGTAAATTTATTTTCAAAAGAGGGCAATGCACCCTTGGATGTCAAAACCTGCATTGGAATGCACTTGAAATGAAGGCTAGGTGCATATGAAATGCTCTGTCTCTTGACAAAGGCCACATTGGGCGCAATCCACATTTTTTATTCTTGCAGTGTGCCCATATTTTTCCTAGTTTTTTGCATGAAAAGGGTCCTAATGAATCTTATGGTTGTATTTCAGGGATTCAACGGACCAAAATGACAATTACTTTGGGGGAAAGAGAGAATGAATAAAAAAACATGATTGCCCTAAATGATCCAGGTATTGTAAGAGCCCTCAAATATTGTGGGTTGTTGAAGTACTTTCGTCTATCAGGTATCAGGCAACAGATGGAACTATTGGAGTTCCTTGTTCGTGCATGGGATCCAACGATTGAGGCATTTCATATTGGGAACAAAGTGGTCCCAATTTTAGTGGAGGATATCTATTTTCTGACAGGCTTGTCTAGGAGAGGCCTACCCATTTCTCTCTTAGGGTCTGATCTCGGAGGAGAGACGGTGAGAGACTATATATTGCAATATTGCAATCTAGGGGCAGAGCCTAGCAAGGATGGGAACATAAAAATCCGAGATGTTCGTGATTTTCCATTGAGAACAATCTTATTCACGACCGCAAATCTTGTTGGTACCGCTACACTCCATGTAGTGAACAAATATTATATGAAGTATGCACTAGAGTGCATGGAACCAAAAATTTTCAATTGGGTTGAAGTCGTACTCTCTCTAATGAAAGAACAAATGAGCAAGGCAAAGGAAGGAAGGAAGAAAAATTTCAACTATGGTTCGATCCTCATTTTTTTTTCCTTAGAGAGGATTCCATTGATGCAGCCTCAGCATGTGACGCTAGGTATATCCAACCCTAAAGATCCAAGGATGGAGAGATGGGTAGAACTGATGGCTAGACATGCTGATCAATCATCCATCATGTTCTCGACTGCATTCTTCACCTGGTTCAGGCAACAGATTATCGCCATTGATGAATATGCATATGCAGGCATCGACTTTCGAGGATATCGATATTTAGCTTTACTAGAAGGCACTCAATGGGGTGCAATTGGTAATAATGTTTTGACCATGTTTTTTTATTTTTCTAAGGTTTATACATGTTTTTGTATTTTAATGTTTTCCCAAGACTAAACTAAAGTGCTGATGTAATGTAGATGTCGGTCGAGTTCGACTAGTGGGAGAGCCAGAGCATGGAGCGGATGAGCTAGTAGAGAGGGTTGTCAGGAGAGCAGTCCTTTAGGATTTAGATATGGTCGAGACTCTTGCTGAGCTTTAGCAACACATACAGGGGTTGACCTTCGGGATTCTGGATTTCCGGATCAAATAGTTACCCATCCGACTGCAGCGCCACACTATTGGCGTTCTTAACCGCTGGATGTGGTTACTGTGTAGGATAGCTAGATCAGTATCATGTTATCATGAGCACCACTAGTTTAATTTTGACATGTTACATAAATTTTGAGGTCAAATGACCAATGTGTTTTGGGCACAAATTTTTAAAAAACCTACAACTATCTATCTATTTGATTTCAGTGTTTTCCTATGTTTATTGCACAATCCTATTCAATTATGTGAATGTATCTTTACATGTGTTTCAAATGTCTGTTTATAACATAATTCGCTAAAGAATCAGTTAATGTGTTCAAATTTCTGGAAATGTGTTGATATTGAATGAAATCAAAATGTCTTTCCAAAAGTCGAACACTTAGGAACATACGATGCAGTGTTGAATTTCTAACAGTATAAACACTAGTAAGTTGTAATACCACAAGTTGTGAGTCTAACCTTATGATGATGTGGTTAATACCAAATGAAATGGCATCATTGAGAAGTTCAATCAATGTGCTATACTCAGCGATATTGTTTGTAGATCAATCGATACAAATCCCTTGAAAACTCACTAACTCACCGTTTGGAGTGAAAATGGCCCACGTTGCAGAGGATAGATTCTGCATACTACGAATAGCACCATCATCATACCTAAAAAATGGTTCCAAAGATTCAGACATCTGCGATGAAATGAAAAGTGGATTACTAACTTCAAGAAAACTCTAGAAAAAAAAACTAAGAGAATAAATGCAAATCAACAACATATATATAATATAATACAAAAAATTACTACGCTCATGATTAGGCATAGTAACGTTTCATATACAACCCATTTCGGGGCTGCGCCAACGGAATTCCATCGTAATCTACCAACTCATAGGCACCCTTAGCAAGAACTCTTTTGAAAATATAGGGGCCATGCCAAAATGGCTCAAATTTTCCTGTACCTATTACATCAGCTTCCTGATCATAAAGGAGGGCCAGCCCACCCTGTGAGAAAATGTGAGGCTGGACATGCTTGCCATATTGCACCTTTATACGTCTCTTATGCACTTCGTTGGCCAATTGGGCTTCACACCACGTTTCATCAAGATGGATGAGGTTAAAAAGACGCACTTCTTCAACAGAGGTGTCAGGTAACAAGTCAGTTGCGAGTTTTAACGATGGTATTTCACATTGGATTGGCAAGATAGCTTCCACACCATACACCAATTGAAAGGGAGTAAATTTGGTTGCGTTTCTCACCAAGGTTTGGTATGCCCACAAGCCAAATACAGGATCAAATTCCAATTTCATTTATGAACTCCTATCATTAGTTTCAGAATCTTGTTAATAGCCTCATGTAATATTCCTAAATTAGCTTATAGATAATAGGAATATTTTCTTGCTTTTGAAATCTAGATGGATGAATAAATGGGTAAGAAGGCTCATAAATTGCTCAAGTATGAATAAAAATCCCTCATATTGTGAAAAGGGATCATGAAAAAACCAGATCAAGCATCCACATGTGTGAAAAATTTCTAAACTATGTGGACAAGGTCAAGTTTGACCAAGTCAACAGCATTTATTCTCAAAGAGTGGATCCTAAATAAAGACAACTCAATGTGAATGAAAATCAAGCTAGCTAGCCAAAATGAAGACACCTTGAGTGTGAAAGAGGTTGATCACTTGACCAATTCAACCATGACCATATCTACAGTGCAGTCTAGATGCATTGAACCTCCTTCAGGGACATCACAGTTCTAGAAGGAGATTCTACATGTGAAAGGAGCTAAACTAATGAAGTGGTTTAGGGTTTTGACAAGACTCCAATCTTATAAAAGGAAGATGAGAGCAACATTAAGGGGCTGTTTAATATTATTATTTTTTGAAGGTATTGTTTGCTGAGACATCCCTTACTGGGGGTTTTCCTATTTAGGAATCCCACCTCCTTCCTTGAGCAACTCTTGGAGGAGACTTGTTCCATCTTGTCCACTATCAGGCTTGGGCCAAGCTTCACCTTACATCTACAACGCTGATCCTGTTGAGGGTTAGGTTGTCCTTGCGAGTTGCAGCAGTGGAAGACACTAGATCTGCTCAGATCTAGTCTATACTAGTGACTCTTCTCAGTGAGTGTGTCTTTTAACCTCCTGGAAGAGTGAATTAGATGATTGAGCTTCAGATCCAGACCTTGGCATCAGGCCAAATCATTCTCAGAGCCTACAGTGCAGTTTCTCTCCCTAGACTGCGTTATTTGCAAAGGAGAAGTTGCAGGGTGTTTTGTCTGTATTTTGGAGGAGAGATCTCTAGTGTTAGGATTATTCCTCTCACTGTGGTGATCCATGGATTGGCCATCAAATCCATGTTTGTTTCGGATCTGATCTGCTATCCTATTGTATGATTTAGAAATTTCTGAATAATTCTACAGATCTGCAACTCTAGATCTCAGATCTACTCTCTGTGCTTCATGTTTTGCACAAAACCCCAAGGGGAATGTATAGATGAGCCTTTCCTGTACACAGATCTATATTAGATCTATATTTTTATGTACAGATCTGCTCTAGATCTGAGGATTAATAAACTGCTTCTTCAGCCCATTAAAATAACACTGTCAAGTTTCTCTAGACTTTCCTTATGGCTGTGGCACCTCATTTATGAGGATTTTTCCTGTATAGTTTCATGTTTTTTCTTGTACAATGTATGGGCTGTAATGTACATCTGATTTGCTATTATATATTTGATCTTTGAACCTCCATTTCAGCCTACTACTTTGTTTCAGTGGATCTGCGTTATTTCTGAAGCAGTCCTTTTCATATAGCTGCAGCCCCTTTCCTTGGGTGTTTTTCAGCTAGACTAGTTTGTGGGACATCTGTTTAACCCACCTAGTTTGATTTTTTTTTCTCTAATTTTGGATTTAGATCTTAGATGAGCTGATATAAGGGATCCAAGAGTTGCAAACTCATTTTTGTGCACAGAATTCTCATAAGTGCGTTATTTCAGCAGGCCTACTGAGTTGTTCCAATTTTGGAATATTACAATGGCATCAAAGCAACTTTCCTTGGCTCAGCCTGTGAGCTTCAAGCAGTATGGAGTCTTCTCATGAGGAGGAGGAGATATGAAAGAGAAACTAGAATAAACCCTTGTTTTCTGGAGGGAAGAGGTTCACATAACTTCTATCTCAAGCTCTGCAAGGTACCAGGAAAGACATTAGAGAAATGAGGAGGGAAGAGCAGGAAGATCCCTCAACCAGATCTACAAGATCTATACATGAGGAAAGTTATAAATCCTCATCTCATGGATATGTGCACTCATCTGTCAGTGATTTCTTCATGAAGAGGAAGAAAGGAGGTGCGCCCACGAAGGAGACTCTTGGAGAGTATTTGCGGGAATATGAAGCCCAATCTAAGGAGTTCAAAGATAACTTGAACTTCCAAGGATTCTGCAAGATCAAGGAGGACAGAAGCACAAAGGGGAAGCAACATGGTGTGGGTATATTCTTTCTATCTACTTTTGATGGATCACCTAAATGTCCAATTAGGGTTTGGGTGGAGGAGCTAGACAACTTTGTGCAGCAACACCAAGTTTCAGAAATTGAAGCCATCAAAGTAGCAACACTGCATTTTGAAGGTAAAGCATATGCTTGGTGGTTGTTTGAATCTTTTTCCTTAAGAAATTAAATTACACCTACTTATGCAAAGTTTATTGGGAGGTTAGTAGAGAGGTTTTATGAAACTTCATGTGTAACATCTTCTATTGAAACTATCAAACCATATCAAACAAATATTTTGCATGAGTTGGAAGGGTCTATGAATCCAACTCCATTTCTGAAAACCATGGAATAAGGTGTAAGTTTGTTTGATACCTTTCCAAAGGCAAAATCTCCATTGGATGAAGGGCTCTCTTCTTAAGAGGAAGGCATGAAGATTCCTCCTTCAGTAGATGACCAATATCTAAGGTCTCTTATTGATGATGAGGCAACTTCAAATATTGAAGAGAAGGAGGGGAAGGCAAGAGATGATAACGCAGTCACAACAAAAGCACCTCAAGCACCTCTTGATTGGAGGAAAACTAAAGTGTTCTCTCAACTATGGGCAGCATTTGCATACTTGGCTAAGGAGGGAGCCTTGGGAGAAGCCAGCACAACGCAGATAATCTCTCATGAATTTAGAATAGAGGTGAGCAATTTCCTGAAAGGGGCATTGCTATCTTCCACTTAGTTATCTACACTGAGGAAGGAGGAGTTATAATTCTATGATGGCATGGACATGAGGACACATGGTAACTTCATATCTTTGGGGCATCCCATGGTACCTTCATTCATAAAAGATATTTCTGAATATGACAAGAGGATGTTGACTCTTTTGCATGCATGGGCCAAATTGAGGAAGTATTGGAAGACAAGGACTTTTCGAGGGGAAGTTGATTTCCATCTGCTTCAATCTTGTCTTGGGCAAGATCAACTGCAAAGGAGGTAGCAGAGGGAAGATTATGATGCTCCAACATGTGATTTTGACATCAAGCATGTCAAAAAGGAGAGCCATGACATGACAGGAGCTGCATTTCAGACCTCTACAATGCTGTCATTCTTGGGAAGCCTGGATCCTTATTGGGATTCCCAACTCATGATGGAATACTCCAAGGACCTTTTTACATGTGGGGTTCTTGATGGGGAAGTAATGGATGGGAGGTTTAAGGTAGTTGATGGAGTCATTTATTTCTATAATCTTATCCTTTTGGTTAGATACTACAAGCTCAAGGAGAGACTACTAAATGAAACCTATGAGTTCCTGCTTTCCAAACCCACTGGTTTCATTAGAGCATATCATACTATCTTAGGTGGATTCATATGGGAAGGTTTCAAGGAAGAGGTGCACTCTCATATGAAGAAGTGCATGGACTATTTGTTAGAGAGGGAGGAACATAGATCTTGGGAAGAGCCATCATTCACATCTCCTTACTCATTGAGTGTGAGAGGGAACTCATCCATGAGTTACCTCACTGATGTAAAACAAGTATATAGAGGGACTTGTCTTTCTGAATATTATGATGTATCTCCTATATGCTTATATTTTTCTAACACTCATTTGCAGGACATTGTTCCAAGAGGGGGCATTATTTATGATGGGTTTCATGGGCCACTCAAGGCCATGAACTATGTTGATGTAGGTCATTCCTTGGAGAATCTTGGGAAGTTATTATATTCTTCATGGTGTGATTCTTTTACACCAACTATGATGCACCTTCTCCAAGCATTCAAGAGGGATGGGGCGGCAAACAAGTGTTGGGGGAGGCACTTGTCATCTCCTATTCTATGGCAGTTAAGGGTAAAACTGCACTGGTTGCACATGAGGGAACGTCTTCCTTCTCCTTTATCATACATGGCAGCTAGCATGTTTCTCGTCATGATTCCATATGTTGAAAATGTTCTTACTCTTGGGAACATGGTTGGAGGAGAGGCATATTGGTGGGATGTGTTCTTGGTGGAAGGAGTTCCCCACTCTTTTAACATTGCATAATTCAATGGGAGCATGAGATATTGTATGGTCACTATGATAGATCACTTGTCTCTTTGTAGAGTGAGCCATATGTTTGTTGGGAACATGCCTCTCATATGTATTGGGGAGGAGTTTTTCTATGGATTGCCAAGCTGGGAGGTGATCCACTTCATTTGGATGATAGCATGGAGATGGGAGTCTTTCATGAATAATGAAATTCCCCATGACTGTCATCACTTCTATCTTGAGGAGGCCATGGATCAGCAAGAAGGTTTCCATAACAACCTTCCATTCTTTCATGATGAAAGCCATTGGGTTTACTCACCAAGGGCCAACTTGCACATTGAGGAGGGACCATTGGAAGACATAACTATTGCAGAAAATCCGGAGCAATGGTGGAGACTATTGGATGAGGAGGCCACAAGAGAAGAAGGGGAGATTTTGCAGCACCCTTGCAGTTGCTTGAGGACAAGCAACATTTGGGAGGGGGAGACTGTAATATTCCTAAATTAGCTTATAGCTAATAGGAATATTAATTTTTCTTTTGAAATCTATATGGATGAATAAATGGGCAAGGAGGCTCACAAATTGCTCAAGTATGAATACAAATCCCTCATAGTGTGAAAAGAGATCATGGAATAACCAGATCAAGCATCCACACGTGTGAACAATGTCTAAACTATGTGGACAAGGTCAAGTTTGACCAAGTCAACAACATTTATTCTCAAAGAGTGGATCCTAAATAAATACAGCTCAATGTGAATGAAAATCAAGCTAGCAAGCCAAAATGAAGACACTTTGAGTGTGAAAGAGGTTGATCACTTGACCAAGTCAACCATGACCATATCTACAGCGCAGTCTAGATGCATTGAACCTCCTTGAGGGAAAACACAGTTCTAGAAGGAGATTCTACATGTGAAAGGAGCTAACTAATGAAGTGGTTTAGGGTTTTGACAAGACTCCAATATTATAAAAGGAAGAGGAGAGCAACATGAAGGGGCTGTTGAAGATTATTATTTTCTGAAGGTATTGTCTGCTGAGACATCCCTCATTGGGGGTTTTCCTATTTAGGAATCCCACCTCCTTTCTTGAGCAGCTCTTGGAGGAGACTTGTTCCATATTGTCCACTATCAGGCTTCGGCCAAGATTCACCGTACATCTATAGCGTTGATCCTGTTGAGGGTTGGGTTTTCCTTGTGAGTTGCAGCAGTGGAAGACACTAGATCTGCTCAGATCTAGTCTATACTAGTGACTCCTCTCAGCGAGTGTGTCTTTTAACCTCCTGGAAGAGTGCATTGGCTGATTGAGCTTCAAATATAGACCTTGGCATCAGGCCAAATCATTCTTAGAGCCTACAATGCATTTTCTCTCCCTAGACTACGTTATTTGCAAAGGAGAAGTTGCAGGGTGTTTTGTCTGCATTTTGGAGGAGAGATCTCCGATGTTAGGATTATTCCTCTCACTGTGGTGATCCATGGATTGGCCATCCAATCCATGTTTGTTTCAGATATGATTTGGTGTCCTATTGTATGATTTAGAAATTTCTGAATAATTCTGCAGATTTGCAACTCTAGATCTCAGATCTACTCTCTGTGCTTCATGTTTTGCACAAAACCCCAAGGGGAATGTATAGATGAGCCTTTCCTGTACATAGATCTGTATTAGATCTATATTTTTATGTACAGATCTTCTCTAGATTTGAGGATTAATAAACTGTTGCTTTAGCCCATGAAAATAACGTTGTCAAGTTTCTGCAGACTTTCCTTATGGCTGTGGCACCTCATTTCTGAGGATCTTTCCTGTATAGTTTCATGTTTTATCTTGTACAATGTATGGGCTGTAATGTACATCTTATTTGCTGTTATATATCTGATCTTTGAACCTCCATATCAGCCTACTACTTTTCTTCATTGGATCTGCGTTATTTCTGAAGTAGTCCTTTGCATATAGCTGCAGCCCCTTTCCTTGGGTGTTTTTTAGCTAGACTAGTTGGTGGGAGATCTGTTTAACCCACCTAGTTTGATTTGTTTTTTCTCTCCTTTTGGATTTAGATCTTATATGAGCTGATCTAAGGGATCTAGGAGCTGCAAACTCATTTCTGTGCACAAAATTCTCAGAAGTGCGTTATTTCAGCAGGCCTGCTAAGCTGTTTTAGTTTTGGAATATTACACCTCAACTTGTCCATTTGATTATGGATAATAAGGAGTAGAAATATCATGCGAAAGTCCTAATTTAGCAGTCAAATCATTCATCATATGATTGCAAAAATGCGATCCATGATCTGTGACTATAGCCTGTGGGACCCCAAACCGTGAAATGACATGATTAAAGAAAAACAATGCAGATGTTTGTCCTGTGTTGTTGAATGTATGCATCACTTCGGCCCACTTGGTAAAGTAGTCTACTACAACAATAATATAACCATGCCCCCTGGACGAACGAGGGTTACAGGTCATGAAGTCAATGCCCCATTTTGAAAATGGTCCCACAGAGACAACATGATGCATTGGCGTTGGCAGTTTGCGGATTTTACGATCAAATATCTGGCACGCATGAAAAATCCTGACCGCGAGGATGCAGTCATGAAATATGGTAGGCCAAAAGTAACCGGAGCGAAGTATCTTCCGCGCAGTAGCGTATCCAGAAAAATGTCCACCACAAGCCCCATCATGAAAATCCTTTAAAACCTTTTCGGCCTCCTCATGAGTGAGGCAACTTCTTAAAATTGTATCGACACCACGATGATAAAGTGTATTACCGACGATCAGATAATCTTTGGCTTGGTATCGAATACGTCGTTAGTCAGAGCGAGAGGTATCACGCCGAAAATTCTGGGTCTGGAGATAAATGATAAAATCCCCATACCAAGGATCAGATGATCCGATTAGAAACATAGGCTCATTAGGAATAGATGGTTCCGATGTAGTAGTAGTACTATCAGAGGGAAGGTTAGAGAGAAGTTTAGCCAAAACTAAAGACTTCTTTGACTTGGATTTGATGAATTCCAAATATAATTACTACAAAATGACAATCCATTTCCCCCCCCCAAACAATTGATGTGATAAGATATAAGTCATGGGGTTGCAATCCAAAATGAAAATGGTCTTCCGGAATGGGATATAGTGGCGAAATCTTTGGACAGCTTGAACAGTCGCCAAGGAAAGATTTTCTACATATGAATACTTCACTTCTGTATCATTGAGATTACGACTCAAATAATAGATCAGATGTTATATCCCATTTTCTACTTGGACCAATACCATAGCAATGGTCGTATCAGTCGTGGCGATATATAAGAAATAATAACTCTGATAATTGGGGGGATACATTAATGACGCTCGGACAAGTGTATCCTGGACAGCATCAAAAGAAGATTGCGCAACTTGGTCCCAATCGAAGGGAATCCCCTTTTTCAAGATCCGAGTAAATCCTTTAACCATTTCGGCGTAGTTGGGTGTGAACCTCCTTAGGAAGTTAGCCTTTCCTTGAAGTTTCTGTAACTGAAGAAAATTTGATGGCGCAAGAAAATCGAGAATGGCCTGGACCTTCAGTGAGTCGATTTTAATTCCTTCTTTTGAGACAACGAATCCTAGAAAATGACCAGAACCAACACAAAACACACATTTATGTGGATTGAGGTGTATTTTGTAGTGTCGACATCGTAAAAAGATATCTCTCAAATGCATCGAGTGATTTTTTCGGTTTCGTGAATGCGTGGGTAAATCGTCTAGATAGGGTTGAACAATGTGCTTGATGTCATTGAAAGAATAATCAATTTCTCTCTGAAAAGTTGCCCCAACGTTCTTTAAAATGAACGGGAGTTTTCGATAAGAAAATGTGCCCCAGGGACAGATGAATGTTGTCTTATATTGGTCCTTTGAGCAGATATTGATTTGATTGTAGCCAGAAAATCCATCCACGAATGAAAAGATTTCACATCCAGCACAATCGTCAATAATCTGGTCGATAAAGGGAGTAGGTGTTACACATAATTTTGTCACTATCCTTGCAATCCCCAACTCTCACATTGGAGGGTCATTTTTGTGACTAATAAGAAGTGTCATGCCTTAAAAAGACTATCATTATAGCCCTTTACATGAGAGAAATATTCCTTTTGTTGACAATTCCTTGAGCAGAGCGTCAAAAACCTTTGTTTTTGCCTTGGCGCGAGTAGCCAGCTCTACCCCCACGCCGATGAGGAAAATTAACACTGGGCCCTATGCTAGTTGGCGCTCTGTCCTAGTTAGACACCCGCACCAAGTTGTTTATGGAATGTGTTTTAAAAATAGAGGTGAAGATTCCACTTCAACAACTTCAAGGATGAGTCATTGGGAGTGGTTGGATTGAATAACCATGGACTCCCTCCTTTAGTTTATGGTTTCCACCTCCCATGAGAACCTCCTAAAGGATAGGCCTCCATACCACCTTTGTAGGGATCCTAACCTCCTCCTTTTCCTCTATAAAAAGGAGTTATCTCTCTTTGCATAAGCTAGCTGAACAGCTGAATAGCTGAGCATGAAAGATTGAACTACTAGAGTTGAATTGTTGAAGAGATAGAACAAGAAGGAACTTCGTTGAGAGAGCTTAAGTCCATGCCCTCATCCTGTTCGAATCCCCTGACGAGTATCTGAGACACGCTTCGGCTGAACCTTGCTGGAGGAGACTGCGACGTCAAAGCATTGGTTGTACCTCTTCCTTCTATCAATATATACGTGACTATTTTTTTGGGTTCCCATTTTGTGTTATGTTGTTTGTTTTAACGCAATATGCTTAGCCCTCTTTGACTGGTTAGTAATTACAAATGGAATTATTATGTTGTATGTTGCTATTTTTTACTGTGTTATGTGTAGGTATCCGAGCATGACTGCAGACGGATTATGACTTGCCAAGGCAGGAGCGAAAGGTCACCACTACTACAACCGCAACAACAACATTGGATTCCAGGTAGGTCGATCTACTGTGTCCTCATTCATTCTGTAATTAGGAACCTATACTCTAGCATGTCTCTTTGTTTCTAGACCCACTCTAGGGCTAGATGGATCGTCTCTGTCTGTAGAGAGGATTTACCTGTTTAACAAATTGGTGACTCCATTGGGGATTAGTGTGAGTTTGTCGTTTTAGCTTGTTGTGTCGATTTCAGTCGTTGGCTTGCTTGTTTGTATTTTTCTGGTTTGCCAGCTTGCTTGCCAACCCCTGTTCAGCTCCAGAGTGTCAAGGTTGACCTCTTCTCATTGGATTTTCCTTTTTTCTATATTTATCTGTCTTGGCGCAGTTTTTGTTTGAACAGTCGCTCCGATTGGTGCAAGTTACTTTTGGTGCAGTCGCGCCAACCCCTGTTTGGCGCTGAATACCGCCTCACAGTCGTGCCGACCCCTGTAGTATTAGGTTTACCTTGCTTGATGAGTTTTTTAATCAATTATTCTTGAATCTAGGTGATTTTTTGTGTGTAATTAAGCCTTTGGGACTGTTTTTTATTGCCGTTGACTTGTTTTTATCAGTCGTTTTTCCATTTTCCTATCGGTGTAGATTAAGGCCTTAGGGTTTATAAGCATCATTGTGCACTCAACCTTCTGCTTGGAAATCCAGTCTCATTGATTGTTGTTAGTCTCATTCTCGGGTCGATTTCACTAATTTTTTTTTATCCTTTTGAGTATTTGCTTTGATTGAATGATCATTTCGTTTTTCGATTGATTCTTCTCCTAGCCGCTCCAAGCATAGATTACATTGCTTGTTTTGGGTCATTTTTGAAAACTTTCTTTTGGTTTGGAAGATTGAAACATTAGTTTGAGAGTTCTCTTGTGTTTGTTTTGCGTTTGGTTGAGTCATTCAATTTCGATTCTTACACAATACTCAAGCTAGTGTTTGTTTTCATTTTTGATGTTATTAGTGCATTTAGTACTTCTTTTCATAAAAAAAAAAAAAAATTAAAAAAAATATTTTGCATTCTTTCTTTGCATCAAAATTGAAACATTATTTTGCATAACTAGCATTTGTTAATCTAGGAAATAGTTTCATTTTCGATTGATTGCATTAGAGGCATCCGAGGATTTCTTCGCATACTTTCCTTGTTTGTTATTGTTTGAAAGATCTCTATCCTTCTCATAACTAGCATTCATTGAATTGAAAATGATGTTCATTTGCATATAGTTTGCACTTAGGAATTTGAGCTCAAAATTCAATAGGGGCTTGAAATTGAAACATAATCCAAGATCAACTTTAAAATTCAATCAATGAACCTAAGGAAACATTGAAACTTAACGCGACATTTCTAGTGGTCTACGCTAGAGACGTGTTCCGGTGTCTTAAAACCTAGTAGCTGTCGTTCGCCTTTTGGCTTTAGACAGCACTAGTATGGACTTGTGCTCCCCGTACTGTCGAGTATATAAAGGGAGACCCCCCTAGGTTGCAATCCTTTTATCCATAGGAAGTCGAGTTTGCCGCCTTGTAACCGTGATACACTGAACACAACATTCGGGGAGACTACTTGCATGTACGTTAATTCCATGGTCATTTCTCTTTCATTTGATCAACAAGGTGTATATGGCAGTTCACGGAAAACTGGTACACCCTCTTTCTTAGAGTACCTGAGTAGTCATTTTGATCTTTTCACGAATCTTTAAAAAAGAGAAGAGATCGTCGAGCACTTTTCCTTTCATGCTCGTTTCAAATTGTGAGTGACTAGAGTCATCTTTTTCTTGTTTCTCAACTCTTAAAACATGAAACAACGAAATTTGGTTTCAGTGTCATAAAATTAATTACCTACGTTCACACGCCCGTTAAAAGTTTTGTTACTTGGCATGTTTTTATTTTCCTTATTTCTTGATCTTGGAGCCTTCGATTGGTTATCTATTTTCCTTCCTATTTTTACATACAGTCAAAGTGGCGAAACCTCTAGTTTCTTCGTCCTCACTGCCTCCTAGTGGTAGTTATTTTCCAGACGTTTCTTTTGAAACCCCTTAGTCCACTAGGTCTGCTGAGTTTTCGCAGCCTATTCTCCCATCTGTCCAGCCTCTTGCTACTCGATCTCCGCCTGAAGAGCTAGTTGAGTTCAATTGGCCTCCTTCAGGTGCTTGGTCTGGTTTTGGGGAAGAAGGATAATTCCCTCCTCTTACGTCGGGATCACCATTTATTGCTGCTGCAATACCTCCTAGTCCCCGTAGTCTTTTCGAAGATCTTACGATAGAATCAAATATGGATTCCTCCAGTCCTATTGGCAGTGAAGGAATGCCTATTTCCACAAGAGAATATCAACTCTTTCCTAAATATCTCCCTCGTGTCTCTATCCAGTCTTCTCTACCATCGGTGTCACTTCCACTCGGATATAGGTCTTTGAGTCAGATTATGTCTGGTGTTGCATCCATAGCACAATCCAACACGTCAAATCCTCCTGGGAGTTTGGTCCTCCCTTCGCTAGGGTTGTCACCTTCGACATTAGATCCGTCGGTTACTGTTACATCTGTCCCAGTTCAACCTACTGTCTGTGTGGCTTCGTCTACACCGATTGTTACATCTCAGTCGTCAGGATCTTTTCACACTTGTAGGTCTATTTTTCTCAATTCTACGTGGCGTAATCCCGGTCTGAGTGGATCACAATATCGTGCCATGGAGGCCCCACCTGCTTCTAGTGTTGTTTCCACTACCCCTGTGATTCCTGGTTGCCTTGATTTTGAAGAGTATCTTTTGGCTGTTCAGCAGCAGAGCTCTCAGGGTTCTCAGCAGCCCCAAGCTCCTGGTAATCCTCGATTCCATCACTATGATGCTGTCGGTAACCCTGTATATGTGTATCTACATCATTATGACGAATATGGTAATCATGTCTATTTTCCTCCTATTGATCTTTATCAGGCTGTTTATGATCCTTATCAGACTGTTACTCATCTAGGACCTACCTTACCCGTGCAACCCTCTAGCTTACAAGGACAACCCCATTCGGGACAACCTTTGCCTCAACAGGGATCTGCCTTTGGTCCACAAGGACAATCTTCCGGTCCACAAGGCTATCCTTCACAAGGTCAACATTTGGTTCAACAAGGAAAACCTTCTAGTTTGTTTGGTCAACCTCTAAATCAACCAGGACCATCTTCTGGTCTTGGGGGGAAAATATATCCACCACAGGGATAACCTGTTGCACCCCAACAACAAATTTGATTTCGGTAGACTCTTGGGGTTTATCGTGTCCAAAGATGGAATTTGCCTCGATCCGCTCAAGGTTGAGGCTATTATTAATCTCCCCTCTCCCTCCTCATTGCATCAGCTACAGAGTCTACAAGGAAAGGCTAATTTTCTATGATGTTTCACAACTAACTATGCCGAAGTGGCTAAAGGATTCACACGATTATTAAAGCAGGGCATCCCTTTCTGTTGGGATGAAATTACTCAGAAGTATTTTGATGCATTGAAGACATTGCTTGTCAATGCTCCTCTGCTGCGTCCTCCAAATTATCATCTTGATTTTTCCCTCTATTTAGCTGCTGCTTTCAGCACGATTACCATGGTTCTGGTACAAGACGATGATGATGGTCACGAGCATGTTATATATTACTTGTCTCGTAACCTTCTCGACCCTGAAACACGCTATGCACATGTCGAGAAGTTAGCGTTAGCTGCGGTTCAAGCAGTCCAGCATTTTCGTCATTATATTCTTTTGCATAATGTGACTGTGATTTTTGATTGCAACCCTATGACCTACATATTGTCTCGAAAATTGCTGGGGGGAAAATAATCGAAGTGGATTGTCATCCTCCAAGAGTTTTATTTGGAATTTACTGCTGCCAAGTCTAAGAAATCATTGGTATTTGCTAATTTTCTCTGTTCCCTCCCTTCTGACTCTGCTCCTTCTCGTTCTGAGGAATACATTCCAGATGATTCGATTTTCTTGATTAGCACCCTCGATCCTTGGTATGGTGATATCATCATCTATCTCCAGACTTCATCCTTTAGATCTGAGTTGACAACTAATGTCCGCTGACGCATCCGACATCAGTCACAACCTTATTGTATAGTTGGAGATACGCTCTATCACATCGGAGTCGATTCCGTACTCCGCCGATGTTTGACCCTCGAGGAGGCTGAGAAATCCTTGAATGATTGTCATAGTGGCGCCTGTGGCGGTCACATGTCTGGTTATGCTACTAAACAAAAAATTCTTCGTGTTGGTTATTTTTGGCCTTCTATTTTCAAGGACTGCATTGTTGTGGTTCATAAATTCCATGATTTCCAGATTTACCAATGCAAGATGCACGCGCACCCGTACCTCTTCATCCTGTCATTACCGTTGGTCCCTTTGCGAAGTGGGGCATCGATTTTATGATGTGTAACCATCACTCGGCCAGGGGGCATGCCTTTATTATCGTAGCCATGGACTAATTCACCAAATGGGACGAAGCAATGCCTACACTTGCCGCCGATGGTAAGAAAACTACTCAATTCATATTCGATCACATCATTTCTAGGTTTGGCATCCTTCAAGCCATCGTTACCGATCATGGTTCCCATTTTCGGCATTATATGGTGGCGAAGTTGACTTCTAAGTTGGGTCTGCGTCACGACAGCTCAACGTCATACTACCCTCAGGCGAATGGCCAGGTTGAAGCTGTGAACAAAGTTCTTGTCACCATGCTTCAACGTATGATTGGGATCCACAAATCCAATTGGCATCTCATGTTATTTTTGGCTCTTTAGGCGTACCGAACGTCAGTTAAGAACGCAACCGAGTTCACTCCTTTCTAGTTGGTTTATGGTCTAGAAGCTACTCTTCCGATTGAATGTGAAATACCTTCGCTCAAGTTGGCCGTTGAATTACTGCCAAATACTTTGCCAAAATAAGAGCGTCTCCTTTATTTAGAAAGGTTGGATGAAACCCACCGCTTTGCTGCTCTGGTTATCGAAGCACAGAAGAAGCGGGTCAAAGCTCATTTTGACCAGTCATTTTCCCCTCGTTCTTTCGTTGAAGGAGATCTCGTCCTCCTATACGACCAAGATCATGACAAGCTAGGGGCAGGAAAATTTCAACCCATGTGGCATGGGCCCTACATTATTAAACGCGTGTTGTAGAATGGGGCCTATGAGCTCATTGATTACGAAGGTCATCCTCTTGAACAACCCAAAAATGGGTTGTATCTCAAAAAATCTTATGCGTGAGTCATTCATGCATAATTTGTGTACATAGGTGTTGTTTTCATTTCTGTACATGGTTTGGTTTGGTGTGCTTTGTGAGCGTTTTTCCTGCTTATTAGGTCTTGCTTATTGTGCAGATGTCTATTACCCCTTATGTCAGTTTCGTGGATGGTGCTTCCCGCAGTACCAGGAATTTGTCTTCAGCAGCTTGGGTAATTTATGATCTTGCTAGTGAGTTGATAGATCTGCAAGGTATTTGTCTAGGACGAACTACAAACAATGTTGTTGAATATAGCATTTTCATTGAACTATTCACCGAGGCAATCAACCTCGGCATACGCGCATTGCTTGTAAATATAGATTCACAGCTTGTCGTTCTTCAGCTCAATGGTCATTATTTGGTTAGAAATTTGTACATTCTGAGATTGTATTTATGTATTCGTTTGCTAGAAAGACATTTTGATTTTATTACATATCAACATATTCCTAGACGAATGAATGCATTAACTGATACAGTGGCCAACATTGTATTAGATAGACATTTGCGTAATTTGTAAATTCATCATCATATGTAAAATCATTAGGGGAATTTTGAGGTCTAAAATGGGCCTCCTAAGGAAATTATAAAATAATAGTGGAAAAAATCTAATAAGATTTGATGACATCATCAAATTTTAGAGGGAAAAATGAAAAAACTACTTTTTCAATTCATGTTTTCAACTTATCTCCCAAAGTTTTTACTCAAATTTCGAGCGGGAGTACTCGTTGGATGCGGAATTTAATTCCCCATCCAAGGAGTACCCATGTTGCATACTTTCGATGGGTCCTACTACATGAAAAATGAGAAATACATAAAAAAACGTGATTACAATCACGTTTTTTTATGTATTTCTCATTTTTCGTGTAGTAGAGTTCATCGAAAGTATGCAACATGGGTACTCCTTGGATGAAGAATTAAATTCCGCATCCAACGAGTACTCCCGCTCGAAATTTGAGTAAAAATTTTGGGAGATAAGTTTAAAATACGAGTTGAAAAAGTAGTTTTATTATTTTATTATTTTTTAATATTTTTACTTTTTTAATCCAAAAATGGTGAATCATCCATTATGGATGACATCATCATCTTGAATCCTATTGGTTGTTATAAAGTTTATTTTTGTTGTACATTTTTCTTATGAGGCCCATTTTAGACCTCAAAATTCCCCTAATGATCCATGTAGGAAAATAGATGTATATATATATCGAATGTTTGCATTAGTGTGCATCATAACTTCAAAAAAAATCTGTGTGTTTCTGTTACATCCCAAGACACCATGTCTCCCAAAATATGTAGGTAAAAAACCTGGTTACTAATTGACGTGATGCTCATGGTAGCATGTCACTGCCCGTACGAGCCGCCTTAGCAAGCGGTGAATTCGGCTGGGAACCCCTATGGTATGCCTTTGGTAGGCACGAGGAACATCGTCGAATTGTGCATAGTTCGGGACTCCACGTGTGGTTCCCTCCAAATTGCGCACGATCTCGTCTTCCTCGCTTCCCTCACCTTGAGGGTCGAAATTGCGAGGGCTTCGTCTCGCTATCGATGACATACCTACGGGTCTCTCTGGGCCAACATCTGCAAACACATGGGTTTAATGTCAGAACATACATAAGTAAAAAAATCATAATACTCATGAAAATTAAAAATGAGGCTTACCCAAATCTTCATCCCAATCCTCTCCCTCCGGGAGTGGGAGGTCCGGATCATTAGTAAAATCTGTACTAGAGTAGGGCTAGTCCTCCGCGACAATCAACTGTCGGCAGAGCCAATCAAAGAATTCTGGTCTCCAGGACATCTATTGATCGACCCCTACCCTTAGCATCAGAGCTACCCATCGGGTCATCCGTGGTTCTCTCGCTGGTGGTGTCAGGACTATGACCTCCTGCCACTGAAAGATTGGTAGTCGTTCTAAGAAGAATGATACTAGGATAGATCCATAACCAAATTGTTTCAATTTTGCCTTCTTGAATTTTGTTAGCTGGCGTTTCATGTTTATTGTCATGGCCTCTGCCTAGTTGTATATGGTTGGTGTCAAGTAGTCTATAGCAAGAAGCAACTGTCTTTGTTGCTTCGTGTGGTGCTTGCAATCCCACAACTCGTGTGATGGTATGTAGCACTACTTTTAGTGCAAAATATGGGATAGTCTCAATATCAACTTTCCCACTGCCTGATCCCTTCCGTGCCCCTGGACATACTCTTTCAATCACCATGGACATATTCTCCATGCAAGGCCGGGTGCCGATTAGGATTGGTGTTGCTCCCCTTCATGATAATCCTGTTATGAAATAGACATCAGAAATATCAATCTCAAGTTCCTGATCTCGAAGGATGAAATTTTCTTGATTTTCATCCCATATGCTGATCAAATACTGCAGTAGCTTCGGTTGGGCTCAGAGACATGGCGTTAAGAAGATTTTTTTCAGTCCACAGTCTCTAAGAGCTTCCATGACTCTCTCATTTCCCATGGCAAGCTCGTCCTCTTCGCTATGTTCCCGTTCCTTCCATTCTATTACCATTTTTCCACTTTATACCTGCAAACAGTGTTACATGGGCATTGTTACCCTAATTAAAACATTGAATTTGTGAAAATTTTGTCTATTAACTGGCATTTTAAACATAAAAATGGTTTGCGCCATTGGCGCGACTGTATCTCAAACAGTCGCGCCCTAGTTAAGGAAAAAATGCGATTGGCGCGCTTCCGTGCCCGAAACTCGCGCCAACCGCCATGCCCTAAATTTTCCAATTTCCCCCCTCATAAATCGAACTTGAGGGTTGCAAGCATGAAAAAGGATTCAAAATGAAGGGAAAGGTGTCAACTCTTACCTGGAACTGACAGATTCGAGATTGGTTTGTCGGATCGTCTGGAATCGTCGCCGCAAAATCACAGTGCTAAATGGGTAACTATTGCTCTACAAGAGGTAAAAAGTGAAAACTAATTATTTTTACCATTTTTGGCATTTTATAACTTTTTCACAACCCTAATTAGGTTTTAAGACACATTTTTCGATTATTATATTATATTATTTCAAGAAATGGGTTTTACACGTGTCTCTTGTGCAGCGACAGGTTTTCATATGACAGTGATGAAGTAACGAGTTATATTTAATACCTTTTCGGACTCGGTAAAAACACGAAAAAGTCACTACTGGATTCATCTTTCAGCTCTATTCTCACTCTAAATTTGAAAATATTGCCGAGATTATTGTCATTTTGAACTCGTTAAATGGCTGTGAAACGATATCTACCTAGTATACGTTTACCCCTTTTTTGGGCTAGGATAGACTATTTACGAAAAATGAATACCTTAGCCTATCACGACTAAGAGGTTCTTTCAGATATTGTTTTCTACCTTTTTGGATCTGAGAGACTATTTACAAAAAGGGCCATGTTGGAGTTTTCCTTTCTACCTTCTTTTCAAACTCTCTAAACATGAAAAGATGCCGAATTCTCCCTTTGTCAGACTCGTTAAACCCTAATGACATCGGAATTCATCACCATGACGTTACCTGATCGATTTCCTTCTTCCTAGGACTTGTAAAATGTACTAGGTTGGATTTGTCTAAAGGACAAACTTACATTGCAAGCATATGTTATCCCCTTCAAGCTTGTTTTAAAAATAATTAGGGTACTTGCTAGAAATGGTGGGGGAAAATGGAACCCAGTTCTAGTTATGTTGGCAGTATGTCGCTCTTGAACATGACACTTGTCTGCATTCGTGTCGGGTTGGGGACATCTCATTTCGTCATTTTTGCCTCCATGGGTTTGGGTAATCTCTTTTGACCTCTCATTTTCTCTCTACTACGTCATCATGACCTTAGATCCCTTGATGTCAAATACTACCAAATCCAGTGTCGTGTCATTGATATGTTCAAAAGAAGTTTGCCTTTGCAATTGTCAACCTTCCTCTGATTCTTTGTTTGTCTTGATTCAATTTCATCATGTTACTTTTTTTCGTGTCGATGATGTGGGAAACATTATGGCCCTCCTTCGACCAGGTCACTTCCTGTCGACTCTAGCTCATTATCCAGAAATTTGATCTAGAGACTCCCTTCTGGTACCTTGGAGCCTGCATGCCTCAATGGTAGGTTTTTCGCATTCGATGCAAGGTTCACATCATTGACCTTCAATCGAGTGATTCTGCGGGTGTTCGACGTCATATCACTGTTCACATTCCGTAGATTGTACCTTTTGTACCTTGAGGGCCATCGTCATTATTGGTGGTTTCTCTCGCGTCTATTAAACGACTTTCATCATTGGTTGATAATCAGACGATTTTCTTGCATGTTCGACTTCAGCTCATATATTTGCATGCTTGAAATTGTACTTGTTCAGGTCGAGATGGAGTGTAAGACCCTGGGTTTTGTCTGATAAAATCCAGGCTGCAGATTTTTGTGGACTATCATGACTTATTGCATGACTCTTTTGATTGGATGGATGCGACCATACCTGAGTCTATTTGTTGATCCTTACTGCTGGATGATTGCATCCATACCTCAGATCTCAATTTTTATGTACTCTATTATGGATGGCTACGCCCATACCACATGTTCATGTATCAGAGATATCAGTTGTATTTGTAATTGCAGGTTTTTTGACAGCGGTGTTTGGTTCGAACACATTCTCATAAAGCATTTCGCCCATCCCTCTCCCTTGGACCTCATGCTTTAGGGGGCATTTGTTACACAACATTTTGTCACTGTCCCTGCAATCCCCAACTTGCACATTGGAGGGTCATTTTTGTGACTAATAAGAAGTGTCATGCCTTGCAAAGACTATCATTGCAGCCCTTTACATGAGAGAATATTCCTTATGTTGAAAATTCCCTGAGCAGAGCTTCAAAAAACTTTTTTTTGCCTTGGCGCGAGTAGCCAGCTCTACCCCCGCGCTGATGAGGAAAATTAACATTGGGCCCCGCGCTAATTGGCGCTCTGTCCCAGTTAGACACCCGCTTTGAGCTGTTTATGGATTAAAAAAAAAAATAGAGGCGAAGATTCCACTTCAAAAACTTCGAGGATGAGTCATTGGGAGTGGTTGGAATGAATAACCACAGACTTCCTCCTTTAGTTTATGGTTTCCACCTCCCATGAGAACCTCCTAAAGGATAGGCCTCCCTCCCACCTTTATAGGGATCCTAACCTCCTCCTTTTCATCTATAAAAATAAGTTATCTCTCTTTGCATAAGCTAGCTGAACAACTGAATAGCTGAGCATGAAATATTGAACTACTAGAGCTGAATTGTTGAAGAGATAGAATAAGAAGGAACTTTGTCGAGAGAGCTTATGTCCATGCCCTCATCCTGTCCGAATCCCCTGATGAGTGTCTGAGACGCGCTTCGACTGAACCCCGCTGGAGGAGACTACGGCGTCAAAGCTTTGGTTGTACCTCTTCCTTCTATCAATATATACGTGACTATTGTTTGGGTTCCCATTTTGTGTTATGTTGTTTGTTTTAACACAATATGCTTAGCCCTCTTTGACTGGTTAGTAATTACGAATGGAATTATTATGTTGTATGATGCTCTTGTTTACTGTGTTATGTGCAGGTATCCGAGCATGACTGCAGACGGATTATGACTTGCTAAGGCAGGAGCGAGAGGTCACCACTACTACAGCCGCAAAAACAACATTGGATTCTAGGTAGGTCGATCTACTGTGTCCTCATTCATTATGTAATTAGGAACCTATACTCTAGCATGTCTCTTTGTTTCTTGACCCACTCTAAGGCTAGAGGGATTGTCTCTGTCCACAGAGAGGATTTACCTGCTTAACAGTAGGATAGTTGTCTTTTGGAAAAGCAAGATTGACATCCTGATAATCGACGCACACTCTGATGGTTCCTTATTTTTTCATAACAAGAACGATGTTGGAAACCCACTCAGTTAGCAGAACAGGGTAAATGAAACCAGCACGCAAATTTTTTTCAACTTCTGCTTTAATGGCAGCAACCTTCTTTGGATTAACATGACGAAGGCATTGATGTACTGACTTGACATTAAGGTACATATTAATAGTGTGTTCAACGATACTAGTATATATGCCTGGCATTTCCTCGTAAGATCAAGAAAATATATCACGAAATTCACGAAAGAGAGAGAGATATGTTTCGATTTCTAATGGAGAACAAGACACATAGACATGAATGTTTTCTACAATGCCAGGTTTGGTCAAAATATCGATAGAAATGGTTTCTTCAATATTTGATAAATTTTGCTCGAAATCGATTGCATTAATAGGAAAAGAATTTGAAAATAATGTTTTGATCGATGGGTGATATAGTTCACTAAGATTATCTTTTTCTTAATCCTGAAGATGGGAACGATGATGATGATCTTCACATGGTTCTCCTTCTGACATCATGGTTTCCAGAATATTCTTATCTGTCAAGAAAATTGAGGAAAAAGGATAAGATGGAGTACCAAAATCTAATGAATGATCAACCCAAACGACCAGCAATGATGATTTCAGATTCGCCGCCCAAGCCATGTAGATTGATTGCTATGCCAATTCAATTAGGCTGGTCAGCAGAAACTCATCCAACGTAACAATTTCAGAATCATCCGTAATATTCCTTAAGCTAGATGGAGTGGAAGATATCATGTAGCAAGTCTCTATGCTTGCAATTTCTATCGATGTCACAGGCGGAGATAATGCAAAGGTTCCCATAAGAGTGGAATCCTTTAAGAGTCCTACACCAATGTTCTGAAGTGCAAGTTGGGGTGCATGAACTAACATAACACTTCCAGTTACCTCTTTACTGGAGGTAAAGAAGGATAGTTGATTGATGACTGTGATGACACCTTTATGTGGAAAGGCGATCATTCTAAAATATGTAGAGACGATTGCAGTCATAGTATATACCCATGGCCTTACGATTAAAATATTTTAGTCAAGGGGTCCGTCAATGATCTCAACTTCAACATTCACTGTTTTCCCCCCCAGTTCAACATGCAGGTTATTGATAATACCGCAAGGCTTATATGTACGTCCGTCAAAAAATTTCAACGTCGCAGGCGATTGAGATAGACGCGACGAGCCAAGTGACTTCCAACAGTTTAGAGAAATAATGCACGTAGATGCTCCCTCATCAATAATAGTACGATGAACAAGGTGATTGAGAACATTTACTTGGATGGAGAGTGCTAATTCTGCTGGTAATTGCGGCACATAGCTCGTATGATTAAAGACTACGAGATTGGAATCTGTCAGGTCAATTCCACCAATTGCCGACAACAAAGCCTGCTTCTGGGAGGGACAATTTTGTAGCACCTCAAGCACTGACATAGCTGAAGGGGATTGAACCAAATATTCAACTATATTATAATTTTGAGTAGCTCTTGCTCGAGGATTAAATGTAGATTTATGAACGACTCCCTTTGGTGGCTTGATTGTCAATTCATGAATAATAGTTGGAGGTATCGATTCTAGAGATGGATTCATGGTCAAGGTAGTAGGTTGATCAGTAGCCTGACTACTGTAATCTTTATTACGCGTTGACACCAAAACATTAGTGGATGGCTTCGTGACAAAAAACATAAGCACTTGTGAACTAGAAGTTGGATCTGTATCAACCAAATTTGTGTCCGAATTCGGAAATGGATCTGTCAACACAGCTGACGCATGCAAGGTCTTAACCATTTTTGGGACTTCAACACGGTGAGGATAGTCTCGAACAAATTTTTCCTTATTACAGATTATGCAAGGGTAACGAGGTTTTCGATTTCCACTCGATTGATCAAATGATATTTCCTATGGGGTATAAGTTTTCTTTTTCTTATATTTCCCCTTTTTCTTATTTCTGGGGTGCTTATCACTTTTTCCCTTGTCATATGACATGACATGGATTTCGAAAGAAGGCACAGGATCATATGCAGTAGAGTGATGTGTGCTTGCAGTACCGATCATACCATCGTCGACATGAGAGTCCTTAGATGGAGGAGGAATAGTAAAATTAGATCGCGACGCGTTGAGAATTTTCTTGTAGAGCATGCCAGACTGAGTATAAATCAAGTATAAATACTGGGCACGAGCAATGACCTACTCTTTAGTGACGACACCTCCCTTAGCCACATCCTCAGTTATAGATGGTAATAGGGAGTTAATGAACCACTCAGCAAGGAGTTTATTAGGAACAAATGTCTTAACCATTCTATGACGACGACGCCACTCATGAATATGGTTAGAAATGTGAGTAGCATTAGTCTGTTTAAAATTAGTCAAGAGTTCCGTTCCAGTTTTATATTGTATGGGTAAATGGAAGTGGGTCAGAAATACAGTAGCTAGGGCAGTGAAATTATCAAATGAAGCTCTTGGTAACTCAATGTACCATTTTGCGGTCAGACCAGTGAGCATACACTGGAAAAGACGTAGTCAAACAGAGTCATCATTTAGGGAGTTAGATGAACACCACACATGATAAGTCATAACATGAGTCGACGAGTCTTCCCTAGGGTTTCCATTTAACTTAGGAATATCTGAGGGTAATTTATGAGGTATCACCAACCAACAAGGAGCATAGGTTATTGGATCATTGGTGAGCCGATTTAAATCCGGTAACTTTAAAGTTGCAACAAAAGGGCAACTGTCGATTTAAGTCAGATTGAGCATAGCCAGGGTATGATGGAATTTCTTGAGCAACAGGCCTTTGAGAACTGGCATAAGGAATCTATTGCTGGTAACCCAGATAGGGTTTTTTTTATAAGAAAACGCTTGAGGATTATGTTGACCAAAACCTGGGTACGCTACTTGTTGAAATGAAGGTTGTGGTATTTGCGCTTGTGGCTGCCAAGGGGTCAGTCCGCCAATATTATAACCCAAACTAGGATAGCTTGGATTCGGTTGATGATAGGTATAACCTGGTTGCAGTTGTGACATCCCATAATATGGTAAGCTAACTTGTGAATAAATAATTCCATATGTAGGTGGTTTTTGTAAACAAACTGAAGGAGTTGGAGTCTGAGGGCCCATTACTTGAGGGTATTGGGTGGAAGGACCCGCCTGAGACAGTTGAGGTACAAAAATTTCAGTCTGTAACACGGGTAAGGATGTATTAACAAGTGAATTTGATGTGGGTGCAACAGGTTCAACCGGTTGACATGAGTGTACAACCGTTTGTGGTTAGATGGATAGAGTGGGTTGCCACTAACAAACATTCATTCCGACATTAGGATGACCAAATAACGACAGAGTACTGTCAATATGGGTGACCATATGTTTCCCCCAAGCATGAGGAGTATAATAAGATGGAAAATATTATTCTCCAAATGCAGGGAGTCTAGTTGAAATTGTACTGGATGGAATATACCCAGATGGACCAGCTTGATATCACTATAAGGAAAAGACCCTCTAGTGGAGGTTATAAAGGAGGTTTTTAGTGTTATAAAATTGGCCAAAATTTTCAAAAAAAAAAATTCTACAACATCCGTTTATGGTTACAGAGGTTTTGGCGGAGCTTTTAACGGAAATTCAACACAACTAAAAAAAAAAAGGGCAACCGGAGGTTATTACGGATGTTTTTTTCATCGGTGCGCTACTCGGGCTTGAACGCACCGGTGCGTACATCTAGAAGGTGGCCAGGGCCAATCAAAGGAGAATGCACAGGGCCGTCAAGGTATAAAACCGCACCGGGCACAGTGTTGGTGATACAACGCACAGGGCCGTTCTAATTTGTCTTGGGATTTGTGCGGTGCCCATAGGTCATCTCAACGCATCGGTGCGTAGACTTATAGAAACACATTGATGCGCAGTATCACACAAATGCACCGAGATTTATAATTGGTATCGGTATTTGTGCAGTTCCCATAGGTCATACAAATTCACCGGTCCGTAGAGAAACATAAACGCATCGGTGCGCAGTATCACACAAACGCACTGAGATTTATAATTGGTATCGATATTTTTGTAGTGCTTAGAGGTCGTACAAATGCACCAGTGCGTAATTCTACATAAACGCACTGGTGCGCAGTACATCACAAGCGCACCAATAATTTTAATTGGTTTTGGTATTTGTGTGGTGCCCATAGGTTGTAGAAACGCACCGGTGCGCTTCAAAATACAAACGCACCGGCGTACAGTAACTGACACACATTGGTTTTCATTTTGTATTTTTTAGAAACATCGACCTGTGACAGTGCAATTATTGTGATTTTTTAAAATTCATTATTGATCAAAAGTCGACACATCTTATATCAATATTCATATTAATTAAATTTTTATTAATGCTTTTGAATTTGATGTTTGCATTAATTTATTATATCATATCATAATTATTGTGATTTTTTAAAATTCATTATTCATCAAAAGCCGACACATATATATCTTATAACAACATTCATATGAATTAAATTTTTATTAGTGCATTTGAATGTGATGTTTGGATTAATTTTTTATGTCATATCATTAAATTTCACATCTCTTCATTATAATATTTAATCATCCATAAATTTAATCAGTGGTGTTACATTTCACAACGACAATGGAGAATGCAATAGAATAAATTAAAACACACACACACACACACACGCACACACACATATATATAAGACAATCTTTGTCATACAAAATTGCATAGTTACTGGTATCCCTTTGTATTTCAATTGGGACACTATGTCCATTACATTAAACAAAATTTTTGTTTTCACAAGATAATATTTCAAACACAACACCTTGGTTTGATATCCAAACATAATGATCATCATTCTTTGCTTGAACTGCTGTCACTGCTAGAGGTACTTCCATGACTTGGGTTATTTTTAGGAATGTTTTGTTCACAGTGTTGATTGTTTTCTTCTTCTTCACCTTCCATCTACAAACATAAAAATAAACTGTAATGAGTGTATATACATTGGTGATAATAATGAAATTGCAATATTAAATAATATACATCAATGTAAATCGAAAAGAAATGACATACCATTGCAACAATTGACTCATAAACTATACACATTTTTTCAAAACCATGTAACATGCCATCTTTCAAGATTTCATCTGTTGGCACAGTTCCATACTTTGTTTCCTGCAAGTTTAATACCCCATAACAAATAATATATTTAATATAAAAGATTTTTTTGTTCCGTTAATTATAGACGGAGCTAAGTAAAACAAGATCGATAGATTCTTGCAAATTCCACAATTAATTTCTGATATGCCAACATATACTCACAACCCATATTTAACCCAATTTCAATCAATTCCTCTAATGGTTCTTCTTTGTATGTTAGCACTTGTTTGAAGACATTCAATGATGATTTTTGTAAAACAACTTAAAAAATACAAAAATGAAATCTAGTTAAGTTGTTATAAGGAAGTAACAATTATTCACAAACTTAGATATCAAACCTTTTCTTCCTTGTCGTCCTGTTTTATGTGCTGAATGGGTTCCATTTTCTTTTCTTTTCTGCAAGAAAATACTTGAAAATTAATATTTAATGGTAAATTGTTTATTTATTGTACATAATGATCGAAAAATTCAATGATTACATATTACATTTGAAGCACATTGTTGTTGAGATGGCTCCTCTTGCGATGCAATTTTGTCCACTTCTTTGACCATCTCCTTGTACACCTTTTTGGACATTCCTACTGGCATATTTATGATTTCAACTTGTTCATCTTTTGATATTTTCATAATCTTCCTGAAAATGTAATATGACAATAAACTATTTAATTTTTATATTGATATATGAAAAGTAAATATAACAAAAGTAATATTTATAAATAATTCTAGACAAACATTTAAAGGACTATTACTTTTTCATTCCTTCTTTTTTGTTGTTGTACGTTTTTTCTATTAAAAGTGTGACATGTCTCATTGACCAATTCTCTGGAAACTCTTCCTGTAGTTGAGATAAAATTTTGTTCTTGGAATCATTGGATTGGTTGTTGTATTGTAAGTGGAAATAACTTCTATACATTCGTTCCACTAGATCCCTCAAACTTTTGTAAAAGTTTTTCCCCCTTTCGTTAACCTCCAGCACCACTCCAGATGAGCTAAGGAGCAATTCATTTTCATTTGCATGTTCTATTTTTTTTTTCTTTTCTTAGAACAACATTCATTTTCTGAGTTGTTGGTCGCTGTAGAACATTAAACGTATGTGAATTAATAGATTGTTTGACACATGTTATCTAATAATTTTAAGTATATTATTAATGAAAATTAAAAAAAGAAACTCATATTGGATCGATAGTATTTTTTCATTCACTTGATTCATTATTTTGCAATTTTTCTATCAAGATTTTACGCTCTTTTGGTCCTAGATCAGAAATAATCTTATCGAGCTTCGTAATTTTGTGGCTCTACATGATACATAATAAACAATACATATTAGTTAAACTTACATATAGTTCAAAAATAATATTTTTTTGTAAATAATTTACAAAGAACTTGCCTTTTTTGCTTTTCTTGATGTGTTATCACTATTTTTGTTACTTGATCTCTTGTTAGTAATTTATTTATCAATCTGAAACCTATACCACATCATTCATTAATATATTTATAAATAAATTGTCAACTTTTCAAGTAAAAAAATAAATCTCAAGAAATTGGTGCGCCATTCATTATGTACGCACTGACGACGGTGCGTGGAGGTATTACAAACGCACCGCACTAATCGTATAATAGACCGTATGGTGCTCTATGTCAACAAGGAGCACCGATGCGTTGCATATTAACCACTGCACCGATTAACACATAGAAAATAATAAAAATCGTTGAGTGTTAGTTTTTGTTGCATAAACCGGTGCCATATTTTACATATGGCACACTGATAAAAAAAAACAATTTATTTTTTTATTTTTTATCACAATACTTTCGCAGTGTGCTTGGACAATACAGTGCACTGGTGCGCTAGGTTACGCTGGGTGCACCGATGAAAAAACAATCTGTTTTTTAAAAATTTCATGCAAGGGCCGACAAGTATTGGGATCTAACTATGTAAGTCGTCCCCTGGGTCAGATATCTTAGGCATATATTTAGCAATACAAACCCTATAAATCTAAAATGAAAAGCCCTAATTCTGAAATCATAGAAAGAGGGAGAAGAAAGGGCAGAAACAAAAAGAATGTAGGGTTTGTTTCTAAAATGGACTTTTTTTTTTGGTGTGAAACAACACGTTCGCGGTGCGCCATAATGAAATAGCGCACCGGTGGCATATTTTACATATGGTGCACTGATAAAAAAATATTTTGTTTTTTAATTTTTTATCACAGTACTTTCGTGGTGCGCTGGGATAATATAGCGCACCGGTGCGCTAGGTTATGTCAGGCGCACTGATGAAAAAACAATCCGTTTTTTTTTAAATTCACGCAAGGGCCAACATGGATTGGGATCCGACTATGCAAGTCGTCTTGTGGGTTGGATGTCTTAGGCCTATATTTAGCAATACAAACCCTGTAAATCTAAATTTAAAAACCCTAATTCTGAAATCACAGAAAGAGGGAGAAGAAAGGGCAGAAACAAAAAGAATGTAGGGTTTGTTTCTAAAATGGAATTTTTTTTGGGTGCGAAATAGCACGTTCGTGGTGTGCCATAATGAAATAGCAAGCCGGTGCCATATTTTACATATGGTGCACTGATAAAAAAATATTTTGTATTTTTAATTTTTTATCACAATACTTTCGTGGTGTGTTGGGATATTACAGTGCACCGGTGTGCTAGGTTACGCTGGGCGCACCGATGAAAAAAAAATATATTTTTTAAAATTTGCGCAAGGGCCGACATGGATTGGGATCCGATTATGCAAGTCGCCCCGTGGGTTGGATGTCTTACGCCTATATTTAGCAATACAAACTCTATAATCTAAATTGAAAAACCCTAATTCTGAAATCACAGAAAGAGGAAGAAGAAAGGGCAGAAACAAAAAGAATCTAGGGTTTTTTTTTCTAAAAATGATTTAAAAAAAAATAATTTGTTTCTGAAAACTGCAGAAAAAAAGTAAAAAAAACTACAGAAAAAAGTAAAAAACAATAAACATTGATTTTTTTCTTTTACTGCGTAAAAAAACTACGAAAAAATTAAAAAAAACAATAAACTTTAATCGCAAGATCGTTTGAAATTCTATGCTACAGGGTTTGAATCACCAGAGGTTTGGAATTCTAATTGTCTGAATACTTCTGTTCGAACGTATTTCCCTGCTCCACAGTGCTCTCGTGCTTTGTTTGCTCCAGGTATGTCTGCTGCAAATATCTAGCTGAATTTTTTTTCAAACATAGTGAAATAATGAAAAGTGTTTAGTATTTAAAGAAATGTTTCATGAAATTAGATTTTTGAAAATATTTTGCCGCCCATTTTTCAAATTTTCTACTTTTTTTTTCACTTAAAGAAAATAGAGTTGCTTTTTTTTTTTTATTTGCGGTTATTCGTGACTGGTGCATCACTTAATATCATCGCACTGGTGTGTCACTAATGTATGCTTGATTTACTCCAACATTCAATGTGAAGTATTACCCTCTTGAGATGCTGTGTAAGAAATCAATTATACCTTAGTTTCTAAGTTCCTAGAAAGTAAGTAAATGTGCAGAGGAAAAACTCAATAACTCTATGAATTAGACATTCAATCATTTAGTTCAGAATTATCTTCTTGAAATGACCTTTAGGAACATCTATTGATACAATTAATTGATTATTCTAATCTAAGAAAATAAATGACAGAACAAATAAAGGAAACTAAATAACTATGAATTCTTATTACTTCAACTTGATTCAAATTGAAAATAGAAAGATCTATCGTCATGAAGTATTTTAGAAGAATAATGATTACACAGTTATAATTTAACTCTATGATGCTGAGCAAAAAATGAAATGTAACATTAATCTATTCAGAAAACAAAATTGACAAAAAAATAGTAAAGAAATTAAACTAAAAACAATGAATGAAAAACCTCCTCCAGTGCAGGGGCCCTCTGCAACTGATTCAACTGAAATCCTAGCTGGTTAAATACACACTTAAGAAATCATTCAAGAACTTGATATTTGTATTATAGAATGGATTCTTAAAAAAATGATACACAACGTTTCAACAAAGCTTAACTAAAAGCTTCCTCTCTGCTCTCAGTTCTGTATAGCCAGAATTTATAAAAATAAACATAATTGTTTTTGAGTTAATTATGCTACAGGTGGCTTCCGGATGCGGATGTTTGCATGGACTAATGGGACATTGGTCCCTACGCGTCTCCCGAAGGAGATCGCGTGGGGTGGCCATATGGCCCCCTGTACATGCATTAATGTGATCTTAACTCCGCCAGCTCGCACAGACTTTACTTCACCTGCTCAGTCACTCCTTCAATTTGAAATGGATGTTCATTCGTTTGTTCTAGACGGTTAGGATAGCTGTGATTGCAGTGGTGGTTTCCAGCTTCCTCTAAGCGGTGCTTGCACTCCAGGCTTTGCTGAGTCCAGCACATGTACGCTCACTGGCCGTCGTTGCACTCTTCTTGCTTGTTTCGAGCTGCTTCCGGGGCATCATTTCTCTCACAGTCTCTTTTGTGGTGCCAATTCCCCTCACTTTGCTTGGACGGAGAATCTCTGTGGTGTCATTTCCCCTCTCTGTCCTCAGTCGGAAAAATTTTGTGGTGTCAACTCCCCTCACTGTGCTCCTAAGCTTTCAGTCCACCCCTTCTGTTGCAGATTTCACCACCCCGCCTCTACCTCCATGCCGCGCCTTTGCCACAGGATGAGGTGTTGGCGAGGCACTAGCTGGGGCCATGTCTCTCACCATTGCCCTTCTACTAGCTCAGCTTCGGGGTCTTTCTTAGCTGAAGAGGCGCAAGTCCAGCCTCCGGCCATGCGTAGCCTTAGAGGACGTGTCCGCCATCGTGAACCTGTAAATTTTTCTTAGCCTGTCCCTCCCCCTTCGGTTGACCCTTCCAGTGGTGCAATTCCTCCTGTCTCTCATGGGTCTGCAAGCCTCCCCATTCGCCAAAATTCTTAGCGTGCAAACTTTCGTTTTGAGTGCTCCTTAGACAGACCCATTACCACGGCTTTCATCACTGTAACTCTCAGAGAAGAGTCTCCCCTTCCTGCTCCCACTCGTATAGCTTCTCCCCTGCCCCCTCATGTCACTAGCCTTCCCAAAAGCTCAGATATGCCAGCAGATTTCGCTCATCCTTCCAAGGACGCGCCGCGCAAGGAGGATGTAGTCACTGACAAGGAAGGCGCTCTCAAAGGAGTAATTGATGATAGCAGCGATGAATATGGGTGCAGATTTGTGGAAGAACCTCCGTCTCTGGCTCATGATTAGTGATTCTCCTAGCTTACAGCTTCTCCTAGTATTTTTGCTCAATTACTGCTGGAATTTTTTGTTCACTTGTCTTAATGCTCAGCTGGAAACGCTGATTGTTACTTTCAATATATTTCTCTCTGTCAACTTGCTTTGTATAAACTGTAGGCCGGTTTCCCTTTCCAGGGCGGCCAAACTGTTTCTTAAAGGACTGGTTTCCCTACTAGGGCAGTCCAGACTCTTTTTGTTGAGCATGTCTATCAAGCTCAGTGTTCAGGCTCTCACAGATGACACTGAGGCAGTTTTGTACCAGTAACTTTTATACATAATAGAATTAGTTTTACTTAGAAAAAAAAAAATATGCTACAGGTGGCTAATCCTAACTGACTGATAGAATTAGAATTTGACTATTAAACTCTTGATTTTCTACGACAGAGAAAATCAAGACTCCTTATGTTCTCAGCTAATGTCCTTTGACCGGACTTTGACCACGATCTCAGGCACCATTTTTTATCGATCTCGATCAAGTAGATAGGAAAAAATCGATGTGGAGATGATTCTGGAAGTGCCCATGTGGCTCTTTTCTCCATTTGACACATGGAACCTGTTAGACCATGAAAATATTTGCGAAACCCAAGATTAGCTGCAGAATAGGCTGCTTTCTATAGCCAAATTACAAAAATCTATTCAAATAGAAAGAACATCATAATACAACATGGAAGTCATTTAAATGAATTCCTTAAGACAAAACATGACATTTATCATTGATTGGGATCTATGAAATTATGAGAAAGCAAGGGAAAAAGGTGAGAAAGAATGTCAAAGAGAGGATAATTTCGAGGTTCAACAAGGACTTCGAGGATCCAAAGGAGGGGGAGCACCACTTCCATTCACAAATGTGGGTGAAGGGTTCTCCACTATAATTTCTTGTTGATGGCGGAAGCTAAAAGAACCTCATTTTAGCAGAGGTTGTGAAGCGGCTCAACCTACTGACCATAACACACCCACAACTGTATACCATCGGATGGCTTCACCCAGGGAGAGATCTCTCCATCCGCCAACAGTTCTGCCTTCCGTACAACATCAAGCCATTCATAAATGAGGTATTGTGTGCTGTTGCTCCTCTTGATGTGGATGATGTATTATTGTGTCAACCATACTTGTGGAGGCAACATGCTGTGTATGAGAATATTCCTCGTGCTGTTATTATTACTTTGGGAAATAACTTGTACAGGATACCAGAGGTGGTACCGCCTCCTGTAATCTCTTTGACTACTGCAAAACGATGCAGTAAGATTGTTTCCCAAACTAGGAAATTTATTTTCCTTACAACTCGCTCACATGGAAAGAATAATATTATGGCCATAACCTCAAAATAGGGATCCCCTGCACAGCTGCAACAAATGGACAAATTTATGGAGGAATACGAGGACATTTTCTCCTCACTCGCAGAGGTTCCTCTACACTATTAGGACAAGCACTCCATTGAGCTGACCCCCGATGCACCGCCGCCTGATGTTTCCATACCTCATGCGACTACACAAACAAAATCCACACATGTACTGTCTGAGGCTAATAAAGAAACCAAATTTACTGAACGCATCAAGCATGTCTGCCCACAGGTCCATGACATATTCGACAAATCTAATATCTAGTTCAACAGAATTTGCCTCATCTCATGGAGGA
Source organism: Pinus albicaulis (assembly GCA_034641835.2). Classification (NCBI taxonomy): domain Eukaryota; kingdom Viridiplantae; phylum Streptophyta; class Pinopsida; order Pinales; family Pinaceae; genus Pinus; species Pinus albicaulis. The sequence continues at coordinate 1,343,189,445 of CM076582.1, read as the reverse complement.
TCTCAACGCAATGGGGACCATTGATTCCTAAGGGGGGAGGAATGATCCAGGTGGATATTGGTGGCCACCCATATATTCCATTTGGACCCCAACCATCAGTTCTTTCAGTTTTTCACTTTCAACACATATTACTATTTTTAACAGGTTTTTGGGTCCTGAACTTCCGGAGTCGTTTTGGGGCCCTAATGATCTAGGTGGATATTGGTGGCCACCCACCTATTCCATTTGAAATTCCACCATCAGTTCTTTCAGTTTTTCAGTTACAACACAACTTACTATTTTTAGCAGTTTTTCGGGTCCTGAACTTCCAGAGCCATTTTGAGGCCCTAAACGACGTTTTTTTGGAAAACCGGGAGCAACATGGGTCCATGGACCTATTTTTCTCACACCAAAAGTTGTACTCCTTGGATATATATTTATAACGAGGTATGATGCGCATCAAAAAAATATTTTATGCCAAAGTTACGTCCTTGGGAAGTTGAAATACCAATTTACCCAAACGGGGCCCATAGTTTTGGCTGGAACCCTCCAGGTTAACATGCTCATAGTAATTAAACTATAAAGTTGCTTCGACTATGATTTGGATTTGGATTGGGGTTAGTCTTTGAACTAGGGTTAGGTCTAGGTTTGAAATTAGAACTAGGGTTAGGTATAGGGTGTGGATTAAGGTTAAGGTATGGAGTAGGGTATAGATTAGGGTTTAAATGAGAGATAGGGTATGGGTAAGGATAAGGAATAGGGTAAGGTTGCACATGCAGTTGGGACCATGGGGGAGGGTAACCTAATGATGTATTGGAAAGAAATTGTGGTTGTCGTTGGTGCTCATATGATTGAATTTGCATGGGAGATTTCCCTAGAGATAAGGATACAAACGATTCTTGAGGCCATGGAGATATCTGGTTCGAGGATAAGGGCTAAGGAGAGGGCCACTGTAGCCATGAAGTAGGATATTCAGTTGGAGGGGGATTAAAAGTTTTCCATATAATTCTAGGATTATAAATATGCTGAGGAACCTGCTCAGGAAAATAAGCATTATTCCAAGTATAAAATGATGATAGGTTTTGATTTATACCTGGAAATTGATTTGATTCCTTACTGGATTTCTTGAATATTTTTAGTAATCCTAGTAGTAACGGGCAATATTCAGTTTAATGAGCATCCTCACAAATTTTCCAAATTTTTAGGCTACTGAGTGGACACCTTCCAAGGAAGCATTTCTTCATACAGTTGGTGCAAAAGATAAGCGGTGGGTCTTCATCCTTTTCATATTCTTCCTGCAAATCATCCAATTTTGAAATCAAATATTTAACAATATCGTTTTTATGTTCAAGAAAAATGTTAAATTTTGCACTGGTTAATTCCTCATTGGATGAGTTGTATGTCTCTGTAGCAGCGTAAAAATTCCTCATTGAATGATTTGTCAAAATACCATTTTCCTGTTTTTAACAAGCCCACTGGTACATTTGTCAGCACATGAATAATTTGTATGCGGGGTAGGGTGGGGGGTTCTCACAAAATTAAAGAAAATGAGAAAACTTAAAGCAATATTCTTACAACATTAAATGAAATGTGAAACCTTAAAGCAATAGTATAGGAAAGAAATAAATTCAAAGGACATAAATTTTCAAGAGAAACTAGGTGAAGGAAAAAAGCCAAATGCGGAAAATCGCCAAGGTTAATCCCCTGAGTGCCTCCCCGACAACGAGGCCAAAATGTTGGTTGAAATATAGGGTCTATAAATGTACCAACATTTAATTTTTCAATCCGGATAGTTCGTGAACTTCGAGACACAACACTGGAAATGCCAGAGAAAGCCCTTGGAAACCTGCAAAACAAGTCTCTAGTCTATCTTGCGCATTAAACAAATGAAATCCTGCATTAAAATATAATTCGAGAAAACACCAATCCAAACAATTAAAATCATAACTGGAAACCAACAGAAAGGAAATCACAACTGGAAACCAAATTAAATCACAATTAAATTCTAATTACAAGCAAACAGAAAGGAAATCATAACTGGAAACCAACGTGGTGTCGACACCATATTGAACATGTGGTGTTAACACCATATCGAAAGACCGTAAATGCTAGAATAAATTCAAAAGAAATTCAAATACTAACTCTGCTTGCACTAATTCTGCTTGCACTAATCCTGTGTGAAATTAACCTGAAAGCATGAGCATCATAACAAGTAAATCTGTTGTGCAAATAACTTATGAAAGAAATTGAGTTAATATAAATCCCTTGCCTTCCTTTTCCTCGAAAATAGATCATGTGGAACTGTCCAGAAGTGTGAAGGAAAATAAATATTATTGTTTTAAATCATAGCGTAGTTTCCCTTTTTATGAATGTCAACTTTCAAAACCATAAATACTCAAGTCAATCTCAGATTATGGAATATTAATTAAGTGGGTCTGGATCAATTCAAGTTAACGTTAGAGCTCATAAAGGCAACGCGATCTTATAAATTCAAACAATCTAGAGGGATGTAATTTAATATGAAGAAGTATTTCGAAGTGCAGGACAATTCCTTAATAAAAAAAATTAAATTAATCTTGCAGTTGAAAGGAAAAATTTGCAACAAATCAATTAATTCCATAATTGAAAGGAAAATGTTGTTGTAAATTAAACAACACCAATCTGGAGAAGGGAAGAGACTATAAATGATGAAAGAAAATTCACACAGTAAATGATAATTTAAATGCTAATTAAATTAAGAAATGAAGAGAAGTGTCGAGCTGGTCTGGCGGCCAACCCAGCCAGCTCACACCCTCTATGCGTAACTTGGTTCACACAATAGTCAAAATCATTAGATGCAATAAATAAATAGACAAAGCGTGGCTAGAAATACTTTCATTAATTCATGAAAACACAGTCTTTACATCATGAGGTAAGCACTCAATTCCAGCAAGACGAGAGGAGCGATCCGCTGGTTATGAACTGCGTGAAGCTACATCAGGACAACTCCTCTTCCCTTCTATGTATTCCCTTTGTGCGCACTATCACTGACTCCCTTGATCGATTTCCTAACTCCTGCCTAATTGTCTAATTAATTGATTGTTTGCTCAAGCAAATTTATATATGCATCGAGTTACAATTTAGGGATTAAATTAGTCATCTAAAATACAGGAGGGCAGATCATCGATCTGAACAATTTTCCATGAATAAAAATTAGTTTTCAACTAAATGTTGAAATAGGGAAATCGATCCTCTTTTCCTGGGATGATGCTGTTAGTGGAAATTGTGTTTTGACTAATCGAATTCCTCCTTGTGTGATGATGGATTGCTCACTGGTGTATGAATTTTATTGAATACTTTGGAATATCATCTTAAGGACAAATCTGTTGGGGATGAGACAATGAGCGGTATTTTCCTGCTGCTTGGATTTGATACATTTGGCCTCCAGTCTTAAACAATGGCTGGAATCCTCTAGGCTAACATGCTCATAGTAATGTAAACTATAAAGCTGCTGGAGAAATCTCTGTGATTTCATTGCAGCATCGACAACGATGACAACAAGATTTTTTGTTTGTGCGATTGCCCGAATAGATCCAGGGGGAGTTATCGTCTTCATGATCAACTACAATGACATTGCTTACTAGCAAGAGCTACCCAATGTTTATTAAGATGGTATGAAACACCATCGTATGAAAATACTGTACTAGAAGATTTAGATATTCCAGATGCTTTCGACTGAGATTCCAAATTGACGGCGTTCATGGAGTAGGCCTTATGACTGAGGTGGTACTGCAGGTGTCTTGAATTTCTGGATCTGTTTCAGTGGCGTTCTCGGCTCGGCCTTTGATTATGCCCATTCGTGGGAAAATCCCTCATGATGTTGGTCTGCAACATCATTTCTCGTGCCTCACTATCAAATTACACTGAAGTGTCATATTACGTTGATCAGCATGGCAAGCGTATAAGATCTTTTTATGTGGATCAATGCGTTCCTGATTTCAATTATCCATAATCAAAGCTTTGAGCTCCTTTTCAAGCTCAACCACACTTGTCATGAATTCATTTTCCATCCTATGAAGATCGAAAGATATGAAAGGCTAGATAAGGGATTTATGCTGAATCTGATCATACAATGTTTCCACGTGATCATGAAGATGTATATTAAGTAGTAGGTTTCCCTTGTGATTCTACAGATACTCTATGCAAAAAGTATATCGGCTTGCATATAAGTCATGAATAAGTTCCCATTGGATACTTGTAGATGTCCATATTCTTCATTGACAAATGTGTGAACCAGAGAATCCCTCTTGCCATCATATCTGACAATGAGTCCAGTGTTGATGATGCAATGTCGATGAATCCAACAAATCATATTGGAACATCATAACATAACACATTTCTTGACTCTAGTGCAGGAAGACATAAAAAGGTGCAGGCAGGTAAATGGTGCAGGAATCCATTTCTGCTATGGTGCAGGCAGATAAGTGCATGATCGAACCAGTTTTATCCCTGCAATAGACAAGCCTTTATTAAATTTTCATTAATGATATCTTAATCTTGTTAAAACGAAGAATTAAAAAATATTCTTAAAAAATAATCATTAAGCCACTTGACAACATGAGAAAAATGAATAAAAATAAGACAAATTGGAAGCCCAATAGTTATAGTTAAAAAAACAATGTTGGCAGTTTGTATGGATGTCCATTTCCCTAAAAATGATTTATAAGTGGTATGCTATATTTATTTCAAATGAAATATGAATTACTATATTATAATATAATTTATTTAAAATTTATGACATAACTAATTTAGTTGAAATAAAAAATGTTAAATAAACAAATAGAAGCTATAAAGGAAGCATCATGAGTAGTTAAAATGGAAGCAAAATGTGGCTGTAAAATGGAAGTAAAATTCGACATTAAATTGGAAGCCATACTTGGAGCGATTACTAGATCTAAATAGGAAGCCAAATTGGTTGATTAACATGAAGGAAAATTAAAGGTTAATTTAGAAGCAAATCCCAACACTAAAAGGAAGAAAACCCTGGACCTGAGAAAGAAGCAAACGCAAGTACTAATGGGAAGAAAACCATGAAGCTAACAGGGAAGAAATTCTGCAAGAAAAAAAGAAGCAATGGAATCCAAAATAGAAGTACACCAGAAGAAAAATTGAAAGTAAAACTTTGCATTAATTAAGAATAAAAAAAAGAAGCAACTTAGGTAGCAAACCAAGAAGTAACAATGGAAGAAATACTAGTAGCCTAATTGGGCGTTACCTGAGAAGAAAAACCATAAGAAATTTAGGTAGCCAAAAAAGAAGTAATTATTGAAGTAAAACTTGGCATTATGTAAGAAGCAAAAATAGAAGCAATTAAGGTAGCAAAAAAAAAGTAATAATGGAAGCAATATTAAAAGAAAAACTTGGCATTCCTAAAGAAACAAACAAAGAAGCCATTTAGGTATCCAACCAAGAAGCGATAATGGAAGCACTATTAGAAGAAAAAAAAACAATATAGTGGAATCCATATTAGAAGCTAAATAAGATGCCATAATAGAAGCGAATCTAGATGCAACAAGCGATGCCATATTGGAAGCAATAGTTGGCATTATGGTGGAATCATAGCTTGGAATTAATTAAGAAGCTAAAAAAGAATATATTTTTGATGCTATGCCAAAAGAAAAACAAGAAGCACAACTAGGAGCAAAGATAGAAGTACAAATGGATGAAACAGTGGAATCAAGAATGGGAGAAACAATTTCTGGCATTATTCCCAACGATATGTACAATGCTATTCCTAATGCTATTCTTGACGCAAATAAAGGCTCTGATGTGAACATGGCTTTTTTCGCTGGATATTGTGTTGTCACTTCAAGCCAATTCACGCGCTCATAAACATTGGATTCTGATGCTATTTGTGACAATAATGACATGTAATGTTTTAGTATGTTGCATATCTACTGATAGACCTTTATAAGCCAGCCAAATTCGATGATCTATCCTATGAAAATTCAGGGATTTTTCAGCAAGTCAAGGCACTTCAACTCCTACCGATAGTTATGTCATGTTCTTATGACCCTAATGGGATCCCAAAACTATATTGGATCCATATTTTCTTACTTAACTCTTTCATTTCTATTATTCACTGGATGCGAGCTCGGTCTTAAAGGATTTCAACGTTTTCAATTTAATTGTTTTAATCCCCAAGATGGTTTTTTTGATTAGATAAAATATTCTCTTTTGGTTAATTCTCTGTCATGCAAACTTCCTATATTAGACCCAGGGTTGGAGAGCATATATTTCATGGATCCACACAAATTTGAAGCTTATCATTATGATTGTCGAGATGGGGATCACTACCACTTGAAATACTTTTCCATGTTGAATCCTTCTAGGGATGATCATCTTCTTATCCCTCTTTTGTATATTATGAAGTTAATAAATTTTCTGGCACAATCAATCTCCTTGAGTCTCAGTCAGTGCTTGAATAATTTGGTAGATATAATATCTCAAGCTGATATCAATGTTGGATCTGATTTGAAGCACACTTCTAATATTTTGTATGTCTGGATTCACTATTCCTCATATCCTAACTTGTTTTTAGACTTTGTTATACCAACAATCAGTGTTAATTATTTTTATTTTCATGTTATTGGTCTAATATTTAATCAAATACAAAATAATGATCTCTTGTATTGGAAAAGGGGAGTCAATCATTTCCAAGCATTATCATGTGAGGAGGAAGATTCTCAAAATCGAAGCACTTGTAAAATCTCTCAAATTAACACATACTTATCTTTGAATAATAGAACATCTCATGCATTAACCATCATATTTGATAAAAACACCAGTCTTAATAGTTATCACACCTTTAATTATTTTCCTGCTAGTGTATCTGATGAAATTTGTTGGTTTATATTTGATTTATATCCTCATTACTCGGATACTAGTTAAGAAGTTGAGACACTTTAGTGTTCGATGATGGTTATGTCAGGCTCTCATAGTCTTGATGAAGAGTTCGAGTGAGGTTGGCTTATGTTTTGCTTTCTTGATATTTCTCATAGGATGGATCTAATGGTTGAAGACCTGTCTTTGCATGAAATTCAATCTTTTCAAGTTGGATGTTTTTATTATTCAATTGTTGATTGGTTGGAAGAATCTTATCTGATGAGTTCAATTTTTAATAATAAGTTCCAATGTTATCTTGAGCTTAATGTAAACATATATGGATATATGTTTGAGATATGTATTCAAGGTATTCATGTTTATCATCCTATCTATTGTGGTAAGTTTATAGGTTGGATAGAGCAAGCTTCCAAAGCACACATTTATGCTTGAAACCTTGACCTTAACCCTCATGTGCATGTAATCCAGGTAAACATATTTATTGTTGCACACTACTTTATATGGTTATTAATCATTCATATCTTTTAGTTTACTAGTTGGGAGAAATTATGTGGTTGCATTGGAAATTTCACTTCACTTAGTCGCGACCTTCTAGCTAGTTAGGTTAGGTTTAGGCTTAGGTGAATTTTAGTTTTCCTTTTGCATTGCACCATCCTTACATTTTGTTTTTCATTTTAATCTTTACATTTTATCTATTTTCTTGCTTTATATCTTTCTTTTTAATTCAGGTCTCTTTTCTTTTCTCTTTTTTTAATAATACTATGCGTGAAAATTGCTTTGTTTGGCTCAAAGAGAAGCATGTGGTGAAGCTTGGAAAGGGAAATTATGATGATGAGAAACTCTTGGCTGACATGTGATCATTTTCTTTGCTTGGGTTTAGATATAATTAAATTCAATTATGTATAGACAAAATATATGATTCATTCAAGACATAAAGCCTTTGGTAGAGCTACGAAGCCCGTATCTATTTGAGGATCTTCATTCCTGAATCATCCCTAAAATTGAATGGTGTTTTGACCTATCAACTCAATCAAGTAGAGAATGGAAAGGAGAAAAATTTAAGCTAGCACATCAATTTCATATATCTTTCAAATCTGTTAAAAAAGGAACAACCTATCTTCCTCTTTAAATAAATGAGGATCCCTCTTCCACCCCGGTGCAATAAAAACCTAATAAATTCAAGAGAATATTGAAAAATAAAAATAAAGGGTGAAGAAGAGAAAGGTTTCATGCGCAGAGAGGTGAAGAAAACAACTTTGTCGGGGTACTAAACATGCTTACTGGTAGTGAAGAAAGGCTTGTGATTCCGTGAGGTGACTCTGCCAGGGTACTAAAAAGGATTGCTAGTAGCAGAGAAACACAAGGGAAATTTCTTAGCTATAAACATCAAAAGATAGATACACTCATTATCCCTTTCCCTTGTCGAAACATTTGGATATGACAAGTCTTGTAAATGTGTTTAAATCCAAGAAAGGGATAGGAGAGACTATATCTTTAAAAATGATAAGTGGAGAAGCTAGGGTGATCTACATGGTTAATAAATACTTCCTAAAAGACTAAGACCGCATACTTAAATTTAGACCTAAACAAAGAAGCTGGAGTTCTTCCAGTGAACCACCAATGTTGTCGCTACAACAAACACCCTCCAAAATTTTTCCTACATCTAAATTTTGGAACCTCCTTATGGTCATGCCATCTTTCATTTCAAGCCACTAAAGTCATGCTTGGTCATGTTGTTCAAGTGTTCAAGTATCCCCAAAATAATTCTAAGTGTTGAAGCGACCTACTTTTACATGCTTATCTTGTGATGTATGCATAGTGAACTTCTTCTAATAAATCCTAGTAGTTAATGTGTATCCTTGGAATTCAAGCATTGTGTAGTGCCTAAGGACAGTGACTGTGCAGTGCTTAATGATAATGACTTTTCAGTTTCTAGATATGGTGATTACACAATCCTCATTGAAAATTATTGCACAAACCTTGTGGAAAATTCTTGTGTGGTCCTTGATGCTAGTACTTATGCAATTCATAGAAGAAGATACTACACAATCCTTATGGAAAATGAAAATGTTAGGGAATCCTTTGTAGATAGTGATTACACACTCTTTGTTGACAATGATGGTGTAATTATTCAAGTCACTCAATTCACTCTTGGCTCCTAGTTTCCTGACATGCGCTGAACACAATCATCAAACTTAGCCCTAATTGCATATGTTCTCTCCCTATATAAAGAGTCTAGTACAAATCCCATCTTTATATTCATATTTCACTTTTGATCTATGTGCACTGATGAGATATAAGGGGCATTCTTTTACTCTTTATTACAAATGCTCCATCTTCTCAACGAGTTTCTCAATTATTGATTTTTATTTTGTAAGTGTCACTTTTGCTTTCTGTTTCTCTTACATGTGTTGTTTTTGCTTACTCTATATTTTACAAGTGTTGCTTTTTATTACTTTCATTCTTACATGTGTCGCTTGTGTTTTATTTGTGATTGCATGCGTCTCTTTCACTCTTGCATGTGTCACTTTCGATTTTTTTCACTTGTGTTTTCCAAGGATGAACCGCATTAGATGGTTCAAAACGTCGGCCATATCTTAATGATGTGATTAATATGAAAGATAATCTAATTATGTTTTCACACATCTTAAAGAGCACTATGGAACACCTTCTAGAGGAAGCTCCAACATAAAATCTTGTACTAGTTGATGATATTTATCATTAGAACATGTGTGAGACACATTCTTACAACATAGTGCACCTTTTGGTTGCAGTCGACACTTGTGTCATAAAGGTACATCTTAAGCATCGCACTTGGAGATAAGTGTCACTTTACTGTCATTTTGTTGTATGCATGTTGGTTTTGGGTACTATATATCTTCCTTCTATATGCATGTGTGTATATATGTGTATGATGATGTTAAATACTTGTTACATGATTTTATTCTCGTCTCATTGATATCACACTTAGTCAATTTTGGAATTCATCCTTGACTTCATATCTTGCACAAATCATGAACACATTAAACTTATATCTACGTGATGAATGTGTTGCGCACTCATAAGCCTCAATGATGAGACCCTTACCTCTTAGACTTGCGCATTGTGCCCATCTTGAGTAAAACATCCTTCAATTGCGCATTCAACAACCTCAAATCATAAACCCTCCACCTTATTTCTTACACTTGTCCATTGTGTATTCCTTGATCCATATTGATTTGTGTTTCACACTTCACATTCTTAGTGGATAGTAAGGCCATCTCTAGAATTGCTACAATTATCAACTATGAAATCCCAATAACCACCTTCTCATCCAATGCACATTTCGCAGTTACAATTCTCAAGCCTATCAATCTTGTCTCCTATACTTGCTGTCTACGTAATTCCTTGGCCAAACTTTCCCTTACTATGCATTGTGAAATCTCAATGGACAATAGAGATATTCTTGAGCCCATGCAGTGATAAAATACACAATACATGGATCCTATCCCTCAAGCAGTGGGGTATTGCACATGTTGGAAATTACATAAAACATTGGTCCCCATGTGTTTCCTGACATGAACAAACTACCTCTCATGGATCCTTATCTATGGAGATATGATCGTTGACTAACACTTTTAGGTTTTGGTCTAACTAAGATCGTGATTCCCAACGAGTGATATCAGAGCATAGGTCATGAGTTCGATACACACCTGACTCGCATTGGGGGGGATATTGTTGGAAATTGCATAAACTAATGCTCCCCGTGTGTTTCGTGACATGGACTAACTGCCTCTCATGGATCCTTATCTTTGGTGATGTGATTGCTGACTAACACCTACGGGTTTTGGTCTAACGAAAATCGTGATTCCCAACAAAATAGTCACAATGCCTAAGCTTGCTATCATTTCCTCTTGGACTTGCCTAATGCGCAATTCATGTCTTTCCTCTTCCTTTCCACCGCATATTACATAATAAAAATGTCCAGACACTTAACCCTACCTCCTAACTTTGCGCATTACACTAAAAAAGGCCTCTTCCCTTAATCCTTGCGTCCTATCTCACCACATCAAGCATTTGTACAAGCCTAGAATAGGTGATTTCAGGACTGATGTTGTGTTGTCATGAGTGAATTTCATTTGTAGGTATTATTATCCTTCATGGAAATATGATGCTCAAGGAGGTCATCAAGAAGAGGTTACAAAATGACACTTGTGGAGATACGATACAAAGATGATATCATGCAAGAGTAAAGGAATCTTGGCCCATGACAGAAATATGGCATCTCATGTTTAATTAGAATGTTCCAATACTTATCTAGACCCTTTGGAGGGTGAATATGAAGTGCATCTCAGATTGATCATAAAAAATTGGAGGCATAGCAACAAAGAGATGAACTTGGCACCGATACACTATAATGAAGTCTCATGTCACAATTGTCGAATTATAGCTTCTCAAAGTGTCATCACAAAAGTCTTATGTTTTCCATGTATTTTGCCACAATTTGTGAAATGTATTTTTGAATTTACAAAAAATGAGAAAACGTAAAATGTGTGGAAGCCCAAGGGTCATACATGGAATGTGGAAAGTCATTAGGAAGTTATAGAGTCATATAGGAGCTCAAAAGTCACATGAAAAATCAAGAGCCATGAGGGAGGTCAAGAGTCACATGGGAGGCGAATCGTCACTTCATTGGTTATAAATAAACCCTCATAGCTCAAGCAAAGGACTTCCCACCTTGGATTCTATAGCTTGGAATAGGAGAGAATATCATTTTTTGGAGGAGAAAGCAGTGGCTTAATGTTCCACTATTGGGGCTAGTGTTGCATCATTGTAATCATGTATCTTGGAACTTTCATTTAATAATTGAAGCTCTCAAAGCTAACACACTTTCACGCATGTATCATGGATGTTGTAAGATTATTCTTTTAAAGCTCACGGTATATGTTTATGTTCATACATACTAAAGAAAATGAACTATTTCGTTGGCTTTGGTATACATGTTGTTGAATGTGCGTTGTTACTTGCTTTTATGATAGTTGTTACCTTGTGAACTATTTTACAGGTTAATTAATGATTCTTTCTATACTCTCATGTGTCTTTATTAGGATAGTACTATTAATTTTCTTCTAAAGGCTCACTTTTTCTCTTCCCATCCATGAAATTACCTTATATACATTGAAAATGTATGCTTAAAAATGTCAACTTTCTTGTTTCAAATGTTGTTTTCATACTCTCTTATGTGGTTTATTGTAGCCAAGGAAAATATTGAAGTTATGGTGACTAGGCCTATTATCTGGATGGGTATCCTACTCCAAACGATGTGAGGTCTATTTGGGACTTTATACCGGGGATATCGCCTATTGTTGGGGACATCCAACATCACCAAAAAATATATAAAGAATTATTTTCTCCTAATGATTGAAATTGTGCATAGTAACATTGTGGGAAGACTTAGATGTTCACTAACCTTTTTATCAACAACACAATTTTTAATGCTTCTTCAAATTTTTTATTTCGTAGTTCCTTTTCCCTCTTGTTCATATAAACTCATTCAAACTTGGATAATGCACATTCAATGAAGAGGTTAATTACACTTTCTCCATTTTCTTTACACAAAGGACACATACAAGAAAAAACACCAGGATCTCCTTGCATACTATTCTAAGTAACTAATTATTTGTTAGGGCAAGCCATAAGTACTTGTTTTCAAATATCATTTTAATTTCCAAATTTATAACCACCATCATCTTAGTAATTCTTCATCATATGAATATAGGTAGGCTACACAATAACATGTCTTTTTCGTTCTAATAGATTTTGAAATGGTTTATTATCCACACCAATTCATTCTCTTCACTCCAATTGAAGGAGACATTTACTAAGGCTTGTTTGACCATGCCCCATTCATCAATTACTGTAGAATTTCAAGTTCATCAATACTTACATCAATTTTTCAACTTGAGGTCCATAGATTCTCTGCATTTTGATGGAAAAACTCTATAAGGGAGAAACATAAACATAATTTTTGTGTTAGAGTTATTTTGAGGTCCTTTAATAATTTTCTTTCATCCTTACTATTAAAGGGTAAACACCTAATTTTTACTTTCATCCCATTACCTATTCTTTACTTATTCTCCACTTTATACAAATCCTAACAAGGGCCTATAGGGAAAATTTTAGGGGCTAATATTCTTAAATGGGCTAATTGTTCATGTTTAAAAAAAAAAAATGATATGCCAATTTCTATTTTTTTCTAAAAATAATTTGCTAAATGGTCAGCTCTATGATTTCTTATGATTTTATGGAAGATTTATTATTAATAATAATATAAAATCATTAGAAATTTCAATACTTGTATGAAAATATCGCCAAATATTTTACAGTTTCTATATTAAAAACTAGTAAGATTTATTAAGATTTCTAAACTTTAAGATACATTTCCATCTTTCAAATTTTCTTTGACAAGAAAAATAAAACTATTTTTATATCTTTTAATAAATTTTCTAACCAAAATTTAGTAAATAAGAGCTCTATATTTTTCTCCACCATCACCATCTAATATTATCACCATCTAATATTATCCTATGTATAAATTAGAATCTGAAAGAAAAGTTTTGTTTAAAGAAGAAATTTCATACGGCAATACAATCCTAATTATTTTCTCATGTCGAGGGGATATGTGGTGAAGGGTGATGGAATATTACACATTTTATTCTGCTTATTCCTTTTAGATGAGCTATATATATGCTAAGAGTTTTTGCTGCTATCAAGGTAGAAAGAAAGTGAAGTCAATGGACATGGTAGTCACAACTTTCTAGAAAGGGTTAGAAAAGAGTGGAGTCAATGGATATGGTAGTCACAATTATCTAGAAGAGTTCAAAAGAGCTTTAATGTTGAGCTATTTATTACTTAAAAAAAAATGAGGAAAGATAGCCTAAACAGAAGCATGAATCTAACATGTCTTTTAAAATCCTTAAATTTAGGGAAAGATTTTAGATTAAATTTTTGAGTTTTGAAAATAAAATAAATTTTGGAAAAAAGAGTGATGCTTGATTTTATTTTGATAAATTATTATTTTAAAAATATTTGTATTGGTTAAAATTGATAGAAATTATTTAAATTTCAAAATTAATGAAAAAAATGAACAAATACTTTCACTGTGATAGAAAGAAAACTATATATTTCTAAATATAAAAACAAAACTATATATTTCTAAATATTTATGATGTATAATGTTGAATTTTTTTTAGAATTGATTTTTTTTTATTTGAATTTGTATCTTATTCTAGAGAATTCCAATTAGAATTTTAATTTGTCAAAATTCAAATATAAACTTCGTAACTATAACATATAAACCCATTAAAATAGTCATTATAAAAATAAGAGTAAAATTAAATAATTAAATTGAAATTAAATCCAAATTCAAACTTGTCAAAATTTGAATTCGAACTATCTGTGGGGTCTTGGTTAAACGGTGATGAGGCGGGCTATTATAGCACTCATCACAGGTTCAATTCCCTTCCCCGAAATTCAAATTCGAACTGATAACTATAACAGATAAACCCATTCAAAATTCAAATTCGAACTGGTAAATATTGCAGATAAACCCATTTATAGTAATTATAAAGATAAGAGTGAGATTAAATAATTAAATTGAGAATTTAGATAGTTTCCAAAAATTTACATCTACAATCACCACCAGCTCCTTCAGGTCTTTATACAAAGTTTTCTGGGTAGTAATGCTTGAGAGTGAGGAATGTGGAGGATATTAATTAAATAAAATATATAGAAATTTTAGTTTCTATATATCTTGTAAAGAATGTAATAAGATGTTAAATTTAAAAAGAAAGTTACACTAATATAAAGTAATACTAGCATAATTGTCTCATACCTTTTATTAGAGAAAATCATTATTTTGGTTTGGCTAGTATTGACTTGCATCCTCATTACTCTACAAAAATGCTCAATGGCATATAGGTGCATCTGCAATCTATGGGCCAATTTAGAAATCAATACAAAATCATGAACATATAAAAGAAGCTTTATCACAAACTCCACCAACTGAACACCATCTCCACCTTGCAAAAGACCACCCTATTCTTCCCTACCCTTTTCACAAACCTAAGTATAGGAATTCACAAACATAACTATAAAAAAGACAAAAACTAAGATGTAATATTTAACTACCATAACATCAACAAATTATGAATAAACAAAAATAAATCGATAAAATAGTGAAACATTAGTTAAACCTTTAACTTTCTATTTCTTATCCATTCTTACTACCATCAACTCTTTAGAAAAGACAAAAACTATGTAATATTTAACTCCCATAGCATGAACAAGTTATGAATAAACAAAAAGATAAATAGATAAAGTAGTGAAACACTAGTTAAACCTTTAACCTTCTATTTCTTATCCTTTCTTATTCCTAATTTAAGTCTTTTAAACATGGTGGACTCCATGGAATATATCACCATTTGTTTCAGCCCCAACTCGTACTAACCGAGGGTGTTGCAGGCATTGTAGTGTTTTGTGCTTTTTTTTTTTTCAGCAAGAAAAATACTAAACTGGTTTATATTTTGTACCAGGACAAAAACTGATATTTCAAAAAGCTTATACATAGTTTCTTCAGCTTCTAGTAATAGAAAATTGAACAGAAATAAACTACTTCTGCAACAACAAGTTGTATAGTTTCCAGGACACATTTTCCATCATTCAGCTGGCTATTACAGTTTCCAGGACTGTTAGAAAACAAAGTTATATATTTGTTACACATATATTCGACTTATACAAAAACATCATTTGATCAGAAACAACAACAAAAACAGCTACAAAAACATCTAGAAAAAACAGCCTCAAAAGACCACAGATTACTGAAGATGGAGAACAACATCTGTCAATTTATGCTATGAGGATCTTTCCTTCTGCTCCCAGTCCGTTGGTAATAAAAAGCTGATAATGCATTTCACCAGTAATCCCATCCAGACCTTTTGTTTGACAAAGAATCAGCAACAATATTCTTCTCCCTATGAACATGGTGGAAAGAAATATATGAGAATGTTCTCTTTAAAATAGTAATTCTGTCCATCCACTGAGCTAAACTGCCAAGATCAATCGAAACTCTTTGATTCATATGATCAATTAGGACCTTGGAGTCCCAAATAACTCAGATCCTTTCAACTAGTAAATGACAAGCAAACCACAAGAAGCCCCATAAAGCAAGACACTCCGCCTTCATATTTGTACCTCTACCCCCATTCCAATGAATTTTATAGTGACAGCTTGGAGAGATCAGTAACCATGCACCGCATCCACAAATCAAGTTTTGAGATACCCCATCAAAATAACCCACCGGATAATGAATTTCATAAGGACTGAGTCTTCTAGATAAATCTTGGCGAGGTTTCTGTCTAATCTTCTGGTTTTCCCATGTACTAAAAATCTGTAAGGCCACATTGTCGGGGGAAGAAGGCATATTGTCGAATTTTTTTCTATTTCTACAACACCATATGTTCCAGTGGAACAACAATGGCATAGCCCAGAGGGTCCTTCCTCTGTGCAGCCACCATCCCAAACACTTCTCAGTAGAGCAAAAAAGAGGGACCTAGATATGTAATTTATCACAGAGAATCGACAAAGTTTCTTTTACAAAAGAGCAGGAATAGAAAAGATGACAATTATCCTCCTCATCCTCCCCACATAGGACACACAGTCCTGGCCCATGCCAGCCCCTCTTTTGTAAGTTTTTCCATGTAAGATTTTTGTTCCTCCACACCAACCACATGAAAATAATCAGTTTTATTTGTACATTAACTTTCCATATATTCTTAAACCAGCCATCTGAAATCTGCCACTGCTTTTTCAGAATAAGTTTTGAGTATATCCCTCTTACGCTCAGGCCATCCCTCATTTTAGAACCACACCATGTCAGCATATGGCCCTCCACCGAAGAGCAGATCCCCAAAGATTTTAAAATGTTTATATATCTGTTCCATTCAGATTCCCATATGCTTTCCAATCCCATATCCATGGCATTTTTCCACCGAGGAATACTAAAATCCAAATCCTAAATTGTTTGTTGTAAGAAAAACACCCCTTTCTGATTAATCTTTTGAATAATTTCTTCATTTAAAGGCACAAAATTCTCTATCCCAGGAAGTCTTTGACAACCAATTAAAATTTTTGCAGCATTTCCAAAGTGCCATTTTAAATTCTCACTTACCTTTGGCCATACCATGCCAAAACCCTTCCAAATACAAGATCTTTTTGAGCCTACATTCCAGCCCAGGGAATCAAAGTCTTCCAGAGATTCACTTCCCATGTATTTATGCTTAATGATTTTGTTCCAAATGCCATTACTATGTAGGCACCTCCATAGTGATTTTATGATAAGCGTGTGCCCAAAAATCTCTAGATCTAAAATGCCCCACCCCCCCATCTCTTTTGGTAGAGCAATACTATCCCAGCTTGATAAGTGGATATATTTTTTCCCTTTCCCCCCTCCCCATATAAACTGGCCCATGATTTTCTTAATTTCCTTCAAAATCTTCTTAGGGATAGTATATAGGTGAGCCCAATATACAGTGATTTGCTGTAATACAGACCGCGAAAGAATTAATCTGCCTCCCCAGGATAGAAAATTCACAGTCCATGAATTTAATCTCTTCCTGTACTTTTGAATCAACCAATCCCAATCCTTCACATAATATGAAATGGCTTGCATTCTGAAACCAAAATAAGTAAGGTCGGCTTCCAGAAGTGCCTTTTTGAAACCGAACAACTCAACAACATCATCAAATATAGGATCATGACCTGCAGTACTATATAAACAGGATTTGCCAACACTGATAATCATACTGTAGCAGCACATAAAATATTAAAAATCTCACATAAGGTCATCCAAGATGCCTTCACCAGTGTTCTAAAGATGAGAATATCATCAACGAAAAAACTGTGAGATGTCATCAATTGTGATCCAATCTCAATGCCTGTAAAGGTCCCTTGTGCCACTGCTCTGTTAATTCTCAAACTCAGGGCATCCATTACTAAAATAAATAAAAGCGGTGACAGGGCACAGCCTTGCCGCAGTCCCCGACCAGGATTTAAAAACTTCGATTTCGATCCATTTATGAGGATAGCCATAGATGTGTTGCATATACATCCCATGATCCAAGCGACCGCCTCCTGCCCAAGTCCAATTTTATGAAGAACCATCCGCATAAACACCTAGTCAACTCTGTCATAAGCTTTATTCAAATCAATCTTCATCACTGCCGCTCTCATCTTCTGAGATTGAATTGAATGGATGATCTCCTGAGTCACTGCTACAACATCATGAATGTTCCTATGTTTCAAAAACCTATTCTGTTCCAACGAGATATGCTTTGAGAGGATACCTTTAATTCTTTCAGCAATAACTTTTGATATGATTTTGTAAAGAGTGTTGCACAGGGAGATCGGATGGTAATCACTAAAGGTAAGCCTCCGCAGTTTCTTTGGAATTAATGCAATGAAGGTCGAATTAATTGCCCCATGGATCCTTCCACTCACCCTTGCTTCCTCCACCATATCCACCAAGTGATTACTAAAAACATCATAGAAGAAGAGGAAAAAATCCGGGGTCCAACCATTTGGCCCCAGACTTTTATAAAAAACAAAGGACTTTAGGACGCGCTTGATCTCCTCAGGGGAAACCTTCTCCAGAAATAGATGATTATCTTGTGCCTCAAACATAATAGGATAATCGCTAATCATATCCAGCTGGTCATCAATAACCATATCTTCTCTACATTTATTTAAGCCTCCAAAATACTTAAAAACTTCCACTTTAATGTCCTCCGAAGTACAAATAACCCTTCCCTCATGCTCAATCTCCCAGATGGAGTTTTCCCTTCTCCTGCCCGATGCAAAATTACGAAAAAATCTAGTGTTCCTGTCACCTTCTTTTAACCAGATAGCCCGACTTTTCAGTCGCCAGGTTATCTCTTCTTATATTAAGATAGATCTATATTATGATTCCAGGTTTTTCAGTTTCTCCCAGAAATCCACACTCTATCTCCCTATAGCCAAATCTCTGTATATCTGAGCTCTTTCCAAATGAATGCTCCTAATTCTTATTTTTACCAACCTCCTTTTGCACCTGTCCCATCTTCTCACTTCCTTCCTCAAACCCCGTAGTAGAGAAGTAAGATAAGCCATTGCAAAAGTATACTCATCCCGAAAATGTGCCTTGCAATAATTTAAGATCAAAATTTTAAACTCCTCATCATTCAACCAGGCCCGGTTGAATTTAAAAGGACACCCGGCCTGCTTCTTTTCAAATTCCCATGTCATGGTGATCAGTCTGTGGTTAGATAAGGTTAGATCCTCCACATTAGCAGACACCCCTATCATCATAGAGCGGAGATCTGAGATTATCATCAACCGGTCAATTCGCTTGCCAATGTAGTCATTACCCCTTCTACCATTCACCCAAGTAGGACAATTAACCGTCATGGGAACGTCCAACAGATCAACACCCGCCAATAAATCCTTAATAATATTTGCTAGAGGATCAGGCCTTCCAAAAGTACCCCAGATTTCATGAGCAAAAAAAGATACATTGAAATCCCTAGCCATAATAAGATTACTTAGTGTGATAAACCCACAGTCTAGAAGCTGATTCCAGAATAACATCCGATCCGAATATGGAGCATATACATTCAAGATGTTAGTTCTGAGTTTAAAACCCCGATAGTATCCTGAGAGCAATATCCCACCAAAAAAACGATATGCTTTCATTTTGAACCACCGGGGGTCCCAAATAGCCACACATCCCCCTGATAAGCCAAGGGCACCAGACGCTGTAATAAGCCATCCTGGAAGCATAGAATGGAAATAAACAATGGAACGTTCAACTCCAGCCATTGATTCTTGAATGAGAATGATGGACGACTTAACAAAGAGAATTTTTTTTTTCAAAGATAAAAACTTAGCATGACCCCACAACCCCCGAATGTTAAGGGAGACCATCATCATGGAGGTAACTCAGAGCTAGGGGTCACAGCTCTAAGGACCTGATCTAATGCGAGAGACACTGGAATATCACGAAAATCCCCTTTTGAGAAATCATCTAGCAATCCAGACATGGACACTAACTTCTTTTTACGTTTCTGTTTCCCATTACCACGATGGACCATGACATTTGAGAGAGAAGAAGGGATAATCACTATCGGAGGGGATGAAGGACCAGGTGCCGTAGTCACCGAGGCATGACCATTAGGAATATTAAGACCATCATCCACAGTCAATGGAACCAGTGTGGCATCCGGGTTACATAAAAGCATCTCAATTTCACTCCTGATATAATTTCGGGGAAAATTGTCATCGATATGCCTGGGCGATAACGAGGATGGGGAAAGGTTATCAGACCCAAGAGCCTCACCAATGGGAACATTACCCAGAGATGTACTAGCCTTAACCATCTCACAATAACTAGGAATAATCAGAGGCTCCTGACTAAACCCACCCGAGACCCTATGAGAATCAGAATGTAACTGGTGATCGTGTGAGGGAATATACCTCGGAGAATCAAAAGAAACAGTAGACAAATCAATCGGGCCAGGCCGTTCATTAGGGGAGTTCGACACAGGTGATGAGGGTATCCCCCGGTCACTGACAGGACGCAAAGCAACATTCGACACATGCTTCGATAAATCACTATGACCCTGAACATAGTCCTTCAAAACAGAATTCCCGATAATTGCAGACTCAGGCAGAGAATCATTACAGAGAACATTCGATTCAGTCGCAACATCATTCACACAGTGTATAGAATTAAAATGTGGATATGTGTTAGACTTACCCGCATTATGCGCCCCGACGCTTTCCTGTCGTCTGATAGCCCGAGCATCCGGATCACTATTGTCCTTCTGAACAGTCGAACGACTCTGAGGGTTTGTTCTGGAAACGTCTGCACGCCACTTCGAGCACCTGCGCATGAGATGACCCGTCTCACCTGCGCATGAGATGACCCGTCTCATGGAATAAGTGGCATCTGTAGGGAACGTGCCGGTAGTCTATTTGTTGTCGATGGAATACACCCTCCCACTGTAGATCGACAAAGGCCGGCAGACCCCTCGCGAACGCCATTTCGACCAAAATCCACGCTTCCCGTTTATCATAAGTATCACGACATTTGGGATCGGAAAAACAACATTTCCCGAGGCTGTCACCGATGGCCTTTAACACCCTGAACTGCCAATAATGAAAAGGCAAACCATATAGTTTAACCCATACCAGGTGGTTGACGGGAGCGTTATCCCGAGGGTGAAAATTGGCAGTCCACCTATGGACAACAAGAAAGCTACAACAGTTTACCCAAGTTCTGCTGAGAATTATCCCTGCATCCTCGTCTTTCTGCAAGTGGAAGCAGAACCACCCCTTATCCAGCTTGCTCACTGAAGGAGAATAACCCAAAAGGTCTGCCCACACCTTCATCAGCCACTCCATCAGGTTGATAGTACTGTATCATTCAAATTTCCACCTCCTCACAATGGCACGCCGCGTCAACCCCGCCACCCGCTCCCACAATAAATCCGAGCCAAAAAGCGGTCTTCAAGCGAAGAAGATGACACCTTGAATGGAGGATCACAAAAATGATTTTTGCTGGGCTGTTAAATTTTATAAGAACAATACAATGAAGACCTCAGAACAATAAAACCAATATATGGTTAATGACCAAAAAAAAAAAAAAAAAACCTGAGATTTTATTTATTTCCAATCAAAAAAGCAATATTCTTCGATTCAAGCTCTGAAACATGGATGTATATGTGATTAGAGAATTTGGGTTCCATGCAAAATCCATCACAACAGAAAAATAGTCATATTTACCTGATTTTGATAGCTAGGAGCAAATGCAGGTACAGGCATAGGTGTAGGTGCAGGCACAAGAGCACGTGGAGGTGCAGGTGCAAGCGCAGAAACAGTAAAACTTGGACCAAAGCTAGTATCACCAAAAAAATAAGTTGCCAAATTTGTCTCACTCGCAGATGTACTGGCTAGTAAAGCCGTGACTGTGAGAGCTAGCGGCTTAGAAGATGCACCAAATAAATCAACATCTGTTTGAGATGATGAAAATGGAGCTGCTGCAGTTTAAGGACAGAACATATAATCAAATAATACCCATAAGAAAGGTAAGAAAACAAGAATATATCATATGTTATCATTCAATGAATTTTTAAGCTATAACCTATAATGCAACAGACAACCAATTTTAGCCAAATTCCAAAGAGACTAAATTCAATTTTCGTTATGCCAAAACCTGAATTTGGGAGTTGAAGAAGAAACACTGCCTGTAATTTTATTTCAAACATCATTTATAAGATTTTTCAATAAATATAAATTCCAGCCTTATTAACCACGAATATTCACAAGCCTAAAGATTTTGAGAAAAGAAGCCAAAACAAAATATTTTTATGATTTAAATAACAATAGCCATACTTGAATCCCGTCAGCAATCAAGCAAAAAATTGTTTTAGATACTAGTGAAGATTGCCATTTCTCACTGCACAAAGGCATGTACATTCCTGATACATAAACAATCCAAGTTTGAATTGTAATCTAGCAGTAAAAATTTAATGTGGCACCATTTCTTATCGTTATCATCCATCTTTATTTCTCTTTTGTCCTTGTCAAGGACAACGGGCAGAACAGAACTAGACGCATCATCCATCTGTATTTCTCTTTTATCTTTGTCAAGGACAACGAGCAGAACACAAGTAGACGTGGAGGTGTAGAAGAGAACCGACGTGGAGGTGTAGAAGAGAACCGATTGCTCACACTAACCCAACAAAAACAGCTTTACAATACACATAGTTCACACCAAACAGTTTATAAATTGGCCCATTTAAATGTAAAACAGTCTTTCTGGACGTGAAGGTGCAGAAGAGAAGTGCCTTTACATTACATCAACCAAGTGATCACACACAGGCAGCTTTAAAATATGCATATTTCAAACCAAACCAAATACTCGATACCCCATCTGGACTCCGTGCTTTTCTTTCCAAGCATTCCAGCGAAGCCGGGCCAACACATATCATGGCATTCATTTCTGTTCAATATGTCATTGTAAATCGCTGGTTGCCCCTTCCCAGCGGCCGTGTTCTTACGAGAGCACACCGGGAAACCAATGTTCGAGGAAACGACTGATAACTGGTTGAAATCTAGTTGAAAACATGAATTACTTGGCACCTCTGAAAATATATAGATCTTTCCAGCAAGGGACAGAAGGGCAGCTACGGAGCAAAGACGTCCCGGGTTCGAGTCGCTGTCCACCAGTTGCGCGTGTAAAGTTGTGTGTCTGACACAAAAATTGATTATATAGATCTTGCTGGCAAGGACAGAGGCCAGCCTTATTTTCCATTCTCCCATAAATGCGCCAGAGGCAGGAAAAGCCCGCCATAAGTTTAAAGCAATACATCATCTCACTGTGGGCATTTTCTGCCTCGATGTATTTATGGGCCGATGGACTTGGAAATAAGGCTTGCCAGGCACAAAAGGGCAACTACGGAGCAAAGATGTCGTGGGTTCGATTCGCTGTCCACCAGTGGCTTGTGCAAAGTTGCGTGTCTGAAACAAAAATTGATTATATAGACCCTGTAGGCAAGGGAAAGAAGGGCAGCTACAGAGAAAAGATGGCGAGTTTTATTTCCCAGTCCATCTGTCCATAAATGCGCGAGGTAGAAAATGCCCACCGTAGGATGATGTACTGCTTTAATCTTACGGTGAACATTTCCTGCCTCGGCGTATTTATGGGCTGATGGACTAGGAAATAAGGCTCGCCAGAAAAGATGTCGCGGGTTCGAGTCGCTATCCACCAGTGGCGCATGCACAGTTGCGTGTCTGACACAAAAAAATTGATTTGACATATTTTATTTATTTTCATTTTTATTAATTTGAGAAGCAAAACTTGATTGGTTGGAAGGGTGATATTGAAACTCTCTCATTCGATGAGACAAACAGTGTTTGCTCACCCCAAGCCAAAAACGAAAACGCCTCGTAAAAATATGAGACAAGCGTATTAATAAATGTGAGACTCGGAAGAGTCTACAGAATCCTCTGCATCCACTTGGCACTTTGTAATGCAAAGTTTCAAGGATAGTGGGAAAGTTTGGTCTCATACTTCTTGGGGTCTAATCTTGTGTAAGACTGTGGCACTTTGTAATGGAAAGTTTCAAGGATGATGGGAAAATTTGGTCTCATATTTTTTGTTGTCTAATTTTGAATAAGACTATGTATGTCTATTAGCTATAAGTAATTCCAATTCCAAATAAGATTTTTTAGTTGAATCTATGTGGTACTTGAAAGAGTCCACATAATCTTCCGCATCAACGTGGCACTTTGTAATGGAAAGTTTCAAGGATGGTGGGAAAGTTTGGTCTCATATTTTTTGTGATAATTTTGAGTAAGACTATGCATACCTGTTAGCTATGAGTAATTCCTAATAAGAATTTTTAGTTAAATCTATGTGGGACTTGGAGGAGTCCACATAATCTTCCGCATCAACGTGGCACTTTGTAATGGAAAGTTTCAAGGATGGTGGGAAAGTGGGAAAGTTTGGTCTCATACCTTTTGTGGTCTAATCTTGAGCGAGCGATTCCAAATACGATTTTTCAGTTGAACCCATGTGGGACGTGGAAGAGTCCACAAAATCCTCTACATCAACGTAGCACTTTGTAATGAAAAGTTTTAAGGATGGTGAGAAAGTTTGGTCTCATACCTTTTGTGGTCTAATCTCGAGTAAGATTATGCATGTATGTTATGCTATGAAAATTTTGGTTTCATATCTCCTGTGGTCTAATCTTATGCATGTTTGATTGCTTTTTGCAACGTTTTACCAAGAATTGTGGCAATTCACTTGGATGCGATAGTCTCATCAATGGAGAATCCCAATCACGACTCCAGAGACTGTCGTGTCAAATCAAATCAAGATAATTTCGATACTGATAATTCCAACGTTGTTTCCTATTTATATTCAAGTTTGCCAATGCCCATTTCAATCCCATTCTTCATTGCAGAATTGGCACCATGGTGGCCTCCAATTTGAAGCTGATGTTTTGCATTATGCTCTCACTGCAACTTTCTCTAACATTGTCAAAACAGAAAGAGTATTCAAAGAGCATAAAATGAATGGAGATAATTTTTTTTTTTAAGGTGTTTACGTGCTTGTTAAAACATGGTTACAGAATCATTATTTTAATTTATATGGTAAAATGGATTTTAATTTATTGCTAATATATATGTTGTATATTTTAATGTGATATATATATTATGATTTTGTTTCATCTAAAAAATTATTCATAATTTAATTAATAAAAACAAATTTATAAAATAATATATATAGTGAAAAATTTATTATATAATATATATAATAAAACTAACTAACTAACTAACTATATATATATATATACCCAATATTATTTTTTTATTTAGAGTATTTTTTTGAAAGACGTGTTAACTCCACAAATTGAACATGGACAATTTTTTTTTAAGAAATAAAATAAGAAAACCAAAATAAAAATTATAAAAAGATGTGGGTTGAAAAAATTGAAATAATATAATTAAAATTAAAAATAGTTACTAACCTCTATGAAGCTCAATATGGTCTATCAAACTTTAAAAAGGTAAAAGATTAGCAAATTTATTATTATTATTATATTTCTATGTTCAAATAGTATTAAGAGAAACATTCCAAGATCACCCATTGTGCTAACGTAAATGATCAATAAAATTGGTAGAGTGAGAAATATTTTGAAAATTAAATATTGAGTATAAGATAGACAATCTAAGAGAAACATCAAGTTTTTTTCATCTTCAACCCCCTTAGTGTCACAAAGGTAACAAACTCTTTCATCTTGTGGAGTTTTGCTAGTTGACCTACCTCCAATTTCACTTATATGAACCTTATGATTTTTTCTTCTTCTTATTTTAGTAATGTTGATTTTTTTCTTAACATTAATGAAGACATATATATATATATATATATATATATATATATATATATATATATAGATTTCTAGATTAGGGTTGACCAACTCTTTACAATATTTTAGATTCTCTTTTCCCTTTAACTCTTTACCGCAACATAATTTCGCTTTAAATAAAAATGTTTTTAATACTATCTTTATTATGTAAAATGATCTTCTCCTTTAACCCAAAATTGTTTAGCCAAGACTAAACATTCTTATACCATCTCCACTTGAACTTAAAATAAAGGTTTTGTGATAAAAAACAACTAAATCTTCATGTTTTGAATAACTGCTCTCTTCCTAGGTTTGTCGGAAAAATGATATTAGAGAATACCATGATTTTCACCCTATTTTCCCTCCATGTGGAGCACCTTTTTAGTCATAACAAATGACAACCATCTTTTATTTCTTTTTGTCATTTTGTTATTAGCCTTGGATTTAGGAATACGAATTGTTTTTAGTGTTATTTTTTGGAAGTTTTTTTGGTTGATTTTTCTTGTCTAATTTCTCTAAAATCTTGCAGGAATTTATTTAAATCACAAGCTTGATGGGAAACCCTTGCACAATCGAAGTTCCCTAAAAGTTTTCCAGGGTGCTGAATCCATATATACAGTGAAAAAACCAATCTAAATAACACAAATCAAAATTTGGCCTCAAATTTATCTCCAAATTCAAACATAGATAACTCCAAAAAATCGCACTAAAAACAACTCCTTCAAATATAACAAAATCGAAATAAGAAATAATAGAACTTTGGTACTACGCGAAAGACAAAGGAATATAACAAAATCGAAATAAAACTTTGGTACTACGCTATTCCCAATTTTATTTTTATTCGTTGGGGCAAAGATTGGTCAGAGGTCAATGTTATTTTTTTATTTTATTAACTTTGACAAATATTGGTCAGAGGTCAATGCTTTTTCTTCTTATCAAGTCGCGCACTTCGACAACCTGATCAACCAAACATGCTCGCATATTTGAGATAGTCGTGGTCGGACTGCCATTAATGGTCAGGGTGGTCCGCGTTCATCTCCTGTTCGAGATCTCGATCTCTATTGATCCTCTGCAGACCAACATCTTTTCCTTCTCCGTTGGCTCATATCATGGCCCGACGTAGGTGACTACTCAAATTTCATTTAAAACAGAATGCGCATATTTACAAGGATGTTAAAATGGCTCACTCTCCATAGTCTTCTGGACTCATGCTAAATCTATCACTCCTCTTATATTTCCCCGAGATCTCTTCTCTCTATACATATTTTTCCAACCAAAAAATATCCCAAGAGAATAATCATGGGACATCTGTCCCAAAAATTTAAACCAACTCAGAGTTCAGCTAAACACTTATTGCCTTTTAGAAAAGGTTTATTTGGACAAATTACTAGCTCATCAAAACATAATCCAGATTCTGCTAGAATCTAGACTCATGCAATTATAGAAAAATAATACTAATTATAATTTTTATACACATTTACAAATTGATGGAATTTCCTTTCTCTTTGAAAATTTATATGACCCCTTTGGGATTTGGTCAAAACGCGCTACCAGGAAATAGATGCTCCTACATAAAACTCCACGGGTGGAAAAAGTTTGACCTCTTAGTCAAATGCACTCAATCAGTTGAATCCTTTGGGGTCCCAAAATTGGTGGTGTTACATTTACCCAGCGTGTTTACCTTGTTGGATTGTTGTTGTCACCTTCCAGGTTCTAGGGTCCCATACCTTGTTTTATTGCTGCCCTATGAAAGCAAACCACATTTCTTTGCTTGCTACCTCCTATCTTTTGTTGTTGCGAAAAATCACAATCACCTACCTCTTGGTCTTCATTGCTCCATAATTCGCCCAAGCTGCTATTGAGTTTTGCTCCTCCATATGTTGCTGAAAATTTTGGTCAACATTATAATTTAAGAAATGTTGCCAAAGAATGTTTTCCACATATCCTTCTTGCGACATTTTTACTATAATCATACACTCTTGAATCAGTGCTTCTTCACTACTATCTCCTTGAATTATCCCTTCTTCTTTCATAGCCTCGTGTGCTTTGTTAATCACGTCACCTTTGACCCACTACAAGATTCCCTCACATTATTTTTCCATTTCTTTTTGGGTGTATAATGGCTGTATATGTATCTTTTTGACAAATCTGGAATTTTCCAACTTTCTCCATACTCTGATCCTTTCCTCATCTTCCTTTGACCACACTTGTTGTACTTTCTCTATAAGTTCAATTGTGCTCTTGGCAGCCTCTCTGCCATACAAAAAATCAATTATTTTTTGTCTTGGGCACCTTAGCCTCTATTCTTCATGTGATCTTTCACAACCTTGGTATTTTCCAACCAGTCTTCTAGGAATTGTAAATATTTTTCATATTGGGACAAAAAGATGTGTGAATTTTATCCTTTCTCCTCATTGCTGGTGTCTCCACAAATTAGCTGGTATCTCTGCTTCTATGTATAACAACCTCAAAGAACTTTCCCTTATCTTGCACACGACCATCTTGAAAAGTCAACTTCATTTTGGTTGCATACACAATTCCCTTTTCCCTCTGGTCGGACTTTGTTTAATGGATGTTGAGAGACAAATTTACTTCTTCATGCCCTTGCTTCTATAAATCCATCTCGATCCTTCCCACCTTTGGGAAAAGTTGTCCAATTTCTCCACCTACCAATGCACCTTTATAATCATTCAACAAGAATTTATTTTCCAAAGCTAAATACATTACCTTTCCATATGCAATTCCCTTCGTTCACTTGGAATGCCATTATCCTTCACCACCTCAAATCCATTGTTTTTCCTTTCACTGGTTGAATTCTCCTTTTTGTCTTTGTCACTTAGAAACAAATTCATGTTATCTTCCTTCATGATGACAACCTTTAATGGTTTTCCTCCATCATCACCTACAAGACTTGCATCCACACACATTTATTAGTTTCAAAAACACAAGGTTCTTTATCCTTCTCTTCTATCAACAACTCCCCCTACTGATTTGGACTCTTCACATAGTCCATGAGACTCTCCATTACTATCCTCTCCTCATCCTAATCATTGTCTTCACCAAGGATTTTTCCTTGTTTTGGTTTGTAGGGGCAAACATCTTCTATCGTATCTTTCTTCCTTGGACATTCCACGAGTCCCTTCTCCTTATCTTCAAGGAGTGGTCCTTCTTCTTGTTCACGGTAATGAATTGCTCCTTCCTTAGGCTCAACTACTATGAGCTCTTCTCCTTCCATCTAGGATTTTATCAAATACCCCATCCTCCAGTTTTCCCTAACTCTCTAGGTTTTGGAGATTTCTTCTTAAAACACTTGTGTCTACAGGTATTCTAACCTTTTTCCTCGGGTTCCACATATGTCTTTGGTCCTTTTCCCTCTGTTGTAGCAGTTGTAGCACATGTTGATCCTTTTCTTTAGTTCCACCATCCCGATCAAATTCTTCTGGACTCATTCTCCCCTTTATGCCATTTTCTTTGGCATCTTTCTCCCCTCTATTGTGGCTAACAAATGAACCTTTATCATGACCATCAATGGTCATCTTGTTCTTTCTCCATAAACTTCTCCATGCTCATTGTGAGCTAGAACCTAGCCATGTAACAAGCCTCGTATCACATTTTACCTGCCCACCTCACCTCACTTTGTGTATTGGTGTTTCTCTCATTCCCTCCATTATAACCTTTTGAGCACTCCTTATTCCTCCTTGGCCATTGCACCTTGTTCACTTCTTGATAACTTCTCTTGTTATCTCCTCCTTGAGGACTTCCTTAGTCCCTTTCTTTTCTTTCAAACCTCAGCTAGAATTCTCCTTTCTATATGAAGCCTCTCTACTACAAGGTTATTTTCCATAGTTCTTTGCCTCTATCTAAGCAATATTCACATTCATAACATATATGGTTTATGGGTTGCTACGTGCAATTGGTTAGTTCCCTTACTAACTAAATCAAAACTTGAAGACTAGATTTACCTAACTAGTTCTCCAACTCTGAGATTTCAAAATTATTATCAGTTCAGCTTATGATAATTTGGCTCCAATCTCTGTGTTTTTTTTTCCCTTTCGTATATAATCTCCTTAGTATTCTCTGCTAGACTCTACAGTTCCTCACATCATTCCGTATATAATCTCCTTAGTATTCTCTGCTAGACTCTACAGTTCCTCACATCATTCCTTCTCCTTGTGCAAATTATGTTGACCATTTACGACTATTTTATCGCACCTCCAATCTTCAGTCTCTCGTTTTCTTTTAATATTGCTTTTATAAAATGAAGACACTGACATTTATAAACCAGAAGCCAAAAATCTCAATACCTCTTTGGTTCTGCTCCAAGTCTCCATTGAATTATTTCTTCCCCTATCTTCAACAATTTTCGTTCATTGGCTACAGTCTTCCTTTAGTGCGGCTCTGATACCACTTAACACATCGACAACTAGATCATCATGCTCTGAACAATTCCTCGCTTCCTAGGTTTCTCGAAAAAATGATAGCTGAGAATACAACCTCAATTTTCACCCGATTTCCCCTTCACGCGGAGCACCTATTTAATCATAACAAATGATAACAGTCGTTTTTTCGTTTTGTCCTTACCCCTAGATCTAGGAATTTAACAAAATTTAAATATAACTTTGGTCCTACGAGCTTTCCCTGCGTGGGTCCTTTGGCCGAGTTCTCTTGGCCTTGTCTGGAGCTCTTGAGCAGTACTACTCTGATTCCCAGTCCTCCTCCACAGGATTCACCTCTTCCTTTGAACTTGATCTTTGATCAATTCTTCTCAAGCTTCCTTACGATTCCAAGCCTGCTCCTTTTACTGAGTCTGATATAAGTTCTCCTGTTTTGGTTCTTGCAGAGTTCTCGCTCCTAGGGCTGGCTCATGCTCGCTTTACACTCTTAACATTTCTCTAATCAGGGGTCCAAGTGATGATCCATGATCACTTATTAATATTCATGTACAGGCTTCACCTTGAATACGCAATCCATAAACTTTTCTTCGATCTGGTCTCCACTATCCTCTCACAATGTGAATCGATTTTAAAGTAGGATTTTACAACCCCTTGGATGGGTTCTACCTTGCATTTAGATAGGTTTCAAGCACAAAAACGCATATACTATATTAAGTCCTAAAAGGTGCATTTACAAAGAACTACCCAAATTTGATTTAAAACTAAATGAGCATATTTACAAGCACGTTAAAAAGGTTCACTTGCATAAGTTTTCTCGACTCATGCCAACTCTATCACTCCTATTATATTTCCTCGAGAGCTCTTTTCTCTATGCATAATATCTATACCAGAAATTATCCCAACAGAGTAATCATATATGATATTTGTTACGGAAATCTAAACTAACTCATAGCTTAGTTAAACACTTATTACCTTTACACATGGCCATTTGGACAAATTACCATCTCATAAAAGCATTCTAACCATCCAGATTCTACTAGAATATGGACATTACATAAAATAAATACTAATTCTAATTTTTATACAAATTTACAAATTGAGGGATTTTTTTTTTTCCTTTTGAAACTTTACATAACTCCTTTGGGGTCTAGTGTAACTGTGTTTTTTAGAGATGGATGCCCTTGCATCATTTTGGCTAGAGTTAGAAGCAATTTTAGGAAACCTCTTGGCTACCATGTTGGTTAACTTCTTTTTATACATAAAATGCATAGTCAAAGTCATGCTTTTAATGGGGGAAAGACTTGATTCAAACACGAGGATAGGATGATGAGCATATCCTTTCATTTTGAGATTGTAGGTTATAAATTTCCTTTTGATATGTTTTATCTTCCTTAACGACTCTCTGGAAATAGTACAACCTCAAACCTCACATCCATAAAGATTCTCAAAGATGATTTTTATTTTTATTTTTTATTATTATCAAATCCCAGATTTATTGACTTACAATTGTTTTCAATACCATAGTAAGCTCTACATTCACCATTTATCTTGTTTTCAATGATATAACTTCAATTGAGTTTGTGACTGATATTGATTCCAAGATATTGATTTGAAGGAACTTCCTCCAAATATTTGTTTTCTTATATGAAAGTATCATATGTGATATTTTCAAATTTAATTATCATGAGTTTAGCTTCCTCAATATTAAGTCATACCTATCTTAGAGCAAAAATATTTGAGAAATATTAGTTGTTTTCCAAGATTTTAATGGATTATTGTTGAAAGAACAATATATTTAATAGAAAGGAGAAGAATTATTATTATATTAGTGAGTGTGGGTCTTCCAAACACTCTTCTAGCTTATCAATCTATATACAAAAAAGGGTAGAGGGTAAATGACACCCTTGCTTAACTCCTATATCAGAGTTAACTTCTCTCGACCAACTATCATTTATCCTAAAATTGACAATAACATTATAATAACTAATAGCATTAACACTAATATTATAATAATTAAAATATGTTTAATGCTTTGAGGAGGGTTGTATAGGCCAATATGGGGAAGATGTTGTATTGGAATGCTATAGTAAGTAATAATAGCAGCTAGAGCTATACTTATGGAATTTGAATACCAATTAATAGATGAACTTGATGATGTCTTTATGGATGCTCTAGATGAAATTGATAGACTTAGAGCTATAAAAATAAATAAATAAAATGAAATATGTATGTACAAGGTGAGCACTCTTGTTGAAGAAATAAGTTAGCTAAATATATGTCTAGAAGAAGCTAAATTAACTGAAAAAGTTTTAAGGAAATAAATTCTAGAAAAGGAAAGGCATTGTGAAAGTTTAGAACTTAAAGTAGCGGGTCTAAGGAAGGTACTTGAAAAAATAAAGGCTGTAAATTGAGTTTGCTAAAGGATTTGAGACTTTAGAAGAAATCATTAAAAGGCATTGATCTCCCCTAATCAAAATATGTCTTGGATATAGTTCAAAAGGTGAATCATAAAAATATATATTCTGAAGTAGGTACAGGAAGCTATGTCAATGCCATAAAAGGAAGCAGTCATTAGAATCATAGTGCTCCCAAAATAATGAAGCATCATATACTTCTCAACAAAGACAACATGAAAGGGCAAGCTAATCAAGAAGGTACTATAATTCCAGGTATCCCTACTTCAATGGTCAATGCTTCACTTGTCGCAATTTTGGTCACAAAGCTACTCAGTGTGTTGCTTATAAAACTATTATGACTATAGAAGCAAGAAAAAAAAAGAAAAAGATAATGACAAATAAATATTTTTATAATGTGTTCTCACCTATTGAAGATGAAATTCAATGCTCTCTTTGCAATAAATTTGGTCATAAAGAATCTAAATGCAGAAAAAGAATGGGACCATCTTATGAGTATAAATGGAAGGAAAGACCCCCTAAGGTATGGAAAAATAAAGTTCCAGATACTGAAAGTTGTGGCCTAGATTTGTATGCAGGAGATCAAAAAAATCTATGGTACATTGATAGCAGATGTTTAAAGCAGATGCCATGTGTCAAAGATAAGTTTTTTTCTCTTAGTGAAATAAATAAAGAAAAGAATGTAACATTTCGTAATAACTCACCTGTTGCTAGTAAAGGGAAAGGAGTTGTGTTGTTAAAGGAAAGGGTCAAGGCTATAAATGTTTTATTTTTTGATGTATTAAGACATAACTTGTTAACTGTTAGTGAAATGTGTGACTAAGGACGTGAGGGTGTTTTCAGATCAAAGAATAGTGTGTTACAAAATCTGGATATATGTGTTACACCATTTTTTGGTCATCTAACCTATTGTTATTAGATGGACCCAAGTACACCATGTAAGACTAATTTTACCTTAAGTAAAATTGCATTTACTATGAAAAATAACTTAGTAAACCACCTTTATTAAGTTGTTTATGGTCTAAACAGGAAACCCATGAGGAAATATTAAATAAATCTACATTTGTTTGATTTTCCTCAAGGAATAATTAGTTAAACAACAATTTAATTAATATTCCTGGTTATATTTAACCCAAAACAGGAAAATTGATTAGATAAATCATTATTTATCTTATTATTTCCTAAGAATAATTATTTAAACACTATTTAAATAATATTCTTTGTTGAATATGACTAAATCACCCATAAATAATTAAATAAATCATTATTTATTTGATTATTACTCAACCACATCCTTAAAATGATAAATAAATCATTTATTTATTTATTATTTACAAATAAAGGGATTTGATCCAAGTCAAATTCCTTTTCCCTCCAACAATATAATAAAATATTCCATAAAAGTTGGATCTTGATTTGGTTAATAATATTTAATTTATGCACCAATATCTAGACTAACTCAATATTTTGCTATAAATAGAAGGGTTTTTCCATTCATTCACTACCTTTGGTTGCCTAAAGATCACTCTAGATCTATACTTTTGGTCTGACTTTGATCCACCATCATAGTCATATTTTGCTACCATTTTTGTCTGGGTTTTCTACACCATCAAGAGAGAGGGATTTTAGATTTGAAGTGCTGAGGACTTACAAGAACCCATCCCATTGAGGAGAACTGGTAACACCCTTTTGTGTTTTCCTCCCAGGTGTCATTAATACAAAATTCATTCAACATATTTTTGTCTTGTCTATTGGATGCATGGAGTAAATCTTGTTTTTTCTATTGCTTAATGTCTTTTGATTCATAGATCTAAATTTTTGCAGGATTTATCTTGATCACCTGACTGCAGATCTGAGGATATTGGTAGCCATATTTGCTATTAGGGATGTTTGTTATGCACAGCTAAAGTGGTCTTTTTTCGTACACTTGGAATTAAGATTCATACTAACAACTGGCGACTCCACACGGGTTTACGATTACGACCGCTGTCATTTTTCTGATCCTTGCATATCCATCTGCTTCAAACCTAGGATTTCTCTTCAGCTTCTTGTTTTTTCTTTTCTTGATGTTGTTTTTAACCTATAAAACCCTAAAACGATAAGAATTCTAACTTCCATGTGTTTTCGAACCTATTGTGCAGGTGACAGACATCAGCCGCAGCTGAGAAGATACTTTTTTCTGAAATTTGCCGCCGAGAGTGTCGGAAGTGCAAGTCACACTTTTTGGCCCAAAACCCGTGACCTGGAGCTTCAGGAAGCGGGAAAATGCCCAAAAACTGTGACCTCTGCAGAAAACAGGTCAGAAACTGCGACCTGGACTTTTTGCGGGAGTTTTTTCTGAAATTTTTCTGGGTTTGTCTAAGCCTTTGTTCAGGGTTGTTTGACCTCCGTCTCCGCCCGTTTTGGACTTGTACTTGTTCTGTTTTGATCAAATAAGTGGGAACCTAGCCCCCTAGGGCTTCAGTACCCTCCACTTTTTGTGGAAGAGTTTTTGCTGTTGCAGGTTGTCTGAAATTTCAGAGTCTCCAGCCATTTATCAGATCTGATACCTCAATTTTAGATCCACTTCATATTGGCTATTTATCCATCCACAACACCTCATTCAGTTTTGTTTGGGTTTTCCTCTAGGGTCCCCTCCGCTTCCCTCCAGGACATAGCCTTTCGCCACCTCATATACATCAATATTTCCTCTGATTTGTTGCTGTTTTCTGCACCATTTTCCAGTATATCTGACCTTTAGATCCTTGTCCCTCTCGAGCTTATATCTATTGGATTTTTCAGTGTGTTTTGATTAGTTTTTTTCCCACCTATAGACTAGTTGTTGAGAGGCCCGCCTCCTTGGGTTTATATTATTGCATAATTCGCGGTTTATTTTCTGTTATTTCAGTTTCAGATACTGTTATCTGCAGGTTTATTTACAGCTCTACAACACACTTTTTATTTTTTCTCTACAAATGTTTGGGTTTAAAAATTAAAACTTGCACACTTTAAACACACACCCTAAGCAAAAAAGGGCTTGGTTAACACCACCAAACAAAGACTCTAAAACTATTGAAATCAATTGATCCCGCACCTTTCTGCCCTTGTCCCGGCATTGTAATTAGTTGATCTTGCACCTCCTTGCCCTTGTTGGTCTCTTTTTCCTTTGTGTTGTGTTTGTGTCATCATCATTGCACCACCAAGGCGTTTATCCCGAAAAATTCTTGGCCTTCATCCTTAGTTTCTGGCAGGGAGACTTACTCATCCACATAGGAATCGAGTTAATCCTCTACCGAGTCCGCACTCCGACTCTTCTTCTGGTCCTTTGGGTTCTCCTTCTCATTCTGCCCCCGGTTCTCCTCCTGTAACCTTCACCATGTTTGGTTCAGGACCTAATGCTGGTGGTAACCTTGGCCCTAATGCTGGGAATACTACTAGTGGGACTGCAACGGAACCTATCCCGACTGCTCTCTTACTCCCCTATATGGCAGGCCTTAGTGTTCCCGATTTCGACCAGTTGATAAATGACCCTATACACCATAATGTTGGTTGGCTTGCTATGCCAACCAAGCTCCCTTCCGACATCCCAAAGTTTGAAGGTCTTGCTGGTGAAGATCCTACAAATCATGTTCGATCTTTCCACATGTGGTGTTCGTCTAACTCCATTACTGATGACTCTGTCCATCTTCGGTTGTTCCAATGTATGCTTACTGGTGAAGCTTCTAAGTGGTATGTTGATCAGGCCCCTTCCTCTCATACCACCTTTGCGACTCTTGCCCGAGCTTTTCTGTCTTACTTCCAGCTTCCCCTTTGTTATGACATTGGTATCGAACTTTTGAGTTCTTTCTGTCAATCTTCTATGACCCGCCTATCCAATCATGCCCAGGAACGACGGAGAAGAAAGAGCCTATGTCAAGCCCCTACCTTCGAATACCAAGTCTACATGGAATAGTTCCTTAGATCTCTCTTGCCTGCTATACACAAAGATGTCACGTCACATTTCCTTCAAACCAAAGAAGCTGCTCTCCAAATGGCGTTAAAATATGACCTGATCTACGCGCAGTCGGGTTATGTCTATATCGTTCTACCTGATCTTCCTAGACCTGGTGGTGCCAATGCACCGGGGGCATATAATTCCGCCGACGGTATCGTTGGAGCTCTCTCTCATCCATACGCTCAGCCTCCCATGAGCTATGGTTTTCTTCAAGGGGGTGCCAACACCTCCTACACTTTTCCCCCCTCCCGGTAGCATGTATCCAGGATACGACATGCCTCCTCCTTTTGCCCAAACTCTTGTTTACCACACTGTTACCCAACCTCCTTATTTTCTGTATCCATAGCCTGGTTATCCAGCACTTCCAGCATTAGCACCTACGCCTCCCTTGCCTTCTCAAACCCCACAACAGCAGCCACCGCCCCCTCAGGGGCAGGTGTATGCACAGTAGGTCGCAACTAATCCTCCTCCCTCCAAAGAGAAGAGGAAAGGCACTCAAAATCAATTTTCTCCCAGTAATCCTGGACCTAATCCTCAAAATAATGCACCTAACAATACTAACCAGCAACAGGGTACTCAGCCCAAGCAGGACAGGCCTGTTCCCACGAACTAGCCTTGTTCTTGTTGTGGTGTTTATGGTCATTACACGCACGATTGTCCTCTTTTACAACAGATGAAACAGATGTGGCAGTCTCAAGCAGCATTACGAGGACAATAAGCCTCCCCTTCCGTCCCTCCCAATCTCGCACCTAGTCAGTCAGCTGTGTTTACTAATCCTTTCCCTCAACAAGGATTTGTGGCTACCCAACCACTTGAAGGTCAAGTAGCCACTCAACCTCCCCCATATGGTACCTCTGATTACCGGATTCTCGTGATGAACTCTGACCAATCTATAACCATTGACCTCAACCTTCAGACTCAGTCCCGTCAGTACAACAAGCCTCCCGCTACGTTTGTCCCCGAGCCACATTCTTCAGGTTCTACAGAGCCTATTTCGACACCTAATGGTCCTTTGCATATCGATCAGCTTAAGGCAGAGGTTCATACCAAGATCCCTAAGGGACCACTACGATGAAATGCTTCTTCTGGCAAAGCTGCCCATTCGTATAACATAGTAGATGATTTGGCACAATCTCCTACTGCCATCTCAACGCTGGAACTCCTCCAGTCATGCCCTTCACAACGAAAATCTCTACTATCTAACATGGGCGCTGTAGATCCTGCTGATGATCGTTTGATCGTCTTCAATGTTGACTGGTCAGAACATCCTCCTCTTCTTGCTTCCGTCGCCTTCCAAATCCCAGTTAAGATCTGGAACACCAACGTTTCCCAGTGTATCATTGATGAGGGGGCATCCACCTGTGTGATGTCCACTTCGATTTGGAAGCAACTCGGATCACTTGAGTTGGCTCCTTCCATGATCACTCTCCGAGCGTGGGATGGCCACGCCTCCCAGCTGATCAGGTGATCATGTCCTAAGTGGAAAAAATGCTCAAATTTGGAATTGCTTAAAATTGGTTGGAACCTAAGCGACCGGATAGGCCTCGTTGATATAATCCCGGCACCGTGAATGGCACTCAAATCCGACTTCGCATGTGAAAGTTATGAAGTTTTGAAGTTTACAATTTCCTTCAAAAGTCCAGTTTGACCAGGGTTGACTTTGATTTTAAAAAATATTTAAAAAAATAATATTCCATAGAATATTCCAAGAATATTCCCTGAAATATTCCATGGAATATTCCATCTACAACGAACCATGCTTCGACACTTGGCACATTCTAATTGGAGGATTGGTTGACTGTGTATATGGGTGGCCAATCAGCGGGCACCACGTGGCCTTCCCGGAGGCCGCCACGTGGCCCCAGGCCGTGGAGAAGTTTTGTTATATAAAAATATCTTTTGTAGTTATGGTGGATTGAACCTGAGACCTCCAGGTTATGGCACCTGTTATTGCCTAAATGAATTCCACCTTTATTACCTGTTATGGCACCTGTTATTGCCTAATGAATTCCACCTTTATTACTTGTTTGTTTAACTTAAGAAGAAATGAGAAGGAAGATTATACACATGAAACATCAGTAAAATTACAATCACATAGAGAAAGACATCATCAAAACAAAGAGCCACATGGATCCCAAGGAGTGCTGCAAACCCTGGTCTATTCCTTTGCCAAAATGCAGAGATGAAATGTACAATGAAGCTCAAAGCAATCCCAAGTGTCCAACCCTTTGCCAAAATCCAACCCCTACACTATGAAATTCATAGAATATATAAATTTTCTCATCCTTGTAGTAAGGGAATGGAGCTCAACCATTTTCTTAAAAATAGAATCAGTTACATTAAACTTGGGCCGAATTTCTGAAAATAGGTGTTTAAGATGAACTCGTATCTCCTAAACCATAGCACTTGTTACAAAACAGAAAGAGGTTTTTGTATATAAGGTCATTTTGGAGAACAACCTCTCTCCAATTTTGAAAATTCGTTTCCAGTTGCTCGCAATATGTTCCACAAAATCATCTCTAAAACATAAAATCATTAAAAATTTAAATCTGTGAAAATGAGCTATAAAGATCTAGTCACATATCCCAATTCGTGACACCTGTGAATAAACTGAAAGACATTTTTGTTATATGGCTCGTGGTTAACAAAAACCTCCTTGGGTTTTGAAAAATTACCTTCCATCTGTTGTAAAATGGCTCCGCACTAAAATGACTAAAACAGTAAAAAATATGAAAAATTTGCTTTGTTTTAATGTAGGCTCCAAATATCACTGTATATATCCCACATAGTAGCACCTGTGCATGAATTTACGGAGGTTTTTTTTATTTGGTATGTGATGAACAAAAATATCTTTCACTTTTGAAAATTTCCTTACCATTATTTCACAAACTGATTTTGTACTAAACTTGTCATTGTGTGCAGCAACTGACCTCAAAACATGCATAACCAAGAATCACTCATTCATTTTGATCATATCTTCTAATTCGGGAGCCGGTTATGGGAGTGTGATATACCGTTGGAAATATTTTTCCGAGATTCTTCTGATGGACACACTTGTGACATGTTTTGTGCTGAACATCATGTGCAAAACATCTAACAAAACTAGACATAGTAAGAGCTCATGTTGATCCCTGACGATAGGCTGCGAAGACTGGAACTAACATCGGCTCCATTGGGGATGGAAGCTCCTTGGAGGTGTCAAGAACACCGTAGAACAATTGCCTCATCCATTGGGCATGAATGGTCAAACAAATGCAAACCCAAAACAACTCATACCAATCCAAAAACATATACATACTGCAACCTGTACATAAACAAATACCGGAAACTGAAATGTTGCCTTTGGTAGCTTATCTATTTACAAATCTACCCTAATTTGTTGCAAAATCAATAGATCAAGTAATGATGTAATGCAAGATCAACCAATCAAGTAACCGTCACAAGGATGCTGCTTCAAAGTGCTTCAACTAGGACACAAATGTAAATGCTGATAACGAGTCTGGTTATGTAAAAGAAAATTTGATCTATCATTTAAACTAAAAAAAATTTCCATGTACGTTGCAATAGGATCGCAAAAACCAGACTCTGTTTGCTGCCCCAACTCCACAATACATGCTTCCAGCTGCAAATTGTCAATGCAAACATCCACGGGCAGCTCTATTTTTTCTTGTTTTGAAGGAGGGAGAGGTTCCAAGAACATTTTGGGATCTCATAATTCATATGATTGGATCTGATCATTTAAACACTGAATCTCCTTCTCAATTTTTTCAACAACTAACTCAAAGAAAACAGTTTTAGATTTAGGAGGAAACTTTGGAGATCTCAAAAATTGAAGCACGACAATGAAAAATACTTCATCAATTTCAAAATCCTCTAACTGATCTCTAACTTCTTTTAAAACTTCACAAAGCACAGGGTTTGCCACATACCCTACCATTTTGTTTTAATGCATGAATGGATCAGTGAGCACTGGAATCTCTGGATTGAGTTGGATTCTCCAGGTGAATGTTTCAGCCTTCATATGTGTCTGACTGTTGTCCACCATCAACAATCAGATATGAACTTGATTAGATCTTACTGAGGAAACCAGATGTTCAGTTCATAAACTAGACCAGAGATTGACTGAAGCAACATTCATCTACTTTCGCTAATGCAAAGAAAGAGTGTTTCGAAGGCTACCTGGCTAACTTCAGGCTCCGTTTGTAGTTTATAAAGCAAACAACAAAATTTTCTTCCCCAGTATGGTCACCACTATGTTATTGCCTAAATCTACCTCAGGCTGAAGGAAGGCAGAGTCTAGGGTAGCATCAAAGCATGCTTAATCTGGTAGCTAGCCCTACCAGATCGGGAGAGGGCTCTCTCCTTGTCAATCTCGCAAAAAATGATCAGTGAGGCTTGAGATGACTTGAATAAAGGCTGATTTCAAGCTAGGTATATATGTAAAAGAGTTTGATTTGATTTTGAAGGTGTTTGTTGGATCAAAGGGAAAGGCGGATTTTGGGTCTGGGAAATGAGCAGTTTTGCAGGGGTCTGAATGGGGCAAGGTAGGCAACTGTTTTGATGTTTCAATTTTGAATGAATGGATAGCTCAGACCGGTGAGGAGTTGAAAAGGGCAAGTGACATTCAAGAATCCTCTTCAGACAGTTGAAAACATAGAAAATTAAACAAAATTCAAGGTAGAGCATTGCAAATCTAATGAATTCCACCTTTATTACTTGTTAAGCCTATCAAATTCCAAACTCATCATCCAAAAGTCTAGAATGATTTGATATACTGGGGAAATTTACAAGTCAGATGTTACGTTTACAAAGTAGACCGGAGATTGACTGAAGCAGCGTTTATCTACTTTCGCTAATGCAAAGCAAGAGCGTTTCGAAGGCTACCTGGCATAACTTCAGGATCCGTCTATAGCTTATAAAATGAATAACACTAACAAGCAAACCATTTTGTGCTTCCCCAGTATGGTCGCCACTATGTTATTGCCTAAATCTACCTCAGGCTGAAGGAAGGCAGAGTCTAGGGTAACATCAAACCATGCTTAATCTGGTAGCTAGCCCTACCAGATCGGGAGAGGGCTCTCTACTTGTCAATCTCGCAAAAAATGATCAGTGAGGCTTGAGATGACTTGAATAAAGGCTGATTTCAGGCTAGGTATATATGTAAAAGAGTTTGATTTGATTTTGAAGGTGTTTGTTGGATCAAAGGGAAAGACGGATTTTGGGTCTGGGAAATGAGAAGTTTTGCAGGGGTCTGAATGGGGCAAGGTAGGCAACTGTTTTGATGTTTCAATTTTGAATGAATGGATAGCTCAGAACGGTGAGGAGTTGAAGAGGGAAAGAGACATTCAAGAATCCTCTTCAGACAGTTGACAACATAGAAAATTAAACAAAATTCAAGGTAGAGCACTGCAAATCTAATGAATTCCACCTTTATTACTTGTTTAGCTTATAAAATTCCAAACTCATCATCCAAAAGTCTAGAATGATCTGATATACTGGGGAAATTTACAAGTCAGATGTTACATTTACAAACTAGACCGGAGATTGACTGAAGCAGCGTTTATCTACTTTCGCTAATGCAAAGCAAGAGCGTTTCGAAGGCTACCTGGCATAACTTCAGGCTCCGTCTATAGCTTATAAAACGAATAACACTAACAAGCAAACCATTTTGTGCTTCCCCAGTATGGTCGCCACTATGTTATTGCCTAAATCTACCTCAGGCTGAAGGAAGGCAGAGTCTAGGGTAACATCAAACCACACTTAATCTGGTAGCTAGCCCTACCAGATCGGGAGAGGGCTCTCTCCTTATCAATCTCGCAAAAAATGATCAGTGAGGCTTGAGATGACTTGAATAAAGGCTGATTTTAGGCTAGGTATATATGTAAAAGAGTTTGATTTGATTTTGAAGGTGTTTTTTGGATCAATGGGAAAGACGGATTTTGGGTCTGGGAAATGAGAAGTTTTGCAGGGGTCTGAATGGGGCAAGGTAGGCAACTGTTTTGATGTTTAAATTTTGAATGAATGGATAGCTCAGACTGGTGAGGAGTTGAAGAAGGCAAGAGACATTCAAGAATCCTCTTCAGACAGTTGAAAACATAGAAAATTAAACAAAATTCAAGGTAGAGCACTGCAAATCTAATGAATTCCACCTTTATTACTTGTTTTTTTAACTTAAGAAGAAATGAGAAGGAAGATGATACAAACGAAACATCAGTAAAATTAAAATCACAGAGAGAAAGACATCATCAAAACAAAGAGCCACATGGATCCCAAGGAGTGCTGCAAACCCTGGTCTATTCCTTTGCCAAAATGCAGAGATGAAATGTACAATGAAGCTCAAAGCAATCCCAAGTGTCCAACCCTATGCCAAAATCAAAACCCTACACTATGAAATTCATAAAATATATACATTTTCTCATCCTTGTAGTAAGGGAATGGAGCTCAACCATTTTCTTAAAAATAGAATCAGTTACATTAAACTTGGGCCGAATTTCTGAAAATAGGTGTTGAAGATGAACTCGTATCTCCTAAACCATAGCATCTGTTACAAAATTGAAAGAGGTTTTTGTAGATAAGGTCATGTTGGAGAAAACCCTCTCTCAAATTTGGAAAATTCGTTTCCAGTTTCTCGCAATCTGTTCCACAAAATCATCTCTAAAATAGAAAATCATTAAAAATTTAAATCTGTGAAAATGAGTTGTAAAGATTAGTCACATATCCAAATTAGTGACACCTGTGAATAAACTGAAAGAGGTTTTTTTTATATGGCTCGTGGTTAACAAAAACCTCCTTGGGTTTTGAAAAATTACTTTCCATCTGTTGTAAAATGGCTCCGCACTAAAATGACTAAAACAGTAAAAAATATGAAAATTTTGCTTTGTTTTAATGTAGGCTCCAAATACAGTTTTTGTTCAAAAGGATTCTTCATTGTTCTGTTCGATCACTCCAAGCATTATGACCAGGCCTTAGAGGAAGGTCCTTGGTTTTTGGGAACTGCAGGGCTCTTCTTAACCCCCTGGTTCCCAGACTTCGACCCAGCTACAACTATCATCACCAGGACACCTGTCTGGGTCAAGCTTCCCAACCTACCAATCCATCTATGGCATCTGGCAGTTTATATAAGCATAGGAAACGCCTTGGGCCACTTTGTAAAGGCAAATTTTGGGAGGGAAACTCAGGGTCTCTACACTTATGCCAGAATATGTACGGAACTAGACCTCAGCAAAGGCCTGCCTGACCAAATCATTATCAAGGTTGGTGACTTTGTATGGACTCAAATCCTAGATTATGAGAACACGGCATTCCGTTGTCGCCATTGTCTCCAAACGGGGCATCTGCAGAACTCTTGCCCTACATTCCCTGCAAAAAGAAAAAGGAAATCAATAC
This sequence comes from Pinus albicaulis, assembly GCA_034641835.2. NCBI lineage: Eukaryota > Viridiplantae > Streptophyta > Pinopsida > Pinales > Pinaceae > Pinus > Pinus albicaulis. Next base: position 1,343,145,431 of record CM076582.1, on the reverse strand, counting down.
AAAGTCCAAATCCAAAAGATGGACTCCTTGTAACCGGCCGCCAGTGGTAGACTCTGAATCCTCGAGTTCAGAAGATGAAGGGATTGACGCAGAAATGGTACATGCTCCTCAGACGATGAACTTGTCCACTGCTACTCCTGAGCATCCTCCTAATTCTACAGTCACACAGAAACACGTTCATGAGTCTGCCTCCTCGAATTCTGATAAGGAGTTACCACATTTGGAGAACTCCAGTCTTCAAATCGTCCTTGCACACACCCACCAGGAAGGTTGGGTTAAAGTCAACAAAAAGAAAGGGAAAAAACTTCGTGTGGAGGCCTTTCCCCATGCTGGGTAGAAGTCGTTTTTTTTTTTTTTTTTTTTTTTTTTTTTTTCAGTCTTCTTGTCTTTTCGCTGCTGCTCCTTGCTTGTCTCTTCTTCTCTCTCCGGGACCGAGGTTGATATTTTATCATTTCCGGTTGCTGGTTTCTTGTTTCTATTGATTGTATCACCATGATGTACCATATTTTTGCTTAATAGACTTAGTCCAATTCAGAAAAAAAAAAAAGAAAAAAAAAAAGAAAAAAAAGAAAAAAAAGAAAAGAAAAGTAGGCTCCAAATATCACTGTATATCTCCCACATAGTAGCACCTGTGCATGAACTGAAGGAGGTTTTTGTTATTTGGTATGTGATGAACAAAAACCTCTTTCACTTTTGAAAATTTCCTTACCATTATTTCACAAACTAATTTTGTACTAAACTTGTCATTGTGTGCAGCAATTGACCTCAAAACATGCATAACCAAGAATCACTCATTCATTTCGATCACATCTTCTAATCCGGGAGCCGGTTATGGGAGTGTGATATACCGTTGGAAAGATTTTTTCGAGCGTCTTTTGATGGACACACTTGTGACATGTTTTGTGCTGAACATCATGTGAAAAACATCTAACAAAACAAGACATAGTAAGAGCTCATGTTGATCCCTGGTGATAGGCTGCGAAGACTGGAACTAACAGTGCCAACGTCTTATCGTTGGGCCCCAACGTTGCTTCTTAATAAACAATGCAAATGGGTTTTATTTATTCCGTCTAAAGGATTTCCCTGAAAGGATAAGGGGTTAGCCCGTATACCATGGGAACCTTCCCCCGTGACTTGGGGGCCCACAAACCGGTGGGTAACTGTTCCACTAACCATATCATGTGGCCACGCAGATATAATAATTAATGCGAAGGTTAATGTTTGGATAAGCCGCGGGTTATTCGGCCGTTTGTTGGAGAGGTCATGTGACCACCCACCTAATATTAAATGTTACATTAACCATTTCTGCCATTTATGGAGCAGTTCTGCCTTTTTGTCAAAGTCCGCCATTTTTGGAGCGGCTATCTGCAGTTAGCCCACATTTAGTGGGATTTTTACAAGAAATTGGGAAAATACTGTTTTGGTCATAACTTCTTGAGGACTGAACCTTTTTGGACGATTTTATTTTATTTTATTTTGGGTATTATGAGCATTCTGGAGCCATTGGAATAGGTTGCAGAGCCAATAGAGTCGACCTTCAGGTACTTTTTATTTAGGGAATCTTGGAGAGCCATCAGGGCCTAGAGGGTGTTGGAGCTGTATTGGGCTATGTTTAATCATTTGACGTGAAAAAAAAGTCAATTTATACTAATTTCTGCATTCTGAATTCATTTTTACAACTATTTTGTTTTGTTTAGGCCTTCTTTTCACTATATTACCAATTTGAGCATCATAACATATCAAGGACATGCCCATTGGGAGCCTTGGACCCGAAAGATGTAGCCCAGGAGGGGTGAACCGCCTCATCATGTTGTTGTGTGTTTATGGTGAAGTTATTTTGCTGTGTTATTCAGATTAAAGTTGTTAAACAATAAATTAAAACAACACTCCCTCACACTTAAATTCATAAACAATTACCAAAATCACTTTGTTTCAATTGAAAAAAATTACAAACACTTAGCACACTTAATTTAATGGAAATGAATACTTTGAGCAGCAAAACAAATACTTTCATTTTCAGATCAGTTGGTATTAGAGCTCAGGATTAGAGCTTTAGAAGCTAGAGTTTTTACTCAGCATTTGTTTTGTGAAAAGATAAAGTTATTTGTTTGCAAGTTTTGATGCTTACTAGGCTAAAACTCAAGAGAGGTGAAGGAAACTTGGTTAGTGCACAAAATAATCCACAACCAAGAAGGGTCAGAGAACCACCTCCAAGAGCCATAGAAGCAGCTTCAAGCATGCCTTCAAGAGAAGGAGAAGCTCCTGAAGAGATGGATGCCAAGGAAGAAGAACGGGTATTCCGAAAATCTTTCTTGGATATGACTGAGATGGTGAGGATCCTCTACCAAGAAATAAATGATAGGCTTGTTGGAGAAGGGTCTAAAAACCAGAAAGAAGGAGAGGGTCCCTTAGGAGGAAAGAAGAGTGATGACAAGTCAAAGAAAGGACATGGAGGAAATGGTGAACCACCATCCCCATCTTCATCCTCTTCCTCTACATTGTCTTCCTTGACTTCGGTAAATTAGTCTCACAAGTCTAAAACCACTGGTAAAAGTCCATTTTTAAAGCTTGATGTCAAATTTGAATTGCCTATGTTTAACGGTGAAGTCAATGCAGAGAAACTTGACAATTGGAAGTTTATTTAAGGATACAAAACCTTCATGAAGACGACACCAAGATTCAGTTAGCCTCATTAAGAATGGAAGGAGCAACATTGGTATGGTGGGAAGCCAAGACCAAGGATGAAATGAAAAAACATGGTAATATCACTTTATCATGGGCTGAATTTATTTCCACAACTAAGAAGAAATTTTATCCTCTTGCTCATTTACAAAAGGCTATATGAATTGGCAAATTTTTAGACAACTTAAAGGAAAATGTGTTCAATATTATACTCAAGAGTTTAGGAGAAGGGATTTACTACTTGGAATTGATTTGCATAGTCAAGATACCTTGCTGAAATATATAGGTGGTTTACACACTTATCTTATACATACTATCATTATGTTCAATCCTACTAGTTTAGATGAAGTTTGTGTGCAAGCTATGCATTTAGAGGCTAGAGGTAAACAATCTTTTGATGGAAATATGGATAGTGAATTCAAAGGAAAAGGGAGGAAAAGAAATGAAAAATATAGGAAAGAAAAAGGAAATTTCTTTTGTAAAAACTGTTCCAAAACAAGCCACGAAGAAGACCATTGCTGGAAGCTTCATCCGGAGCTGAAACTAGAGAAATTTAAAAACAAAGATAAGGCCAAAGAAAAGGGAAAAACTGTTGCAACTGTTGAACAAGACTTAGGGTCTGAATCAGGTGATGAGACTAAAAGTATTGCCATGGTATTAAAGAACATAAAGGGGAAAGAGGTTGTACAAGAAACAAATCCCAGTTCTAGCACTTTAAACTGTCACATAGAAACTCAAAATGAAAAGAGGAGGATAGAGCTATTTCATGTGAGGATAATCTCAAACCACACAAAGATAGACACACTTTTTGATAGTGGGTATCAAGCTAATCTCATCTCAGAAGACTTGGTCAAACAACTGAAACTTGAGACAATTCTACATCCAAAGCCTTATCCACTTGGGTGGATATGCAAGGATGCAAACTTACAAGTCTCAAGAAAGTGCATCTTGCGCTTCGCCATAATAGCTCATTATGTTGATTGGGTTGAAATGGATGTAGTACCACTTGAAATTACAGGTGTTGTGTTGGGTAGTCCATATTTATATGACAAAAAAGTGATCTTCCATCGCCATGAGAACAAGTATCATCTGTTCAAGGATGGAAAAGAGTACATTGTGAGAGCACATAAGAAGAAGCTAGAATCTTCTTTAGTCCATGCAGGGCAATTGAAAAGGCTAGTAAATGCAAGTCAAAATTTGACTTTGTTGATGGTTAAACAACAAGATTTTGTACATTTTCCTTTTCATGATATTGCTGATATAAATGATGATATGTTTTAGTCAAATAACAGTTCGTCTTGCAAAGAAGATGACAATATGTTGCACAAGGCACCTTTGGTGTCGATCGGTGCAGAGAACGAAGTATCTGTGCAAAGTAGTGTAAGAGTCCATGAGATGGAAAGGCATGCAAGCAAAGAGGGCACACAGTTTAGCAAGGGTAATTTCTGGTTTCAATATGGCAGATTGGTATGGCGAGAAAACTTGGTCGCGATTCAATGCAAGCACATGGCTCATTCAGCAAAAAATCGCCATGTGAACAGTTGGCAAGGTGAATCTTATTTTCAGTCTTCTTTGAAGTTTGACCATTGTAGAAACAATATGTATTCTGCAAAATATAGTTGTTTTTCTGCAAATTTCAAGAATTTGCATCATGAATCAGTGAATTTTAGCAACAGTCGGTCAGTGAATTCAAGGAACAATTTATCTTTTTATGAGAATCTCAAGTTGATGAAGTCGGGAAGATTTCAGTTGTTCAAGGTTGGAAGAGTGGAGAATCAATCTCCTCATCTTTAGTTTCTATAATCAGAGAGCTTTTGGGGTCCAAAAGCTTCCCATTTGGGAGGTGTGATCAGGTGATCATGTCCTAAGTGGAAAAAATGCTCAAATTTGGAATTGCTCAAAATTGGTTGGAACCTGAGCGAACGGATAGGCCTCATCGATACAATCCCAGCGCCACTAACAATACTCAAATCCGAATTCACATGTGAAAGTTATGAAGGTTTGAAGTTTACAATTTCCTTCAAAAGTCCAGTTTGACTAGGGTTGACTTTGATTTTAAAAAATATAAAAAAAGAATATTCCATAGAATATTTTGGGAATATTCCCCAAAATCTAACAAAGAATATTCCATCTACAACGAATCAAGCTTCAACACTTGGCACGTTCTAATTGGAGGATTGGTTGACTGTGTATATGGGTGGCTAATCAGCGGGCGCCACGTGGCCCCAGGCCATGGAGAAGTTTTTCTATATAAAAATATCTTTTGCAGTTCTGGTGGATTGAACCCGAGACCTCCGAGTTATGGCGCCAACATCTTACCATTGGGCCCCAACATTTCTTCTTCATAGACAATGCAAATGGGTTTTATTTTTTCCATCTAAAGGATTCCACTAGAAGGATAAAGGGCTAGCCCGTATACCATGGGACCCTTCCGCGTGATCTGGGGGCCTACAAACCAACGGGTAACGGTTCCACTAACCATCTCATGTGGCCACACAGATATAATAATTAATGCGAAGGTTAATGTTTGGATAAGCCGTGGGTTATTCGACCGTTTTGGTGGAGAGGTCATGTGACCGCCCACCTAATATTAAATGTTACATTAACCATTTCTGCCATTTATGGAGCAGTTCCGCCTTTTTGTCAAATTCCGCCATTTTTGGAGCGGCTATCTGCAGTTAGCCCACATTTAGTGGGATTTTTACATGACATTGGGAAAACACTGTTTTGGTCATAACTTCTTGAGGACTGAACCTTTTTGGACGATTTTTTTTTGATTTCGGGTATTCTGAGCATTCTAGAGCCATTGGAATAGGTTTCAGAGCCAACAGAGTTGAGCTTCAAGTAATTTTTCTTCAGGGAAGCTTGGAGAGCCATCAGGGCTTAGAGGGTGTTGGAGATGTATTGGGCTATGTTTAACCATTTGAGGTGAAACAAAAGTCAATTTATAATAATTTCTACATTCTGAATTCATTTTTACAGCTGGTTTGGTTTGTTTAGGCCTTATTTTCACTGCATTACCAATTTTAGCATCATAATATATCAAGGACATGCCCATTGGGAGCCTTGGACCCGACAGATATAGCCCAGGAGGGGTGAACTGCCTCATCATGTTGTTGTGTGTTTATGGTGAAGTTATTTTGTTGTGTTATTCAGATTAAAGTTGTTAAATAGTAAATTAAAACAACACTCCCTCACACTTAAATTCATAAACAGTTACCAAAATCACTTTGTTTCACTTGCAAAACATTACAAACACTTAGCACACTTAATTTAATGGAAATGAATACTTTGAACAACAAAAAAATACTTTCATTTTTAGATCATTAGCCCATTGGCCTGTTCTACAATTATCCTATTACTCTTGTGGGCAAGACTGTTTGCGTTGACGTAGAAGTCATTGATGCCCCCTTAGATTACAACATTCTATTGGGTCGTAGCTACGCCTATGTGATGTCTGCTATCCCATCTGCAGTCCACCACAAGATGTCCTTCCCTCATAACAGAAATATAGTCACCATTGACCAGTTGACATATTACGAATCGAAGTCTTAGACCTCCCTTGAGTCTATCATCTCTTCGGTGGCCAATAAGCAAACCCTCTATCCTTTGACCAGTGTCTCACCCAGAGTCTACAAAGACTCCTCTTTGCTTGGTACATTCCCTGGTCTTCCTCCTCTTGTCTCTGATCCCAACTCATCGAATGTTTGCATGATGCAATCATCTCGGGCTTCCCTTAAGCGGCCCACTACAGCTATTTAGCAGCCTCGCCCTCCGCAGCCTACTACTAGCCCTTCGTTTCAGCCTTCCGGACCTCCTCCTCCTGGCCCTTCATCTACAGCTGGTGCTCATGAGCCTCTTTATCCTTCTAGAATAGTTCCTCCAAGCCTTAACCATCTTGGAGCTGTCCTGCCTGGCCATTACCCCCCCGATTAGATACCATTCGTAGCTCCCCCTCCTGGAGTAAACACGGTACCTGTTATGGCTACCCTCTCTCTTCCCAACCTCACCCTAGGGATTCCTGTCTGGTACCTTGATACCCCAGCCACTACCTCACCTAGTTAACCCAAACCTTATCTTGCTTTGACCTCGGTTCAATCAGTCCCTATCACTTCTCCCGCTGCTACAGTGCCTCAGCCACCTCAAAAGGAAGCATCTCCTATTGCGACCACTTCGGGTAAGAAGGGCAAAGCTCGCAAGAGGGCATCAAAAGACAAGGTTTCCCTGAAAAACCATGCTCCTCCTTAACCTCCAAAGCGTACACCTTCATGTGCTTTGTGTGATGTTGTCAGTCATTCCACCCATAATTGTCCTGAATTGCCTCATCTGAAGCCCATGGTTAGCGAAGTGTTTCCGGAGCCTGATATCCCAAAGTTATATGTCACTATACCTAATTTAGTCCCGAAACTCAAGTATTTGCACACAAATCACCCCTGTGATTTGTGTGATTCCCATGGCCACTATACTTACCTCTGTCCCCGCCTCGAGGACTTTCGCACCTCTCTAGCAGTAGTTCGCCAATTCAAGCCCAAGTGCAACGAGTCCACCACTCCCTTATTTGCAAGTTTTTCTTTAGCAGAACCAGAGGACACATCCACTCCCATAGACATTCCCCCTCCGGATGTCGAAATGACAGATTATTCTACCACTGTCCACTACCTGTCATCATCTATGAGATCCTCAGTGGAAGAGCCCCCTGGGCCTTCCCCTTCTGTTTCGCCTGACCTCCCTTCAGCGATCACCTTGGGCTCAACATCGGTGGATCCTTCATCTAATTGTTATTTTGTCACCCTCCGCGACACTGTGCATGTGAACCTCACTTCTCATGATGATGAGTCAGGTAGCTTCGTAGCGTCCGATAGTTTCTCTTCCACCAGTCACCCCATATTCTATTATGATGATGACATTATGGAAGCAGTCACCACCCCTGACTTTATCTATCCCCCCTTACATCGAACCCATGCATTCAAACCACATACACCTTGTGGCCATGACACTGACACCCAATGATTGGGTAAGGGTGCACCCATATTTGAGAGACTAGGAGAAGCAATCCTCCACAACTCTCCTAGTGTATTTGGTCGTGTCGACTCTAGTACCATTATTCTTTCACATTTAGAAGAAACTCTAGAATCCCAGATCACTTCAGATCACTCTAGGGATGATACCTCTCATCATTCCATCATATTACATCAACAACCTAGTCCCTTCGACATTGTTGTTGACCAACCTGTGAGTTTTCTAGGAGAGCACCAATTCATTATCTCCAAATCCTCTCTTTGGGATAGTGACACCATGTAAGCCAACCTAGAAACATAAAGTCCATTTGATTCATATATGCAGTACCAAAAGAGATTAGCAATCCTCCATTCCCTTTCTCAAATTGCATAACCATAACAAAAAAAAATGGCGCACCACATCATTAAAATGTGTTTAGATTCCCCTTTTTCTAAATACATTTTGGCATGACCACAACATGCTTGGGGGCACCTATGCCCCTCAACCATAAAAATCCCAGATCTCAGCCAAAAACAACACTGAAACCCCCTTTCTCTGACAGGTCACACTTTTCAGGTCATTCCCTCGGACAGGTCGCAGTTTTCTGCCCAGTACCTGCTACCCAGGTCGCAAAACAGGCCCCAAAAAGTGCAACCTGGCCTATTCATGAACTCTGGGTACCTAAAATGAACTTTCAATCCACTGAAATGAAAGAGTAGGATTAGGCTTCTTACCTGCAACCGACGGATCTCAATTCCAATAGTCGATTTTTTTGCTATGATCACCGCAAGATTTAGGGCCTTCTCTCCTCACTACATTCACCACAGCTCCACATGAAAATGAGTGAATTTGGAGGGAAAATGCCTTATTAAAAGAACACCCCTGATTTTTCTTTCGCTTGTTGCGGCAAAACCGTAGCTCAGTTTGACGAACCGTTTGTACCATTGGAAAGCTATCACTGAGCCCTCAAATGGGTATATGTTAGTTTTTAGTGATTTGATACTTCACTAGGACACTTTTTATCCAAGAAGCATCACTGCACCCCTCTTCAAAATCGAATTTATTCACTTGCAACACTCGTACTGGGTGCACCACTTTTCCTCCATACTTGCCCACACTCGTGTCAATTTTTGTCATGAGTTACCATCTTTCACTCATGCTTTATGGTCCCAAATTGAACCTTTACTGTGTAGCAACACCATCGAGTCACCCTTGTTTATAGCATCCGAATTGAGTCATAATCGCATTCATGAAGTCTATCCTGACTCCCTTTGTATCCTGCTATAGTCGTCCATTCTTCATTGCTTAGTCCCTCTCTCGTGTCGCACATTATGGCCTCCAGTCCCACTGTCCCCTATCTGTCATGATATTGTGTCAGTCGTTGGCAGGTCATCCATGTCCTTTATGCTCTAACAAGGGAAGTCATCCGTCCGCTACTCAATACCCCCCACCCCCCCCATTTCATCATCATCCCTAGTGTCCGTCTGTCAATCACTTTACTATTTTCTCTCGTGCTGTAGTTGAGAAACCCTTATTGCCTCACCTATGGCGGACCTCCTTCTGTCGACATCAGATCATTTATTCCAGAAGACAGGTCTAGAGGGCGATGAACCTTGGTTCCAGCTTCCACTCTTGTTCGGTGCCTCGGATCAGGCAAAGGGACTCCTTATAGCCCTTTGAATTGATTGTTTCTAAGCTCCAGCTCCTTTCAGCATGATCGAGATCCGTATACTTGATGGTTCAGTGATGCAGCAGATTGGACCGGTGATTCTTGGGTGTGTGTGAGATGTCTTAGCCCTCATGAGGGGGTGGCCCTACAGGTAGTCCCCCACATGCCCAGATGACCTCTTCCTTTCAGCCTTCGATGCAACTCCATAGATTTGATGATGTCGGCCTCAGCCGCTTGCAGCGCCTTTTTGATTGCATGTATCAGTCACATTTTCAGAGCCCTTTCCTATTTACAGGGGCATCTGGGTTGTATTTTGTATCTCATGTACTCAGATACTATTGTACAAGTCCTGGCTATTATCGCAGGCACATTATGTATGTGGGATTCATTATCATGTTCTTTATCTGGCCCATGTTTATGCCATCATGTACTATATTGTTCAGTCCCTTATTTACTGGACGCCTTATTCTTTGTACTTTGTCTTTCGGGCATAGGTATGCCTCCCCCGACACCTATAGCACAGGTACTCATTCATAAAAAGAGACTTGTCGCACCTGTAAGTCTCGCTTCCTCAGGGTCTAGTCCTCTCAGCACTTTGGTCTACCTTACATTTCTCTCTCTTTGACTTCCCCTTCGGTGTCTAGTGATTGAGTTCTTACAACGTACTTCGGTCATACGATTAGCTCCTAACGCTTGCACGCTAGGGGGCAATCTATTACACCATTTTTTGGTCATCTAACCTATTGTTATTTGATGGACCCTAGTACACCATGTAAGACCAATTTTACCCTAAGTAAAATTGCATTCACTATGAAAAATAACTTAGTAAACCACCTTTATTAAGTTGTTTATGGTTTAAACAGGAAACCCCATGAGGAAATATTAAATAAATCTACATTTGTTTGATTTTCCTGAAGGAATAATTAGTTAAACAATAATTTAATTAATATTCCTGGTTATATTTAACCCAAAACAGGGAAATTAATTAGATAAATCATTATTTATCTTATTATTTCCTAAGAATAATTATTTAAAACTTATTTAAATAATATTCTTTGTTGAATATGACTAAATCACCCATAAATAATTAAATAAATCGTTATTTATTTGATTATTACCCAACCATATCCTTAAAATGATAAATAAATCATTTATTTATTAATTATTTACAAATAAAGAGATTTGACCCAAGTCAAATTCCTTTTCCCTCCAACAAAGATAATAAAATATTCCATAAAAGTTGGATCTTGATTTGGTTAATAATAATTTAATTATGCACCAATATCTAGACTAACTCAATATTTTGTTATAAATAGAAGGGTTTTTCCATTCATTCACTACCTTTGGTTACCTAAATATCACTCTGGATCTATACTTTTGGTATGACTTTTTTTTTTTTTTTTTTTTCTAATTAATACTAATTCTATTAATTCATCAACTAGAGGTTACATTGCTTATCCTCGGAAATGGAAAGATCCATGACGGAGGGAATAGAGAAAATGTTGCTGTCCAAAACTAGACTGCCCCTAGAGGGGAAACCAACCTTAATTATCCAGATAGAACGAGTTGCCCATAGCGGGAAACCAACCTTTAAAACAGTGCAAAAAGAGACCAAAAGAGATAGCATAGGAAACAACTAAAACCAACAAACTAAGAAACTCGAAGAGAGATTGCTATGGAGAACATTCATTCTTGTCGCTGGAGAGAGGCTCCTCTTCGAGGATGTGGCAGATGTAGCCGTAGTCCAGTGAATCATACCCAGGGTTAGAGTCTTCAAGATGCTCGCGTGGGGATTCAGGGAGCCTGAGGGGCTCCGCTGAAGTGTCCTGAGTGGCGTTATCCTGCATAGATGTTGTAATATCCATCGCGTTAGTCAAATTGAGTTCTTCTTTCCTCTTGGAGGAGCCCAAGAGACGCAGACCTGGTAGATGCTTCTCTTCGGCTGGCTCGGAGTTGCTGTCATTGGAATTGGAGCTGGAGGCCAGCTGCACAGGGAGGGCTTTGATTTTACGGGGGATGAAGGTAGGCTCTACAGGGATGGTGGAATTGCGAGCTCTCTTCTTACCGCAAGAGGAAGAGGGGGGAGCGGAGGGGTCCAGGAGCTGCGTTGGAGGAACGAAGGAGTCGGATGGCTCTGCATGCGTGAAGGCAGAGGGCGACAAGTCCACCATGTCCCAAGAGACCAGAAGATTTAAGTCTTGGGGGATGGCATGGGGCAGAGGGGGATGCGAAGGGAGGCCCCTGCCCCCAGCTCGTCTGCACCGTTTCCAGTGTCATCGCGGCATCACGACATGCTTGGACAGGGCGCAATACTGCGGAGGGGTCACTGCAGAGGCCTGAGCCCAAAAGCTTCTTGGCTGAGCAGGGGAGGGCCAAAGTAAGAAGAACAGAGGGAGAGTGAATAGAGTGAGCTGAAGAGCCAGAGAAGGAGCAGGAGAAGTGAACAACATGGTGCCGGGAGGAGTTAATACCAAACGCATTGAGTATGTCGAAAATAAGGTGGCGCATGGGACTTTAAAGCCCAAAACACTCGAGAATTGAAGGCATTGTGCATTCCAAGGCTGGGGCACATGGGCGCGCCGTGTGGTGATCCACATGGCCGCCCCGTGTAGTCTTACAAGGCTAGGTACCACCCACATCCGGGGACAAAATAACTTTTGGTCTGACTTTGATCCACCATCATAGTCATATTTTGCTACCATTTTTGTCTGGGTTTTCTACACCATCAAGAGAGAGGGATTTTAGATCTGAAGTGATGAGGACTTACAAGAACCCATCCCATTGAGGAGAACTGGTAACACCCTTCTGTGTTTTCCTCCTAGGTGCCATTAATACAAAATTCATTCAACATAAACTTGTCTTGTTTATTTGATGCATGGAGTAAATCTTGTTTTTTCTACTACTTAATGTCTTTTGATGCATAGATCTAGATTTTTGCAGCATTTATCTTGATCACCTAACTGCAGATCTGAGGATATTGGCAGCCATATTTGCTGTTAGGGCTGTTTGTTATGCATAGCTAAAGTGGTATTTTTTCGTACACTTGGAATTAAGATTCATACTAACAACATGAAAGATCATAATAAAGGGTATAAGAACTACATGAAATGTCTATTTCTTGGATGGCAACCAAGAGCATTTTTATTTAAGAAAATAAAAGGAAAGCTAGATTTGTCACAAAACGTTGGGACATCTTAACTTTTATCTATTATATAAGTCAAATAGAATGGGAAAATTTTGCGACTTTCCCAACATCTCTCCACCTGAAAATAGCATATGTAAATCATGTCAATTTGATAAGAAAACCAAAATTTCGTTTAAAGCTAAATAAGGTACTTCAAGTAAGTCACTTGAACTTATTCATACTAATTTATGTGGTCCTATGAGAAATAAGTCTCCTCGGGGTGAAAAATACTTCATATTATTCAGTGATGATTTTACAAGAATGTGTTGGATTGGATTACTTAAACATAAAGATGAAGAATTTGATAAATATAAAGTATTTAAGGCTCTAGTAGAAAATGAGCTAGATTTGAAAATAAGATGTCTTAGATATGATAGAGGAGGAGAGTTTATATGGGATGAGTTTTTAATTTTTGTGAACAACATGGCATCAAAAGTCAATTTTATATAGCTAAGATTCCTCCACAAAATCAAGAGGTGGAAATAATGAACAAAACAATCCAACAAATGGCACGTGCCATGCTTGATGATTTTGTAACCCCTCACGCCTTTTGGGGAGAAGAAACACATAAAATTGTGAGTATGCTTGATTCAGGGTACCTTGCTATCTCTCTCATATTCCCATTTCAATGAATATAAAATGCCTTTTAGATTTTATGGCCCCAAATAATCTCAACAATCTAGCAACCTCACAATATTCTATTTTCTGTTGGCAATTTAAATTAAATATATATGGAAGTTTTAATATCTCAAATCTGAGATTTGAGATATTAATTCAAAGTTTTCTTATGGTTTTCAAACCACACACCCCAGGATTATAGTCTCTCATATCAATACTTATGTAGAAGCTAACTCCAACCAATGGTTATGAAACCATATATACATAAAGACCCAGAATTCAAGTTTACACGCAGAAGCTATCTAATTGAAGCTTATGGCTGAAACCATAATCAAGGCCATTCATCATATTAAGCATTCGGCCTTGCTAACAATAAATTCAAGTCTCGACCTCACTACATATATTAACATATAAACCAAGACGTTATATGGCACTCACCATTGTGGAACCCAATTAATTAAACTTTAGATTACAAATTTTATAACTCACCAATTGCGACCATCCAACTCCCAGTCTTGCAACTTCACGTTCTGCCTTGGTTAGACCACGCATATCTTCATATGAACTTCGAATTTGGATTAAAATCCAATGCCAACACATATAATTTTTTGGGCCCACAATAGTTACTTAACCTATATCGAAACTGACCTTCACTAACCTCCACACATCTTCATGATGCGAATGCCCTTGGATCTTCCATAACTCGGATCCGACGGGATTCGCATTTTTTATCGAACAGAACCTTAGCGCTGAAAAAAATGCGATAAAAATGGTTTTCATAAACCACTCCAGGACACACATCCTCCAACGAGTGATATCGCGTTTTTTTCACTAAAACAAATTACCATTTTTAACTTATATGATACTGCTGGTTTCTTGTCTTCAAAACCGCCTTTAACATTTATTCAAGTTTCCGCTCCTTCGTTTATTCATGGTTCCATCCCACCTTCAACAACATCCAATGTATGACCGCGCTATGTCTAGACACAGTTTACTCTGATATCAAAATCGGAATGTCGTGCTTCATTCGATTCTTTGACTGTGCCATAGCCCTTCAATTCACGCTTGTGCGCTTCCCACTATGTATGTATTCACGGGTATCATATGGCCTTTGGATATGAATCATCATTTATAAAATACCCTGCATATACGCATTGCAACAGAAAATTATTCTTGCTTCGGTTATCTTAGATTGAATGCCAATTTGAAGGTCATATCTATTCAAAAGCATTGATACATGCCGTGACTAATGACCAGTCTTAATAATATGATCCACACAGGGTTCGGTTCACAGTACCCAACCTCCGCATTTACATTAATTTATCAATGCGTGTAGAAACACCATTAACCAAGTTATGTATAGGATTACAAATTTAACCTTTTGCACCGAGGCTCATATTGCGCATTTCCCATACAATTGCTTCTTAAAATTCGAAGGCGTTCGCACGGAAATCAAATCGAATAATACTCACGAATTTCTAACACAAATTCTTTCATAATATATAGATGAATTTACTTACAAAACTTCTAGTCAGGCCAGATCTTCAATTCGATGGCCCTCCTCCATCACTACTCTGTCTCTCTAGATCTAGAGGTCTGTTTCTGAATGCCATTGAGGCTTATTTTTATACAACTGATAATCAATCGATCCAGCTCCTTCAATGATTCAACAAAAATCTTCAAATTCTGGATTTCCTAAATCTAGGCTAAGTCCCTAAAAAAACTGAAATTGACTCTTCACATGCCCAACTAATAAAATTCTCCTGTCCTCTAATTATTTGAGGGAAGTTACAATTCTCTCTACATTTAATCAAAATTAATTAAAACCTACTGATTTCATTACATAAAATATAACCCCTTTGAAGACTTAAAACTCCTAAGCCTATAAAACTACATGGAATTTTTTTTAGCCTAATGCCCCTGCATCAGATTCCCAAGGTTAAAATGATTCATGATCTCCTGATCATGTGTTTTCATCCTTGTCTTCCTGGATCCCACACTTTGGTCTGCAACTGATCATTTGCTGTAGTATTCTTCTTCTGCACTTCTCCAAGCTTCCATATCTTATTCTGTCTTGCTCCACTAGCTACACTTTTAAATTCTCTTTCTGTCTTTCTTTTGTTGCTGCTTCTGCTTCTTTGTTTTCTTGCTGCTATCTTCTTCCGAGACACTTTCACCATCAGCTTTCTTATCAATTCAATTTCTCTGTCTAATATGTCTTCTAACTTCAGCAATTCTCTAAACTGGTATTTAAATTTCCAGTCACTGTCATCATCTCTTTTCCTCTCTTCCTGGACCAAACATTCTTTAGTCCTTCTATCAGTACCTGCAATCATAAAACAAACACCAAAATCATAAAATATTTGTGTCTCTTTCTCCTTTGGCAACACTTCAAATTGTTGCTCTACCAATTCATTCTCTTCTCCAAATGTTTCCAGCAAACAATTCAGCCATCTAATTTCAAACATTCCATCAATATGCTGCAAACTTGTTTCAACATATTCTTCTTCTTCTTCCTTGACAATCTTCAGTAATTGTCCATTATCATCTTGATTGATTCTGGCAATCAAATCAAGTTCTTCAAGCTCTGCATTTTCATATTTTATCAGAATAGAATTTTGACCTTCCATCTCTACAATAACTTCAGATATTTGTCCATGAATCTTTATTTGGCCATTCAATAAACTCAATCTGTCATTATCATCAACTTTATCATCATCAAACACAACTTCATTGAACCAATTTCTTTCATAAAACAAGGAATTTATGAATTCCTTCTGCTGCATTAATTCAGTTTGATCTTCTTTTGAAAGATAATCATCATCATATCTTGCTTGGCAACATTCAGCTTCCTTTATCACAGTTTCATCATGTGAACTGTCTTCTTCAATACCTGCATTCACACAATTGTTGTCAATTTTAAAATCATAAGAACCCATGGTCTCATTTGATGATTTAGTCACCAATTCTTTCCTCAGCAATCCTAAGTCTCTTCCAAGACTCAGAAAGTCTTCATTGTCTTCATCCCCTTGTATCTTCACATTCTTCAATCCCCAATTTTGAAATTTAGGTTCTCCTTCCTCCATTGAATCCTGGTTTTTTCAGCATAAGCTCTAGCAGCTTAATTTCTTCATTCCATGGATCAAACATTTCCACAGAATATTTCTCCTTCTCCTTTCTTTGGCTGTCCAGTGGTGCCAAAATTTCCCCATCACCAACAAAATCTGCATTCACAAAACAATTGTTAAAACAAAATTGATAAGGCCTCAGTGCCTTTATTTCCTCTGCCAGCATTTCAATATGCTGTCCTGAATTTTCCTCCTTCTCTATCACCGCATCAGTACGCTGATTCACTCTTTCCAAGGAATTCTCTGAAGAATTCTCAATATTGTCAACTAGTCTTCTTTTCACACCATCTTCTCCCATGATGTTTTCTGGTTCTTGTCCACTGTAGTGGACTCTGGCTCCTGCAATATCCCTTTCATACTCTGAATTCTCTAGAAAATATTCTAGCAGTGAAATTTCTTTGTGGCATTGCTGAAGTATTTCATCATCACTTACTAAAAACTGCATTCATACACAAACTTTCAATTTGTAAACCACAAGCTTCAACAGCCTCAACTGGTGGTTCCCATATCAGTTCTTCAAACTGATCCTCTCCTTCTTCATTCACAAGAATTTCTTCCGGTGCTGCAACAACTTCCATCATAAATGTATCACTACCTCCTTCAGTCAAGAGACATTCTCCAACATTGCTTTTTTCTTTAGAGTATTCATCTTCTGAGAGATACTTCTTCATACTTGTGATAGCTTCACAAGATTGCTCATCCTCCTCTGTAAAACCTGGAATCACCTCACAATTTTCAGTCACAAAAATACAAGGTTATACATCATCTTGCTGGTCTGGACTTGTCCAATAACCCAGGAAATCATCAATAAATTCCTCTTCAGCAAGACAAACTTCTTGCTATCTTAAACCTCCACCATGGTTCATAAGATCTTTTGCAAATCTCCATTCTTCACTTGTACTCTTTTCTGCTTCAAAAACAGAAAATTCTCTTCTCAACTCAGCTACTCTGAGTTCTGCACATTCCAACTGTACATTCATCCTCTGTTCAAGCTTTCTCAGCCTCTTTTCAAACATACAAAAATCATTACATGTAAAGTCATTTGACCTCTTGGTCTCACTTGAAGTTTCAGTCTTCAAGTCCTTCTCCAAATACTCAATCATCCTGAGTAGTCTCTCTTTCTATTGAGCATGTATCATCTGCTATTTCTTCATATGTAGCCCATGCCGCTTCACTTTCTTCTTCATGAGCCAACCAACTCTCTGGCTTTCCTCTATCATCATCTTCAGTTTATTAAACTGTTCTTTGATCTTAGCTACCTCTTTCAAATATTCCGCATCATTCAATTTCTTCCTCATGCCATTTGTCCTTGCATCTTCTTCCTCTTTTCTGTTGTGGCCTCTCTCAGAACCCCTGCTATCTCTTCTATGAATATCAGTAGCCATATTTTTATCCATCATGAGTTCCTCACTCATTAGCTGCACCAAGCCTCTGCAAAAAAAAGCTCTCTTGCTGCCACTTACCTCACCAATCCTTTCCTCTGGATCTGGGATTTTGGCAAGTACTGGTCCCCTATCTCCTGGAACCTTCTGAGCACTCTCTTCTGCTCTCTCTAGGCTTTACTCTGCAGATTTTCAAGAACAAATCTGTTATTTTCTCATCCAACCTCTGTTGGGAATTCTCTAGGTTCTGCCACACTTTCTTCTTCACTTTAAAATCCTCTGTTGGACTCTTTCATCATTGCTCTCAAAGTTGTGGTTTGATTTTGCGGAGATTTCTTCAATTGCCTGCAATCTGAGTTCTGCAAATAATACTTCAAACCAGAGTTAACTAATGCTCATAAAATCACCTTTAAGATTTTGTATAATCATGCTTCTTCTTTCACCTGCACTGCATCTCTGTATGCTGCAATCTTTATCAGTTTTCAAAAATCTAATTTCTTTTCATCACACATGCAATTAATAAAAAATTGAATTTTCAAACAGAGCTATTCCAGCTCTGATACCACATGATGCCGGGGTACCCTTCTATCTCTCTCATATTCCCATTTCAATGCATATAAAATGCCTTTCAGATTTTATGGCCCCAAATAATCTCAACAATCTGGCAACCTCACAATATTCTATTTTCTGTTGGCAATTTAAATTAAATATATTTGGAAGTTTTAATATCTCAAATATGAGATATGAGATATTAATTCAAAGTTTTCTTATGGTTTTCAAACCACACATATCCCCAGGATTATAGTCTCTCATATCAATACTTATGTAGAAGATAACTCCATCCAATGGTTATGAAACCATATATACATAAAGACCCAGAATTCAAGTTTACACGCGGAAGCTATCTAATTGAAGCTTATGGTTGAAACCATAATCAAGTCCATTCATCATATTAAGCATTTGGCCTTGCTAACAGTAAATACAAGTCTCGGCATCACTACATATATTAACATATAAACCAAGACGTTATATGGTGCTCACCATTGTGGAACCCAATTAATTAAACTTTAGATTACAAAGTTTATAACTCACCAATTGTGACCATCCAACTCCCAGTCTTGCAACTTCACGTTTCGCCTTGGTTAGACCACGCATATCTTCATATGAACATCGAATTTGGATTAAAATCCAATTCCAACACATATAATTGTCTGGGTCCACAATAGTTACTTAACCTATATCGAAACTGACCTTCACTAACCTCCACGCATATTCACGATGCGAATTCCCTTGGATCTTCCACAACTTGGATCCCACAGGAATCACATTTTTTATCGAACAGAACCTTAGAGCTCAAAAAAATGCGATAAAAATGGTTTTCATAAACCACTCCAGGACATGCGTGCTCCAACGAGTGATATCGCATTTTTTTCCCCAAAAAAAATTACCATTTTTAACTTATGCGATACTACTGGTTTCTTGTCTTCAAAACTGCCTTTAACATTTATTCAAGGTTCCACTCCTTCGTTTATTCACAGTTCCATCCCACCTTCAACAACATCCAATGTATGACCGTGCTATGTCTAGACATAGTTTACTCTAATATCAAAATTGGAATGTCGTGCTGCATTCATTTCTTCAACTGTGCCATAGCCCTTCAATTCACGCTTGTGCGCTTCCCACTATGTATGTAATCACGAGTGTCATATGGCCTATGGATATGAATCATCATTTATAAAATACCCTGCATATACGCATTGCAACAAAAAATTCTTCTTGCTTCGGTTCTCTTAGATTGAATGCCAATTTCAAGGTCATATCTATTCAAAAGCATTGATACATGCCGTGACTAATGAATAGTGTTAATAAAACGACCCGCACAGGGTTCGGTTCACAGTACCCAACCTCGACATTTACATTAATTTATCAATGCATGCATAAAAACCATTAACCCAGTTATGTACAGGATTACAAATTTAACCTTTTGCACCGAGGCTCATATTGCGCATTTCCCATACAATTTCTTCTTAAAATTCGAAGGCGTTCACACAGAAATTAAATCGAATAATACTCACGAATTTTTGACACAAATTCTTTCATAATATATATATGAATTTACTTACAAAACTTCTAGTCAGGCCAGATCTTCAATTTGATGGCCCTCCTTCATCACTACTCTGTCTCTCCATATCTCCAGGTCTGTTTCTGTATGCCATTGAGGCTTATTTTTATACAATTGATAATCAATCGATCCAGCTCCTTCAATGATTCAACAAAACTCTTCAAATTCCGGATTTCCTAAATCTAGGCTAAGTCCCTAAAAAAACTGAAATTGACTCTTCACATGCCCAACTAATCAACTTCTCTTGTCCTCTAATTATTCCAAGGCAGTTACAATTCTCTCTACATTTAATCAAAATTAATTAAAACCTACTGATTTCATTACATAAAATATAACGCCTTTGAAGATTTAAAACTCCTAAGCTTATAAAACTACATGGAATTTGTTTTAGCCTAATGCCCCTACATAATAATCCCAAGGTTAAAATGATTCATGATCTCCTGATCATGTGTTTTCATCCTTGTCTTCCTAGATCCCACACTTTGGTCTGCAACTGATCATCTGTTGTAATATTCTTCTTCTGCACTTCTCCAAGCTTCCATATCTTATTCTGTCTTGCTCCACTAGCCACACTTTTGCATTCTCTTTCTGTCTTTCTTTTTTTGCTACTTCTGCTTCTTTGTTTTCTTGCTGCTATCTTCTCCTGAGACTCTTTCACCATCAGCTTTCTCATCAATTCAATTTCTCTGTCTAATATGCTTTCTGACTTCAACAATTCTCTGGATTGGTACTTAAATTTCCAGTCACTATCATCATCTCTTTTCCTCTCTTCCTGGACTAGACATTCTTTAGTCCTTCTATCAGTACCTGCAATCATAAAACAAACACCAAAATCATAAAATATTTGTGTCTCTTTCTCCTCTGGCAACACTTCAAATTGTTGCTCTGCCAATTCATTCTCTTCTCCAAATGTTTTCAGCAAACAATTCAGCCATCTAATTTCAAACATTCCATCAATATGCTGCAAAATTGTTTCAGCATATTCTTCTTCTTCTTCCTTTACAATCTTCAGTAATTGTCCATTATCATCTTGATTGATTCTGGCAATCAAATCAAGTTCTTCAAGCTCTGCATTTTCATCTTTTATCAGAATAGAATTCTGACCTTCCATCTTTGCAATAACTTCAGTTATCTGTCCATCACTCTTTATTTGGCCATTCAATAAACTCAATATGTCATTATCATCAACTCTATCATCATCAAACACAACTTCATTGAACCAATTTATTTCATAAAACAAGGAATTTATGAATTCCTTCTACTGCAGTAATTCAGTTTGATCTTCCTCTGAAAGATAATCATCATCATATCTTTCTTGGCAACATTATGCTTCCTTTATCACAGTTTCGTCATGTGAAATGGCTTCTTCAATACTTGCATTCACACAATTATTGTCAATTTTAAAATATAAGACCCCATGGTCTCATTTGATGATTTAGTCACCAATTCTTTCCTCAGAAATCCTAAGTCTCTTCCAAGACTCAGAAAGTCTTCATTGTCTTCATCCCCTTGTATCTTCACATTCTTCAATCCCCAATTTTGAAATTGAGGTTCTCCTTCCTGCATTGAATCCTGGTTTTTCAGCATAAGCTCCAACAACTTAATTTCTTCATTCCATGGATCAAACATTTCCACAGAATATTTTTCCTTCTCATTTCTTTGGCTGTCCAGTGGTGCCAAAAT
The DNA here is from genome assembly GCA_034641835.2 of Pinus albicaulis. Classification (NCBI taxonomy): domain Eukaryota; kingdom Viridiplantae; phylum Streptophyta; class Pinopsida; order Pinales; family Pinaceae; genus Pinus; species Pinus albicaulis. Next base: position 1,343,123,965 of record CM076582.1, on the reverse strand, counting down.
TTCCCCATCACCAACAAAATCTGCATTCACGAAACAATTGTTAAAACAAAATTCATAAGGCCTCAGTGCCTTTCTTTCCTCTGCCAGCATTTCAGTATGTTGTCCTGAATTTTCCTCCTTCTCTATCAGCACATCAGTATGCTGATTGACTCTTTCCAAAGAATTCTCTGAATAATTCTCAAGGCTGTCAACTAGTCTTCTTTTCACACCATCTTCTCCCATGATTTTTTTCGGTTCTTATCCACTGTAGTGGACTTTGCCTCCTGCAATCTCCATTTCATACTCTGAATTCTCCAAAAAATATTCCAGCAGTGCAATTTATTTGTGGCATTGCTGAAGTATTTCATCATCACTTAATATTCCTACATTCATACACAAAATTTCATTTTGTAAACCACAAGCTTCAACAACCTCAACTGGTGGTTCCCATATCAGTTCTTCAAACTGATCCTCTCCTTCTTCATTCACAATAATTTCTTCCTGTGCTGCAACAGCTTCCATCATAAATGTATCACCGCCTCCTTCAGTCAAGAAACATTCTCCAACATTAATTTTTTCTTCAGAGTATTCATCTTCTTAGAGATACTTCTTCATACTTGTGACAACTTCATAAGATTTCCCATCCTCCTCTGTAAAACCTGTAATCACCTCACAATTTTCAGTCACAAAAATACAAGGTTCTACATCATCCAGCTGGTTTGGACTTGTCCAATAACCCATGAAATCATCAATAAATTCCTCTTTAGCAAAACAAACTTCTTGCTGTCTTAAACCTCCACCATGGTTCATAACATCTTTTGCAGATCTCTATTCTTCACTAGTACTCTGTTATGCTTCACAAACAGAAACTTCTCTTCTCAACTCAGCTGCTCTGAGTTCTGCACATTCCAATTGTACATTCATCCTCTGTTCAAGCTTTCTCAGCCTCTTTGCAAACATACAAAAATCATCATATGTAAAGTCATTTGACCTCTTAGTCTCACTTGAAGTTTCAGTCTTCAATTCCTTCTCCAAATACTCAATCATCCTGAGTAGTCTCTCTTTCTGCTAAGCATGTATCATCTGTAGCCCATGCCACTTCACTTTATTCTTCATGAGCCAACCAAATCTTTGGTTTTCCTCTATCATCATCTTTAGTTTATTAAACCGTTCTCTGATCTCAGCTACCTCTTTCCAATATTCCACATCAGTCAATTTCTTCCTCATGCCATTTGTCCTGGCATCTTCTTCCTCTTTTCTGTTGTGGCCTCTCTCAGAACCCCTGCTATCTCTTCTATGACTATCAGTAGACATATTTTTATCCATCATGAGTTCCTCACTCATCAGCTGCACCAAGCTTCTGCAACAACAAGCTCTCTTGCTTCCACTTACCTCACCAATCCTTTCCTCTGGATCTGGGCTTTTGGCAAGTACTGGTCCCCTATCTGCTGGAACCTTCTGAGCACTCTCTTTTTCTCTCTCTAGGCTTCACTCTGCAGCGTTTCAAGAACACATATGTTATTCTCTCATCCAACCTCTGTTGGGAATTCTCCAGGTTCTGCCGCACTTTCTTCTTCACTTTAGAATCCTCTGCTGGACTCTTTCATCATTGCTCTCAAAGTTGTGATCTGCTTTTGATGATATTTCTTCAATTGCTTGCAATCTGAGTTCTGCAAACAATACTTCAAACCAGAGTTAACTAATGCTCATCAACTCACCTTTAAGATTATGTATAATCATGCTTCTTCTTTCACCTGCACTGCATCTCTGTATGCTGCAATCTTTATCAGTTTTCAAAAATATGATTTCTTTTCATCACACATGCAATTAATAAAAACTTGAACTTTCAAACAGAGCTATTCCAGCTCTGATACCACATGATGTTGAGGTACCCTGCTATCTCTCTCATATTCCCATTTCAATGCATATAAAATTCCTTTCAGATTTTATGGCCCCAAATAATCTCAACAATCTGGCAACCTCACAATATTCTATTTTCTGTTGGCAATTTAAATTAAATATATATGGAAGTTTTAATATCTCAAATCTGAGATTTGAGATATTAATTCAAAGTTTTCTTATGGTTTTCAAACCACACATCTCCCCAGGATTATAGTCTCTCATATCAATACTTATGTAGAAGCTAACTCCAACCAATGGTTATGAAACCACATATACATAAAGACCTAGAATTCAAGTTTACATGCGGAAGCTATCTAATTGAAGCTTATGGTTGAAACCATAATCAAGTCCATTCATCATATTAAGCATTCGACCTTGCTAAAAATCAATACAAGTCTCGACCTCACTACATATATTAACATTTAAACGAAGACGTTATATGGCGCTCACCATTGTGGAACCCAATTAATTAAACTTTAGATTACAAAGTTTATAACTCACCAATTGTGACCATCCAACTCCCAGTCTTGCAACTTCACGTTTCGCCTTGGTTAGACCATGCATATCTTCATATGAACTTCGACTTTGGATTAAAATCAAATTACAACACATATAATTGTTTGGGCCCACAATAGTTACTTAACCTATATCGAAACTGACCTTCACTAACCTCCACGCATCTTCACAATGCGAATGCCCTTGGATCTTCCACAACCCAGATCCGATGGGATTTGCATTTTTTATCGAACAGAACCTTAGCGCTAAAAAAAAACATGATAAAAATGGTTTTCATAAACCACTCTAGGACATGCGTCCTCCAATGAGTGATATCGGGTTTTTTTCCCCAAAACAAATTACCATTTTTAACTTATGCGACACTGCTAGTTTCTTGTCTTCAAAACCGCATTTTACATTTATTCAAGGTTTTTCTCCTTCGTTTATTCACGGTTCCATCCCACCTTCAACAACATCCAATGTATGACCGCGCTATGTCTAGACACAGTTTACTCTGATATCAAAATCGGAATGTCATGCTTCATTCGATTCTTCAACTGTGCCATAGCCCTTCAATTCACGCTTGTGCGCTTCCCACTATGTATGTATTCAAAGGTGTCATATGGCCTCTGGATATGAATCATCATTTATAAAATACCCTGCATATACGCATTGCAACAAGAAATTCTTCTTGCTTTGGTTCTCTTAGGTTGAATGCCAATTTCAAGGTCATATCTATTCAAAAGCATTGATACATGCCGTGACTAATGACCAGTCTTAATAAAACGACCCACACAGGGTTCAGTTCACAGTACCCAACCTCAGCATTTACATTAATTTATCAATGCGTGCAGAAGCACCATTAACCCAGTTATGTATAGGATTACAAATTTAACCTTTTGCACCGAGGCTCATATTGCGCATTGCCCATACAATTGCTTCTTAAAATTCAAAGGCGTTCGCATGGAAATTAAATTGAATAATGCTCACGAATTGCTGACACAAATTCTTTCATAATATATAGATGAATTTACTTACAAAACTTCTAGTCAGGCCAGATCTTCAATTCGATGGCCCTCCTCCATCACTACTCTGTCTCTCCAAATCTCGAGGTCTGTTTCTGTATGACATTGAGGCTTATTTTTATACAATTGATAAACAATCAATCCAGCTCCTTCAATGATTCAAAAAAACTCTTCAAATTATGGATTTCCTAAATCTAGGCTAAGTCCCTAAAAAAACTGAAATTGACTCTTCACATGCCCAACTAATCAACTTCTCATGTCCTCTAATTATTCGAGGGCAGTTACAATTCTCTCTACATTTAATCAAAATTAATTAAAACCTACTGATTTCATTACATAAAATATAACCCCTTTGAAGACTTAAAACTCCTAAGCCTATAAAACTACATGGAATTTGTTTTAGCCTAATGCCCCTGCATCAATGCTTAATGAAGATCAAATTCGAGTAAAAAATGATAAACATCCCCATGAAATATGGTTTGGTAAGCCTCCAACTGTAAAATGTCTTAGAAATTTTGGAAGAAATGTTACATAAAGAATAATGATGATAATCTTGGAAATTTTGAATCTAGAGCCGAGGAAGGAATCCTCCTTGGATACTCACATATAAGAAAGGGATATGAATGCTAAAATAAAAGGCTTCAAAACATTATTGAATGCATTGATGTTGTGATTGATGAATCATCCACAAGTACTAAAAAGGAAGCACCAACAGATGACAAACTTGTTCCTACTACAATTAAAAATGTCGTAAGAGAAAGAATTAGAGAAGAACAAAAAGAAATAAATGGAGATACATACACATCAGAAAAGACTCCTTCAAGGTATGTTCAGAAAAATAATCTTGAATCTCAAATTCTAGGTGAAAAAGAAGAGAGAGTGCAAACTAGAAGAACTCTTGTTGGAACTTATAGTTACTTGGACTTACTGTCCACAATTGAGCTTCAATATGTGAATAAAGAAAGGCAAGATGAATGTTGGGTTAAGGAAATGAATGAAGAACTTGATCAAATAGAAAATAACCATACATGGGAATTAGTACCAAGGCCTTAAAAAAAAATTGTTGTGACAAAATGGGTGTTCAAAAACAAATTGAATGGAAATGGAGAAGTAATTAGAAACAAAGAAAGTCTCGTATGCAAAGCTGATTCTCAACAGGAAGGGATAGAATTTGAAGAGACATTTTCTCTTGTAGCTAGACTTGAATCCATAAGAATATTTCTTTCATTTTTAAGCTTTCATAACTTAAAGTATATCAAATGGATGTTAAATATACATTTTCAAATGGAGATGTAGAAGAAGAAGTTTATATTGAACAACTTGAAGGTTTAATTTTTGGAAATGATAAAAATCTTGTTTGTAAACTTAAGAAGGTACTGTATGGGTTAAAACAATCTCCTCATGCATAGTATTATCATCTGGACAAGTATCTTCAACAACAAAGTTTCAATAAAGGGTTTTCATATGGAAACTTATATATAAAATTTGATACAAACAAAGTTTTGATAATTTTTGTTTATGTAGATGACATCATATTTGGAGGTAATATAGAATCTACGAGTCAAGAATTTTCTTCAATAATGCCGCCAGAATTTGAGATGTCTCTACTTGGTGAACTAAAACATTCTCTTGGTCTTCAAGTTCAACAAAATTATAGTGGTATCTAATTTATTTCTCAAACCAAGTACCTCAAGCACATTTTAAAGAAGTATGGAATGGAATATTACAAGTATGTATGCACACCAATGGAAACAAGATGGAATCTTAGTCAAAACAATGATTCTCCTTCAGTCAATCAACTAGAATATAAATCCATGATTGGAAGCTTGGTATACCTTAAAGGCACAAGAGAATATATTATGCATGTTATTGGGATTGCAGGAAGACTTCAAGAAAATCCAAAAGAAACTCATCTCCAAGCCATTAAGAGAATATTCAAGTATCTACAAGGAACTCAATATTTTGGTGTATGGTATCCAAATAATGTAGAATTTTCACTTCATGCTTACACAAACATAGATTAGGAAGGAAATATTGACGACCACAACAGTAGTAGTGGAGGGGAATTTTATTTGGGACCCTGCTTGGTATCATGGTTCATCAAGATAAAAAATTCCATTGCTCTATCTACTACTAAGGCTGAATATGGTGTTATTTCATATTTTTGTACTCAAATTTTATGGATGATGCAAACATTGTAGGACATTCAAATTACTTGTCCTCAACCTGTATCTATTCTTTGTGAAAATACTAGTGCCATAAGTATCTCTGAAAATCCTGTCATGCACTAAAAAACCAAGCATATTCCAATCAATTATCATTTTCTCAAAGAACATGTGCTTGAAGAAAAGGTCAAACTGGAATATTTTCCTTCAAAGGAACACGTTGTAGATATATTTACAAAGAAACTTCCACATGATTCCTTTGAATATCTCAGAAAAAAATTAGGGATGGTCCCCACTTCATCTCTCTACTAATTATTCTAATATGTATTTTTATGTTGAGGAATTGAGATTGTAAATTTCTACAATTTATTTTCTATACATGGATAATGTGAAGGACATTCACATATGTACATAGTTTCTGAGTTACACAGTTGCAGTTACATATCCAAGCTTCGTAAAATGGCACAGATTTAGGGGGATGCTTCCATATACACTCATAATTATGATATTCTGGTGTTGACATTGGTATTTTGTAGTCTGTTGGTTCACGGGGAGCAACTAAACTAAATATTCTTATTGGCATTATGATTCTATAGGCATATATTTTATCATCTTTGGATACTTATATGTTGTTGTTATATTGATAGTATCAAATATTCACGCTCATTGTTGAGGTCTCTGATTTTGGTTATAAAAGTCATATTTGTCTCGTGATGTAGAGGTCATGTAAAGACCCAGGTTGTAAATAATTGTAAAATTAGTTCAAATATGGACTATTGGGGTCAAGTCATTTATGTATGTAATCCAATTATTTTGGGAATTTGATGTAGTTGTGAGTCAAATCCATAACCCCACTGTGTTGGGTGATTGATGAAAGCATGAGTCCTTGATGATATGAAAGGTCATATTTGCGTCGTAGAGTCATGTACAAGGAAAAATTTAGGGGCTAATATTCGCAAGTGGGATAATTTTCCATTCTTTTCGAAAAAGAAGATTCGTCAATTTCCATTTTTCTAAAAATTATTCGCCAAAATTTTATAGAATAATTTTTTTTTACCTTGAAAATCACCAAAATTTTACATAGAGACTATATAAAATCATCAGAATTTGAATACTTTTAAAAAAACATTGCCAAACATTTTACAAATTGCATATTATGTACTAGTGAGATTCTCCAAGGTTTCTAAAATTTAAAATAAATTTCCATCCTTAAAATTTTCCATGGTCATGTACTTCATTAAATATATTCTAGAAGACTTAGCATATGCTCCAAGAGATCATGGTCAGTATGTAGTTTTTATATTTCGTATATCAAACCTACAATGATGTTATCTATAAAAGGGAGAGAGAAGTATTCATTTGACTTTGGTCAACCCTTTTCCCTTGATGTGAAAGAGGGACAGAAGCTTGGTGTTTGGAGTAGAATTATTGGTGAGTAGTCTTGGAAGAGAAGAATGGTATTTAGCTTGATGTGTTTACATATTAATTTAGAAGTATTTACTGGTGGTGGTGATCAAACACCAAAGTGGTTGCCATTAAGTCCAATTGGGGGGGGGGGATTTTTGGCATTATGGCTAATGTCTTGTCCTTGATGGTAACCTACTTGATAAGGATGTCAACATGATGGTTATGCATATTCTACAGGTGATATGAACAAAGGGATATTGGTTTAGAGATAGGCGGATAGTAAAGGTAAAGTTTGAGAAAGTATTTGTGGGTCGTTTGAAGCAAGGTCGTGTATATACGTAAGTATCATTAAGAAAAGCCGTGTACATAATCCACACCATGGAAACTTGAATACCAAGGGTATTTACCATGGTATTGGCCCATAGTAATGATTGTGACAATGATTATTTGATTCTTTCAAGGAATATAGATGACATTACTAATGGATTGGCCTAAGGTATTAATTGAGGATAATACTATATAAGGATATGGAGATCAAAGTGTTAGGAGTGCATGTAATGAATTGTTCATGAATGATTTGATCTGAAACATGTGTGCGCTAGGGAACATGGTGATGGATCATATATGAAATATCTGAAATAAATACATATTGGTTAATATATTTATGGTTTGATATATCTATGATGATAGTATAATGATGTGTGATTATAGCAATGTGTACACTGATATTTGGGTTTGAAAGATGTTGTGCTAGTGTAATGAAAGTATAATTAAGTGATTTCATATTTGTACGTTGGTTTGCTTATAAAAGGTCATGTATATACTCATATATTCTTATGGATAGTCGCTTATACATTCTGCAAAGTTATTTTCAGTATGTACATATCTGTACGCAGGTGGTGTGTATTGTAAGTGTGTACACATGTTGATGTGTTTTTTGGAAGTCACGTACATATACTAGGGTTTTGTAGTATGACTTCTTGATGACATTTGATGAGTTCTATTATGTTTGCTAATGTCCGTCGATGATGTCTCTAGCATGATAATATGTGTTTGACGATATTGGTTGGGTTGAGTTGGTTATGGAATGGAATGTTGATTAGTGATGATGCTATTATGTTGTGATTTGCAATTTGTTCAATGATCTATGATTGATTCAGTAACTGGTTCAATGGTTGTTTTAACGTTAGATTGATTTATATTCAACTGTTATTGTATTGAGATATGTATGTAGGTACTCTTAATAGGAATCACGTACATACGCGAGTGCTATTCATAAAAGTAGTGTATACATTCTCACATATATTTTACCCGGGATTGTAATGACAGTAATTGGTTTTTGTGATGACTAACAATGTATTGGTTGGTATATTATTTGATCTAATGATCTACATATGATATGAGTTGACTTGATCTGGTTGCATTAATTGATTGAGATTCATATTTTTAGTTGGTGATTGGTTTCAGAACTATTATTTGAATTTGGGCTTAATAATGAAAGTGGATTTAGTTTGAAATATTATGAAAATTGGTCCACAAGAAGTTGAGGGGGAAGGTGCTCCCTTCTGGCAGGAGCTGTTAAATGAGGTCAGGGGTTTGAAGCTCCCTTCTAGTGGGTACTGGAGAACAAGAGAAGTTTGTAGCCTTTTGCAGGTCGCTGCCTGCGTACTGGTATGAGTTTGCACTAGTACAATATTGTAATATGCTTCTCTTTATAATAAAATAAGAAGATAGAAACGAAAACAATATTGGTTTCCCCCCACATTGGGTTTCCACCTAAAATCCTAGTGTTCATATGTGTTGATATCTTTCTTGTGTGTTTCTAATCAATTTTCTCTTTACTACTCATGATTTATGCTTAATGAATAAATAATGAAGTAATAATTAAGTAATGGTGCGCTGGTTAAATAAAGTTAGATAACTGGATATACACAGTTTGTATTCATCACAATCGTGTACATATGTGGGTTCTATGAATAACAGTGGTGTATGGAAATCAGAATAAGAAAAGGAAAATTGAAGTGAGTTTAAATTAATGATTCACCCAGCCCCCACCCCAGTATTTTTCCAAACAATAAGAAAGGAACTTGACATACTTCATGGGAAGGATGCCAAAGTTGAAAATAAAATAGAAATGTTTGAGAAGAAGATTGAAGCACTTGAGGAGACTGATAAGGGAACCCTTAGTCATGATGAAGGTGTGCCTAATCATCTTGGCACTTATAATTCTGAAGAAGAATTTTTGGTTGGAAAGGTTGAAGCTATTAACCATAGTGAAGAAGAGGAAATTACGATGTAAGAAGAATAAGTTGGCCTGATGGTAAAGTGTGAAGAAAGTGTTTTGAATGTGTCATCGAAAGAGGAAAACTTGGTGATATGAATTTTTCCAAATTTGAACCAAATTCAAGGACGTTGCAATCATTGAAGGTAGAAGGAGGCAATGCTGTGGAGCGACCTTAAAAAAATGAAGTAAGTATAGCAGTGACTTATGTTTTGATGAAATCTCTTGAAGTTGGTAATTATGTAGATATGGGCGAAGGAAGCTTGTGTTTGACGATAAGATGGATGAATTTCCTTTATAACGTTGGGCTAAGTCCTTGTTCAATTGTGGCAAAAGAGAGGTTCGTTAGTGTCGGACTTATTCAGGTGGTATTGAACCTCAAGGAAGATGGCACAAATGCTCAAGATAAGGGCAGAACATGATGAACCTTATGCAATGGGTGAGTCATGCTTGTCTGAATGAATGTTTGACTAAGTACCCATCATGACTCATGGAATGAAGGAAGGAATGACACACATAAGAGAAGGGAAACATGATACATACTTGGGTAGAATTCATCAATGGAGTCTTGTTTGGGCCAAGGATAATACTTTGGTAAGAATTTAGCAGGGGAGACAACATTCAATGAAGGGACCTACATTGATGACATGAGGGTAGGGTGACCAAGGTTGCCGCACCTATATGAAGGCAAGGATGTGATGGAAAAATTTGTGTTGATCCTACTGAAGTGGATAAGGTGAGTGATTGAATCCATGAGAATCAAGTTGAAGGAAGGGATGCTCAATTGAGGGTGCTACTTGACTGAAGTTGAAGTTGAAGGGAATTTCAATCATCATGTAGAGACAACAATGAAGCTTGTAGAAGATGTCACATAGAGGCATCAAGAAAAAGTACCAAGCGAGGATGTCATGCAGGATGGACATGTCGATGCCCTATGTAGAAGTTACATAAAAGTACTGATAAGGATGATGTGTACATTCATGCAGCAAGGCCAAGGTCATTTTGAAGGAATACATGGACAAAATATTCATGCGATGAAGAAGGTAGAGATGACTTGTGATGGGACATATGACCAAGGAAAGTGTGTTTGTTTGAATTATTGAGATGAAGATGGCTGGAATGATCCTCAAAGGACTTGAAGAACTTTAAGGACATTGGATATGATGAAGACTTCGTATGGCGGTGGTGTTGGAGTATCTAGTTTGTTGAGGAGCTGAGGTCGGACTTGGAATTGAATTTTATGTAGTATGGGATGCATACCTTGGGAAAAGTATGCGATGTGTTAATGAGAAGTGATTTGTTAGATGCGATAGGAGTTAGAAAAATTGGAGTTAAATGTGGTTGTAGTGATGAAGATGCCTTGGTGGAGAGACTTGGGAATGGGTTGAGTTTGAAGAGACTTAGCCATTTTGGCTAAAATGAGCATCTATGGAGGATGTTGGTATATGAAAAAGGGAAACACATGGACAAGAGAATGAGGAAAATGAAGACTTTACCCTTTGAAAAAACTAATGATGGATGAAAATGGGAAGATTTCTTGATCGAAGCTTAAGATGTGACGAAGTGCTAGAGAAATGAACGATGAAGGCATGAGGAGGTGCATTCTCATAGGTTGGATGTGATGGTTGGACTGATCATCCAACTAGTTCAAGTCATGGGGCATGCAAGTGCACAAAGGAATGTTGGAGAGTATGGAAACAAAGGTTCACATGTTGATGATAAGCAGTGGGTTGGCATGATGCGAGTTGCAATTGATGCATGGCAACAAAGTTGGAGGGGGGCGGGTGACCTTCTATGAATTGAAGGAGTATGGAGTATTGCGAAGAATTGTGGATGATTACCATGGTATTGAGGAGTATTACTCGCATGAATACTTGAGATTTGATGAAGGTTCATATGAAGTGAAGAGCTCGTGAAGTGAGGACTTGAAATGCAGGTTGGTTGCAACTGGGAATTGATGACTTCATGGCGCTGAAAGCTTGGTGAAGAAGTTTTCCAAGTGGAATTGTTGTCAAGGACAACAACTGTTTCGAAGTAGGGGAGCATGTAAGGGCTCTGAGTTTCCACCAAGGCCAAACATACATCCATCATGACCTTATGTAGTTTATAGGTTGTGCGCGCCCAAGTCATGTGATGCGATGGGCATGGAGCATAGGAATGACATGTGAGGCATATGGACCAAGTGTTGGGTGAAATTAAGATGAAGAAGTAGAGTGGAACCATGGGGAATCATGTGCACGACACAAAGGTGAGAGCCCTAGATGCACCATAAAAAGGTGGGGCGATTGGATGCCCATAGGACGACTTGTGTGCACAACATGTGAGCATGGGAGAATAAAGAGTTAGAGCACCAAGTGACATCACTGAACGATATGAAATGTGGAAGAGTTAGGCGGAGACGCCAATGAAACAACAAGCATGAGTTGGGAAATACGTGTAGAGGTGGACTGAGCGACATGGGCATAGGTTAGTACAATAGGCATGATAATATATTCCGCGCTACATGAAAATGAATGAACTAAATGAAGAACACTTAGCATGTGGTGCATGACAAGAAAACACCCATACCTTAGGTGCGGCCACATGGAAAAGGGGTGCCTAGGTGCTCGAATGAGTATTTCATGATGGGAATTTCAACATGACCAAACAATAGGGCACCCTCACAACCAAACATAGGCAAGCTTGAGACTTAAAGGGGTGTTGGCCTAAAGTCAATACTTGGGCATGGGAATGTATAAGTAAGTGAGACCACATGAATATGGAGGCAACCAACGAAGAAGCAAAAATTTGATTTCACAGATCAAGGGATAGAACCATAGGTAGTGACGCACAACACAAAAGGAAAAACACAGTCGAAGGCAAAACCACATGAGAGATGAGCTCACCCAAGGGAACCAAGTTTCTTGGGACATTGAAGGATTGGTATTTTTGAAATGATTGGTACACAAGTTCTAGGATTTTTATTGGGAAAAGTGCCAATCTTAACGTTGGGCACACCCTAGGTTGTGGGACTTCGCATCTTGGAAAGTGCGTTGGGCTGAGACAATGACCTCCATTCTTTGTAAATGTATTGTAATATATTCTTAAAGTTATGAAGTTAATAAAAGGGGAGAAAATTCTATTGGGCGTTCCCCCTACCATTTGCACATGTTCATTCTATTGCCAATGTTTATTGTTGAACTATTGTATATTGCACATTGTTGAATACTTTAGGTAAATATTACGATATTGTAAGTTTAATGTGGAATAGATTAAATATTGAATATTTAATTGAATATTTGTCTAAGTGTGGAATTTGTTGGGCTATTTTGTCAATTCCTTTTTAAACTTAATTATACAAAGTGTAAAAAGTGAATTGGCTAAGGCACATAGGCTAGAGGGGAAGTCCGGGACTGTTCAAAGCCTGACATAGACGTGGAGATGGCCACACTACTATGGGCATGTGACACTAGTGAGATTTCGTATCGAGGCACTCAACTAGTCTCTCTCGGTGTATGCCTCTAGCTTATGTGTATTAGTTGATTCACGTTTTACATTTTATGGAATTATGTTTCAAAAGGAATCAACACAATAACCTAAACACTTCAACACTTAGATAAGTCTTTAATATTATGTGAGTTGGGTAAGTGTGGATATTTGCGAAGAGTTGTGGTTGATTATTGTGAGATTGAGGAGTCTTTCCCACCTAAAGACTTGAGCCTTGACGAAGGTTCATATGCAGTGAAGAGTTTGTGATGTGAGGAATTTAGCAACAATTTAGTTGTAGCTAGGAGTTGACGACTTCATGACATTTTGTGCTTGGCGAAGAAGTTTTCCCAGTATATATTTTGTCAAGGACGATAACCATTTTTAAGTGAGGGAGGATGTGAGGGCCCCGAGTTCGCACCAATGCCAAGTAAGCGCCCATGACGACCCTTGATAGTTTATAGGCCATACTCGCCCAAGTCATACGATGCGACGGGTGTGGAGCATGACCACGAAATGTTGTGACTATGGACCAAGTGTTGGACGAATTGAAGATGAAGAAGAGAAGTGGACCCATGGGGCATCACATTGACAACACAACGGTGAGCACCTTGGGTGCACCCGAATGAAGGCAGGGTGACTAGGTTCCCATAAGTAGACTTGCGTGCATGGGTGAACAAACAGTTAGAACGTTGGGAAAAATGACCACACGATGTGTTCCGTCATCCATGGGCGAGTTGGGCAGGGTCACCAATAGCAAAATGGGCACGGGTCGGGTAAGACGTGTTGAGGTTGATTGAGAAACATGGGCAGAGGTGAGCACAATGGGCACGCGTGGATGATCGACACAACGTAAAAACTAAGGAACTAAAGGGAGAAAACTTAGGGTGTGGTGCATCTCAAGAAAGCCCCGTGCCCTTGGCGCGCCAACATGATAGAGGGGCACCCAAACGAGAATTTATTGCCATACATGTCGGCATGCCCGAACAAGATGGGAAACCACATGACCAAACACATGTCACCCTGAGACATGAAGAGGCAACAACCAAAAGTTATTACTTAAGCATGGGCTCGTATAAATAAGGACTTCCGCATGAAACTAGAGGAAACCAACGAATAATCAGAGATGTAATTTTACACAAAAAAAAGGACAAAACAGCAGGCATGGGTGCACAACGAAGAAGGAAAACTCATATAAAGGAAAATTCACAAGTGAGGCGGGCTCACCTAAGTGAGCCAGGTTTCTCGACACATCATAGGGTTTGGTTTTCTAAAGTTTTTGGTATGCAACTTGGGTTTATGTTGGGCATGGTACAAACCTTAAGGTTGGGCATGCCTTGGGTTATGGGATTGGGCACCTTGGAAAGAGCGTTGGGTTGGGCAAACAAATTCCATTATTTGTAAATTGTTGTAATATATTCTTGATGTTATGAAGTAAAAAAAAATGGGAGAATTTATTGTTGGGAGTTCCCCCTCCCATCACACATGTTCATTATATTTTCATTGTTTATTGTTGAACTATTGTATATCACACATTGTTGAATAATTGAAGTGATTTTTACAATATCACAAGTTTAATGAACATATATGGGATATATTGAAGTGTTTGAGCTACTATGTTGATTCCTTTTGAAACTTAATTCCACAAAGCTTTAAAAGCGAATTGATTAAGGAACATAATCTAGAGGATATTCCATGAGAAAGTACTTGAATGCCTCAATATGAAATCTCTCCAGTGTCTCATGCCCATGGTAATGTGAACATTCCTAGGGAAATTACAGATGGTATCAAAGCTTACTTTGAAAAGGTGGGCATGTGGAAAAAGTTCAAGGCAGTTGAACGATGTTCGCTACCATGGAACCTTGTCATCAAGGTTGTGAAGTCCGTTGAGAGTTGGGAAACATGATGGTTAAAGAAATGATATTGTTGAAGAAATATTCGCAGGCTACTCAATAAGGACTTGAAAAAATAAGTAAAGAATTGCATGAGGAGTTTTATGTGTTGAATAATTCCCTTCATGCATTGGAAATAAAAGGAGAATTAGATTTGGGCATGAAATAACTCTTGCAAATCATGAAGAGAGTGAAGTACATAGAAGAAGAAACGAATGAGATCAGAAAGGAACTTGATTTAATTTATGGGAAGTGTGTCATAGTTGAGAGGAATATTGAATCACTTGAGAAGGAGATCAAGAAGAGTGTATTTGATCACAATGAAGGTGTGCTTAATCATGTTGAAGGTTGAAGTTCCTGACCATGATGTTGAAGAAGAAGCCTCGATATATGAAGAGGAGTTTGAGTGTGAAGAAAGTGTTGTGATTGTTTTGTTGAAAGATGAAGAGTTTGTTGGGAAGAAACCTACTGAATTTGAACCAGATTTAAGGACATGAAAACCATTGAAGGAAGATGAATATTATCCCTTGGAGAGACCTCGCACAAATGAAGTAAGTATTGCAGAAATGACTTCTGTTTTGATGAAATCTTTGGAAGTTGGTTTTCATGAAGATATGGGTGAAGGAAGCTCGTGTTTTCTGTTGTGATGGGTGACTTTCTTTTGGAAGGTTGGGATGAGTCCTTGTTCGGTTGGGCGAGATTTGACCTTGTTTGATGAAGGAATTGTTCGGGTGGTATTCGACCTCAAGGAAGATGATAAAAATTCTCGAGACAAGGTTGGAACAAAATGAAACTTATGCAACGGATTAGGCATGCTTGGATAAATGAAAATTTGGCTAAGTTCCCATCATGACTCATAGAAAGAAGGAACGAAGGGAACACCGAAGAATAATTCTTAACATGGCACATAATTGGGTGGAATTCATCATTTGAGTCTCATTTGGGCCAAGGAGAAGTCTTTGGAAAAAATTTAGTGGGCAAGAAAGCAATGGAGGAAGGGAACTGTGTTGATGAAATGAGGGTAGGGAAACCAAGGGTGCTAACTTGACCAAAGGAAAGGATGCTATGGAGAAAGTTGTGCTAACCTTAATGAAGTGGAAAATCTGAGTGACCGAAGTTGTGTGCATAAATTTGAAGAAAGATACATTCGATTGAGGGAGCTACCTGTCTGAAGTTGAAGTTAATGGGAATGGAAGACATTATGCATGGAAATAAATCAAGGGCGCTAGCAAAGGGATGTTGGATAAGGGAAACAAGAAAAAGTTTCAAACAAGGATATTGTGCAAGACCGATGTGTTGGTTCCATATGAAGAAGTTAAGCAGAAGGACTGACGGGGATGTTGAGCTCATTCATGCAACAACGCCATGGTCATTTTGAAGGAATACATGGAACAAAATTTCATGTGAAAAATAAGGTAGAGGCGATTCGCGATGGGAATTATGAATAAGGAAAGTGCATTTTTATCTAAGTATTAGGATGAAGATGGTTCAAAGGATCCTGAAATGACTTGAACTTGAAGGAAGTTACAGCTGATGAAGATTTCATGCAATGGTGGTCTTGGAGTATCTAGTTCATTGAGGAGTTTAGGTTGGCCTTGGAGGTGACATTGATGCGGTATGGGATGAATACCTTGGGAACAATATGGGATGTATTCATGAGGAGTGACTTGAGGGATGAGGTAGTAGTGAGATGCCTTGGAGATGGATTTGGTTGCAATGATGAAGGTTCCTTGATGGAGACACTTGGGCATGGGTTGAGTTTGAAAAGACATTTCCATTTATGATGGATGTGGTTGTTGGTCGATAACCAAGGGAAGCACATGGGTGGGACAATGAGGCAAGAAAATTCTTTCCCCTTTTACAAAACTAATGATGGATGAATATGGGAATATTTCTTGATTGAAGTTGAAGATGTGACAAAGTGCAAGAGAAATGACTGAATAAGTCATGAGGAGGTGCATTATCGTGGGTTGTGTTATCAGTAAGTTGGTATAGATGGTCTGCTTCACCAGTCAACCTAGATTAACTCTTTCAAACCTACTTTTTGCTGGAAATTAGCCTTTTCAGCCTGAGAGGGCTCTCTCAAAGATATAGAATGATATTGTCTAAATTAATTTCAACAGATGGCTAACTCTAAAATATTGTTTTAAGTGTGTTTATGCAGGTGAGAGATGTGGAGAAATCACTATTGGGCATATGGAGTCAGTGAAAAGAACTCAATGACATATGAACTCTTCTAATGGAATCTAAGGCATATAGATGTTCTCATGAAAAGATAACATTCACAACATTCTAAGTGTTTGAAGGAAGTTAGATCATGTCATACATGATTTCTAAGTAATTAAACATCAGATTACAGACAATAAAATTTCAGAATACTTAATATAAACACTCATGAAAACATCAATGAATCTTAGGTGAAGAAAATCCAATTTCCACTATATATTACTGATGAAAAGTTTTTACAATAGTAGTTCTATAGTCAACATCAATAAATCCCATATCTCTTTTCATAATCTTCCTATTAATAGGCTTAGGAATATTTACATTGATTATGCTAACAAGGCTGAACCTTCGAATGCTTCTGATGACACCTATTCTAACCAAAAGCATATTACAAGGAGACAAAAATGACAACTGCTATTTTCCAGACTTAGGAACCTAATAGGACTCTAAAACCTATTTATTACATCAAAAAACTTTAAATCTGCATATTTACATCGAGAAAGTCATGTGCTCGGGTGACACCAACCATGAATAAAACATAATTACTCCCATCAAGTCAAGAGACCTACATTCCTAAATTTTAGGAGGTAATTTCATGATGGTTGATGAGTGCTTCTAGATGAGCTAGCAAACTGAAAGGTTTTTTTGAAGACCATGTCTCTATGAAAACATTCACCTGTTGACCTCTAACCTTTCCATGTGGTTGGTTTGTCTCAGAAAGACCATTAAAACTTGAAAAATAACCAAAATATTCTTCGATGTAGAAACAGGGGACTTTAGGCAAGTCCATAGCGAATGTTTGTAGCACTTTGTCATTGACCATTTCTGCAACCTATTTTCTCCCTTTGCTGATCTGCGGCTGTTTATTGAGTAAAAATAAATTGACACAAACCTTTACGTTCCTCCTTCATGAGAACACCTATGATTTATAGAAAAAATAAACGTACAACGAGTTCGTAGTGTTTTCTAGGCTTCAAGCCTGAGACACGATACGAACATGCCTAGTAGACAATAAATTTTGAAAATTTCAATTTCCACCTCCAAAAAATGTCCATGGCTGTGTAATATGATAATATGAAGCACGAGAAGGAAAAATTGGTTAAAAATACATCTCACCCTCCTCAAGAAGCAACATTTTCACCTTCAGCAGGTTCATCTACCAATAAAAATGGAGTTGGTTTTTTTTTTTCCCTGAAAACTAGGGCTCGTAAATGAGCTCCTATCTCTAGAGAATTGATATATGTTGCAAAAATGGAGGAGGTTTTTGTAAATAATATTGTTCTGAAGACAAACCTATATTGGTTTTTTGAAAACCATCCCCAAATGTCCAGAATCTGCATTTGAAAAATATGTCTAAAACAGGAAACAATTGAACTCTGAAAATAAAGCCCAAAGACATCTTCGAATATCCCAATCTGTAACACCTGTGAGAAAAGTTAAAGAGGTTAACATTATTTGATCCATGTTCGAAAATAACCTCTCTCATTTTTTTATAATTCATCTCCTTTTACCCATAAAATTCTCTATGAACTTGTCAGGTGAGTTCGTAGTGAAAATCACCTGTTTTTCATAGAATTCAGTGCAGACTCAGGAAAAAGTGAACACGTGGCTTAAACCTTAATTTCAACGAATGCATGAATATTTTGATGGATTTTTATGAATTTGAGCATGATGACATGACACGTGGGACTCTTCAAACTTAATATTATGACCATGTAACAAAATTTTATCAATTTCATGACTTAATTTACCAAGGCAATAAAACCTATGCCTAATGACCTTCCTAATCAAAAAAATGAATTTTTATTGGCGATAACAGTGGCTCCACTAGGGATGGTGTGCCCCTGTGATACAACAAAGGACCTGTAGTTCCAGTGCATTTCTTGGAAAAACTGAAATTTTCTAAAATTGATAAATTTTTCTTCAAACTTATATAACCTTCTCCTCAGGCCCAAGCTTGTTGAAAACTGCAATCCATGTTGGAAACTAAATTTGTAAAAGCTGAAAATATGCTCTTAATACTTGAGCTTATTCACGCACATCCCTACCTAGCCTAACAACTGAAATCTTCATGCTTGATTCAAGTGACCTAAAACCTCCAATAAAGCCAGTCAAGGAGCTGATCTGATACCTGAACTCCTTGATTGTGCTTAAACCAAATGCAATATGAATACTGTAATGAAAAAGGTAACAGAAAATGAGTTTGATTTTCACAGTGCAAACATATTTGAAAATTTGAATTGTAGAACTCTTCCATGTAGTGAGCTATGGGATCAAATAAGACATAGTTTGTTTGGTGATTCTCAAGACATTTTGCTGTTTTAGACAACTCATGTATTATTTCTTTGGCAACATAAGATTTCAGTTGTGTGCTATCAAACTCATTTTCAAGAAAAATACATTCCTCCTCAGTCTCAAAAGAAAAATGTAGCACCACCATCTCTTTTTATTTTGGCATGAAAGACCTTTCAAAAGACTGATCTTGACAATGAAGACTATAGGACTCAATTTGATCTTCTAAAATTTCAATGTCTTTCTCAGTGTTCTTAGAAAATTCATCCAAAAATTGAATCCTATCTTCTGACTTGCACTCAAATGACTTTAAATTACAAGACAAGGCCGAAGAAATTTTTTCATCCACTTCCTCATTAGTGTGCTCATCGTTCCATTGCTTAAAACCTTGAATGGATAAAGAGTCTACCACCAACTCTGTTTTTTTCATCCATGTTTCTAAAATGATAAGCCAAAAATATGCAAATGACTTCATAGATCTGACAAGAAAACTTTCAATCCATTGTCTACATTTCCCTTGAAATGAATCATAGAAAAATATGATGAAAACATCTTCATGTCTGATTCTAAGAAGCCCGGTAAAGTCACAAAAATTTGATATATGCTCCAAGGTCAAACTCAAATCTTCTCCATTAAATTTTGGAACATTCCTTAAAAAATATGCATCCTTGGGAAAAATATTTGGGAAACCATAAATTTTTGAAAATTCCACACATGCATAGCTCGAAACAAGAATGGTAACATCTGAGTTCCTCATAAGTCCAGTGGACTCACCATGAAGTTATGAATTTCTGAATTCTTTAAGAATGGAGTTTCCAAGGTAGAATGCAGCCCCTCGAATGCTTCTGAGCTCCGAAAACCTCCAAGAGTTTAGTATTTCTGTTTGAACAAAAACTTTGGGAAATATTTCTTCATACTCCCAACAGATGCACCAAAATGTTATCACTAAGTTGGTACAAATGGGATACTTCACCAGTCAACCTAGAGTAACTCTCTCAAACCTAATTTTTGCTAAAAATTAGCCTTTTCAACCTGAGAGGGCTCTCTTAAAAGTATAGAATGACATTGTATAAATGAATTTAAACAGATGGATAACTTTGAAATATTGTTTTAAGTGTGTTTTTATGCATGTGAGAGATGTGGGTAAATCACTACCATTGGGCATATGGAGTTAGCTAAAAGAACTCAATGACATATGAACTCTTCTAATGGAAGTTGAGGCATATAGATGTTCTGATTAAAATATAACATCAAAGTATTATAAGTGTTTGAAGGAACTTAGAACATGTCATACATGAATTCTAAGTAATCAAACATCAGAGTACTGAAGATAAAATTGCAGAATACTTAAGATAAACACTCATCAAAACATCAAAACTTGCCTAATAGACAATAAATTTTGAAAATTTCAATTTCCACCTCCAAAAAATGTCCATGGTTGTGTAAGATGATAAGATGAAACATGATAAGGCAAACTTGGCTAAAATTACATCTTACCCTCCTCAAGAAGCAACATTTTCATCTTCAGAAGGTTTATCTACCAATAAAAATGGAGCTGTATTTTTCTGGAAACTAGGGCTCTGAAATGAGCTCCTATATTTGGAGCCTTGATAGATGTTTCAAAATAGGAGGAGGTTTTTGTAAATAATCTTGTTATGAAGAAAAGCATCTCTTTTTTTTTTTTGAAAGCCATCTCCAGATGTCTAGAGTCTACATTTGAAAAATATGTCTAAAACAGGAAAAAAACCGAACTTTGAAAATAGAGCCCAAAGACATCTTATAATCTCCCAATATGTAACACCTGTGAGAAAAGTTAAAGAGGTTAATGTTCTTTGATGCGTGTTTGAAAATAAAATCTCTCATTTTTTCATAATTGATCTTCGTTTACCCATAAATTCTCTTAAATTTGACTGCTCAAACGGTCAAAAAACACAAACATACCTTTGTATATTTTGGTAAAATATCATGCAACCAGCTTTAATGAAGGCTTCTGCAACACTAGGTTCATCCATGACCAATTTTATGTCCATATGTTCATACTTGAGAATTGAACCTCCCTTTTTGGTGTTGTTATGTGCTACCATCTCCTCCAAAACAATGTTGCCTTCTTTGAAAGTTGACACCTGTAAAACGTGTATATGACAACAAGCTGTTTGTTGAAAAATGTGGAAACTAACCTATGACAACAACTAGAGCTATACTCAGACAAAAGGTAAAAGGTGGCAGAAACAAATAATATGTATTTACAAGGTAAGTGATTAGGATCGAATGCATGAAGGTTGCATAATGAAAGGAAAGTGGGAGAGGAAAAAAAATGATGGGGATGTAAATATTGTTAAGCATGTCATACATTGAATAATAACTCATAACAGGTAGGAACATGGTGAAATAATGAATGCTAACCATTAAAAAATTGCAGCTCATCGATCCCCATACCGCCTACAAAAAACATGAGTTCGTAGTGAATTCAGTTAGAAAGTTGGCAGATTCGCTACGAACTTGTCAGGTGAGTTTGTAGCGAAAATCACCTGTTTTGTATAGAATTCGCTGCGGACTCAGGAAAAAGTGAAAAAGTTTATTAAATCTTAATTTGAACCAATGCATGGAGATTTTGATGGATTTTGATGGATTTTACCATGATGACATGACAATGGGACTCTTCAAACTTAATATTATGACCAATTCAGAAAATTTTATCAATTTGATGACTTATTACCAAGACAATAAAACCTATGCCTAATGACCTTCCTAATCAAAAAATGAAATTTTATTGGTGATAACAGGTTGGACATGATAGTTTGACATCACCCAACTAGTTTGAGTCATGGGGCATGCAAGTGCATGAACACATGTTGGAGTTGAGTTGGAGTATGGCAGCAAAGGTTCACATGTTGATGCAGTGGATTAACATGATACAAGTTTCGACTAGAGCATTGTAGAAAGTTGGAGGGGGTGACATCCAGTGAGTTGGGGAAGTGTGGAGGATCATGACGAGTTGTGTTTGATGACTATGATATTGAGGAGTTTTTTTTGCATGAAGAATTGAACCTTGACGAAGGTTCATATTAAGTGAAGATTTTGTGAAGTGAGGACTTGAGAAATAGGATGGTTGCAAATGGGAGTTGATGAATTAATGATGTTTTTTGCTTAGTAAATAAGTATTCTAAGTGGATTTATTGTCGAGGAAAAAAACCATTTTGAATTGGGGGAGGATGTTAGATCCCTAAGTTGGCACTAAGGCCAAACAAGTTCCCATGATGACCCTTGGTAGTTTATAGGTCATGTGTTCCCAAGTAGTGTGATGCGAAAAGTGAGGAGCGCATGAATGACACATTCAGAATATGAACCAAGAGTTGGGAAAACCAAATATGAAGAAGTGAACCTGACCCATCGTGCATTGGTCAGCCCAATACTTGGAGGGGTGTTGACCCAAAGTTAATACTCTGGCATGAGTGTGCATAAGTATGGGTGATCACATGAAGATGGAGGTAAGAAACAAAGAAGCAGTTATGCGAATTCACATAATAGAGGAAAAAAACATAGGAATGGGAGCACCAATTAGAAGGGGAAACATATCCAAAGGAAAGGTTGGAGGAGAGGTGGGCTCCCCCAAGCGGGCTAAGTTTCTGGGCACGTCGGAGGGCTTGTTTTTCTGAAATTGTTGGTGCACCCATTTTGGGGTTTTTTTTGAGCAAGGTTCCAACCTTAAGGTTTGACATTCCCTGGGTTGTGGGACTAGGCATCTTCGAAAGTGTGTAGGGTTGGTTCAATGAATTTCATTCTTTGTATATTGTTGTAATATATTATTGAAGTTCTGAAGTTAAGAAAGGGGAGAATTTTATGTTCAGAGTTCCCCCTCTCGTCACACATATTCATTCTATTTCTTTGTGTATTGTTGAAATTTTCTATATTTCACATTATTTAATAATTGAAGTAAATATTACGATATCACAAGTTTAATGAATGTATGTGTAATATATGAACTTTAGAAGATTTAATTAAAGATTTGTAATAGTGTTGAAGTGTTTGGGATACTATGATGAATCCTTGAAAGTTAATTTGGTAAAGTATAAAAAGTGAATTGATTAAGTCACATAGGATAAAGGTGTAGTCCAAGAGAGAGTAGTTGAGTGCCTTGATAAAAAATCTCGCCTGTGTCGCATGCCCACGGTGGTGCAACCATCCCTTGGGCCGTGAAAGACGTATTAGACATGTTGCAATGGTCACCATTGTGGTCTCTTTAAAACCATCAGTCACTACCCTAGAAATGGTCACACCACCATGGACCTATGCAACCAAAGAGGTTTCATATCAATACACTCAACTAATTTCTCTAGACTATGCCTCTAGCTTATGTCCTTACTAGGTTCGCCTATAAAAATCTCAGGATTAAGTTATCATGACAAATTTAACAAAAAAACCACTTTATTACATAGAAAATTCTTCAATTAATATTAAAAATTTAACTTAGACAAAAGTTCATTACTTCTTCAAAATGTACAATGAGTAAAAACAAGAGTAAACTAATAAAGAAAAACAATATAAACGGTATTATAATGAGAAAATTCCTATGGGAGTGAGAACTCCTAAACATAACTTATCCCCTTTTCTTATTAACTTGAAAAAAATTATAAATATATTAGAATGTTTTATAAGGATATGGAGTCGGCCTCGACAATAAATTCAGTCACCAAACTTATTTTCCAACCACCAAGTGTCATCAAGTCATTAAATTCTAGCTGCAACCAACCTGATGCTCAAGTCGTCTCTTCAAAAACTTTTCACTTCATATGAACCTTTGTTAATTCTTAAGTATTAATATAGGAATACTAATCAATATCACGATCATCAAACACAAGTCATCACAACCCTCCACATTTCACAAACTCACGGGAGTTCTCCTCCTCCAACTTGTTGCAATTCTTCAATCACAACACGTATCATGCCAATCCACTAGATCACCTTGTGAACCTCTACTTCCATACTGCAACTCAAATCCAACATGCCTCTATGTAATTGTGTTCCCCATGACTTGAACTATTTGGGTGATCAGTCCAACCCTCACATCCAACCCATGAGAATACATCTCCTCATGCCTTCATGAGTTGTTTCTCCAACACTTTTTCACATCTTCAACTTCAATAAAGAACTATTCTCACCTTCATCCATAATTAGTTTTTTCAAAACACAAGTTTTCACTTTCCTCATCTTCTTGTCCATGTGCTTCCCATGGTCGTAGACCAATAGCCACATCCATAAAAAAATGCTAAGTATTTTCGACTCAACCCATGCCCAATGTCTCCACTAAGTCCTCATCATCACTTCAATCACATCCAACTCCACCATTTAGGTGCATTAACGTGCCCAACACAAAATACTTGTTCGAGTATCTGGGTGCCCATCCATTGAGTGGGCGTGCCCAACGTGTAGATTTTCTCTTACCATGAACTGCATGATAAGTGTTAGGAATTGTTATGATGATCTTTCTCCTTCGTGATAGAGTTATTCCTGTGACATATGTATTAGGCACATCTAAGTGATGTATGTCCCCCATGGCTTGAACTAGTTGGGTAGATAATCATACTATCACGTCCAACCCATGAGAATGAAATTCCTCATGCCTTCGTCAATCGTTTCTACAAAACTTCGTCACATATTCAACTTCGATCAAGAACTCTTGAAGGTCATTAGGCACCAAAATCACAGAGAAGGTGTGACTAATCATGTTGGCACTTATAATTTTGAAGAATAATGTTTGGTTGGGTGGGTTGAAGTTGATGACTGTGATGTTGAAGAATAAGCTACGACATATGAAGAGGAAGTTGAGTGTTAAGAAAGTGTTGTGAACATTTCATTGAAAGAGGAATTTCTTGATGATATCAGAGCATGCTTTGTGATGGTGGAAGTTTGGTAGAAGTTGAAGGTGGTGGCATGACGACCGCTGCCATGGAAAGTTATGGTCAAGGCTATGAAATCAGATGATATTTGGGCAATGTGATGGCTAAATAATTTCTCTTGTTGATGGAAATATTGTAGGCGACCAACAAGGACTTGAATAAAGAAATAAATACTTGCAAGAGGAGTTTTATGTGTTGAAGTATTTCTTTCATTTATTGGCAAGGAAACGAGATTAAGATTCAGGCATGAAGGAACTCTTATGGTTCATGAAGATAATGAAGTACATAGAAAAAGAAATAAGTGAATATTTGGCTAAGTTACCAACATGAATCATGGAAATAAGGAAGGAATGGAACACCGAAGAGCAAGGCTTAACATGATATATACTTGGTTGCAAAAATGAAGGTGCCTTGGTGGAGGCACTTGGGCATGGGTTGAGTCTAAAGAGACTTGGCCATTTATGATAGATGTGGTTGTTGGTCAATGAACAAGGGAAGCACATGGACGAGAAAATGAGGAATTTTAATACTTTCCCCTTTTACAAAACTAATGATGGATGAATATGGGAAGAGTTCTTGATAGAAGTTGAAGATGTGACAAAGTGCTAGAGAACTGACTGAAAAATCCATGAGGAGGTGCATTCTCATGGGTTGGATGTGATAGTTTAACATCATCCAACTATTTTGAGTCATGGGGCATGCAAGTGCATGGAGACATGTTGAATTTGAGTTGGAGTATGGAAGAAAAGGTTCACATGTTGATGTAGTGGATTAACATGATACAAGTTGTGACTGAAGCATTGCAACAAGTTGGAGCGGGTGACATATCGTGATTTTGGGAAGTATGGAGGATCACGATGAGTTATGGTTGATGAATGTGAGATTGAGGAGTGTTTCCCAGATGAAGACTTGAACCTTGACTAAGGTTCATATTAAGTGAAGAGTTTGTAAAGTGAGGACTTGAGCAGTAGGTTGGTTGCAACTGGGAGTTGATGAATTCATGATATTTTTTTCTTAGCAAAGAAGTATTCTAAGTGGATCCTTCTGAAAACCCTAGCTAAAGCTATGAGCACCTTGCTACTCCGAGTCTCCAGCCTCTGGCTGTGGCAGTCCCTGCCATTGCAGACCTACAGGATCTCTTCGCGGGCTCCTTCAATAGAGCGGTATGGAGGGCCGCTGGCTCCATCCTTTAGAGATCTAGCTGCAGGCTCCTCTCAAAACCCCCTCACCACTTTTTTCACACGACTTACAAACACCTCTATTTCCCCTCACATAGACCTTGAGATGCGGCCCAAAACTCCTCTACAAGAGCTCGATCAGGCTGCACCTGATCCACTGGTAAACACTGCAACGATCACCACTGCCTCCAAGGCCACTAAATTAGAGAATCAAAACCATCTCCCCTCTAAAGGGGTAGGGTCACAGATGAAAAAAAATGCCAAGGAAGGCGCAAAAAATCAGAATGCATGCAACCCCAAGGCAACGAAGATCCCAGAAATAATAATTCAGGATCCTGATATAGCTGTCTACAGAGAATACATGCAAGAACATGTGATTATCTGTAAATTCATGGGACTTTGGCCCACAGAGAGAGCTTTAAGAGGATGGATCCACACCAAATGGAGTCCAAAAGGAGAGATCAAACTCTAGTTAGGATCCAAAGGCTTCTTAATGGTAGTCTTTGCTCTCTTGGAAGACAGAGATAGGATATTCGAAGGTAGGCCTTACTTTTTCAACTCAGCAGGTCTATACATGAGATATTGGAAGGAAAATTTCACTCTGGACAAAGAAGAATTTACTAGGGTTCCAGTTTGGATCAGGCTCTACTCTCTTCCCACTGACTACTGGGCTCCCTCAGTCCTAAAGGCCATCGAGGATGAACTTGGGGAATACATAAAGATGTCAGAAGGTACAAGAAATTGACACTATATCTCCTACGCCCGCATCTGCGTCTACATCGATGTCTCTAGAGCCTTATCAGAAGCCATCAAACTAAATCTCAGGGATGATATATGGACCCAAAGCATAGATTATGAGCACATCCCCTTCCACTGTAGAAAATTTCATGAGCACAACCATCTCTTTCGATATTTCCCACAAAAAAAATTCCCAGTTAAAGAAGATGAAGAAGGAAAGAAGGATGACCAAGGCTTCACCAAAGCAGGAAGCAAACACAAGCAAGGAAAAAGAATGAACACCAGGAAACATCCCCCAAATTTCACACAACAAAAAAAGTTTGAACTCCTTTCCACGCTTCAAGAGGAAGTAGGGAAACAAAGTCAGGAAATGGAAAAAAATATCGAGAAGGAAACACCTATGGACAAAAACATCACAGAAATGGATACAACAATCACTCTTACACAAGATGGCAACACACCTCAAGAGGATACAGACATGGAAAGTATATAGGACATACCAACGCCAGAGGAAAAAGTGATTGAGCAAGTCCTAATGGGGATGGACCTGCAAAAAATTACAAAAGACTGGAATGAAAAAGGCATAGATTGAATTCCCATAGAACATATATAGAAAATCGAGGAGGCTTACATACTATAGCAAAGTATGTAGAGGCAAGGAGAGCAACAAAACAAGGGTAAAAACCCAGGAGGAGGAATCACGAAAAACCTCAAAGCTAGCCAACACATCACTAAAGGGCAGAATCGAAAAAAGAGGTAGGAAAACCAACAACCAGTTCCTTCAAGAGCTTGGAATTTGCCTCGTTAATGAAGGAAAGGTAAGGAATATATCTCTCTCCCCTATATTTTTATCATGATTTGCACATCTTGGAATATAAGAGGACTTAACAGTCCCAGCAAGAAAAGAATCCTGAAATCCAAAACAACTTTTGACAAGCTTGATATTGTACTTCTTCAAGAAAAAAAAAGCAACTTAAATGATATGGATTCCATTCAACATTCTTGCTTCAGAAATCACTACAGCCATCTGGACAACTCTGCCTTTGGCACTATGGGTGGACTTTCAACCTTTTGGAAGGAATCCAGGTTTCACCTCTGTGAATCTCTTTCTTCTAAAAGTGCCCTCACCATTATCCTCCAAATCTATGGAACTACAGACAATATCTGCATCAGTAATGTCTATGCCCCCCACTCTGCCTCTGAGAGAGTGGCCTGTCTCAACAGCCCGAAGAAGCATCTCAGTTCCCTCAGCCACCACCTTAGTATAATAGCTGGGGATTTCAACATGATCCTCAACCTTGGGGAAAAGCGAGGAGGCCTTCAGAGACTGGACATTGACTCTACGGAATTTCAAGCCATGATCGATGAATTAGGGCTCATTGACAATCCTACCAAAAATGTGACCTTTACTTGGAACAACAGAAGAGGAGGGGACAGAAAGATCGCCTCCAGGTTGGATTGCTTTCTCCTCTCAGAGGACCTCTTCCTTTTCTCCCTGGAAACAGAAACAAGTATAGCCCCTCAGGCCGGTTCAGATCATTGGCACATTTTTCTCAACATTAGGCTCTCAGAAAGACCTAAAAACTCTCCTTTTAGGTTTGAATCTTTCTGGATTACCCATCCATAATTCTAGGACAAAGTGAAGGAGTGGTGGTCTACTCCCCTTCCCTCCCAGGGCAACAAAATGTATAACTTCCAACAGAGGCTAAAGCTCATTAAAGTGGAACTCAAAGCCTGGAAAAAACAAACCTTTGGAGACATAATAGCTGAAAGAAAGCTAGTTGAAATACAAATGAAAGCCCTTCAACAACATATCGTCAATCATGGAATGACAGAGAAAAAAAAGCAGGAGGAAATCAAGCTTCAAAAAAATTGGGATGATAGAGAAGCCCAGGAAGAAACTATTTGGAGGAAAAAGTCCAGAATCAGTTGGCTCAAATATGGTGACAATAACACATATTTCTTCCACAGGTCTATGATCCAACACAGAATATTCAACAAAATCCTCAGTATAAAAACCAGCAAGGCCTCATCCTCCGCACTCACTCTGAGATTGAAGCTGAGCTCAACTAGTACATTGGGGCCATCCTCACAGAGTCCAAAAATGACAATGAGGAAGACATAAGGATAATCATGAGGAGCATCCCCACAATCTTGACTAGAGAGCATAAGTAGATTCTGCTAAAAAAGATAACAATGACTAAAGTGGAGGAAGCAGTCCGTTCCATGCCTAATGGAAAAGCCCCTGGACCAGACAGATTCAACATAGACTTCTATAAAGCCTGCCGACCCTTGATTAAAGATGAAGTGTATGACCTAGTCGAAGAATCTCGTCTCAAAAAATCTATCCTTAAATCCTTCAACGCCGCCTTCCTCACCCTCATCCCCAAAATTGACAAATTAGACTACACCGACTAGTTTAGACCTATTGTCCTCTGCAATGTTATCTACAAGATCATTTCTAAAGTCCTAGCCAACCACATCAAAAATTTCCTTCCACTACTCATATCACCCCACCAAATTGGCTACGTCGAGGGCAGGAAAATTATGGACAATATCATCCTCTCTCAAGAAGTTATCCACTCCCTCAAGGATCAACACAAACCATGTATGCTTATAAAATTGGATATGTCCAAAGCATTCGAAAAAATCAATTGGAATTACATAAGGAAAATGCTGGTTGCTTTTGGCTTCAGCAAAGACAACATCAATTGGATCATGGCCTTAGTCTCGGGGGCTTTCTTTTCCATCCTCAATGGTTCTCCCTCAACCATAATCAACCCTTCTCGGGGAATTAGGCAAGGTGACCCTCTTTCGCCTTTCCTCTTTCTCATCATGGCAGAAATTCTGGGTCACGCCATAACCACTGCCTCCATGGATGGCCGACTCAATGGACTAAATCTCTACCCCCCAACCCCCTTACCACTCATCAAAAATTTTTGGACGACACGTTCCTCATGGGCACTCCCTCGGTCAAAGAATCCCTTGCCTTCCGGACCATTCTTAATGATTTTTCTCAAGCCTAAGGCTCCTTTGTTAACAGCTCCAAATCTAAGCTCTTTTTCCTAAACACCTCCCATGTTATTTAGCTCAACATTGCCCATATACTAGGCTTCCAGCTCAGTTTCCCCTCTAAGTATTTGGGAGTTCCCCTAACTGATAAGCCCTAGACAAAGGTAACTAGGAATCCCTAGTCGTTAAACTCTAAAAAAGGATCTTCAACTGGACCTTCCGGTCTCTAAACCTCCCTGACAGACTTGTCCTTGTTCGCTCTATTCTCGAATCCATCCCGCAGTTCCAATATTTGGCCATTCCTGC
Organism: Pinus albicaulis; assembly: GCA_034641835.2. Lineage (NCBI taxonomy): Eukaryota > Viridiplantae > Streptophyta > Pinopsida > Pinales > Pinaceae > Pinus > Pinus albicaulis. The sequence goes on along the minus strand of CM076582.1, from coordinate 1,343,093,705 downwards.
CCCTAAATATATCTCTAACCATATCAAAACAATCCAAAGGGACTTCCTATGGAAGGGCAAGGCGAAAAATGGTAAAGGGGAACTGGTTTCATGGAGCAGACTCTGCAAGCCCAAAAAAGCTGGGGGTCTAGGTCTCAGAGATCTAGATCTCCTTGGTAAATTCCTTAGGGCTAAAACATGGTGGCATTGGATCACTAATCCTACCACCTCCCAGGCCAAACTATGGAAAGCCAAGTATGTTCCCACTCATAATCCATACTCTCTGATCAGACTCTCGGGAAATATCAGAGGTTCACCGATCTGGAACCAAGCTTGGGACAACAAAAATCTCATTCAAAATCAGTGTTTCTGGGAAGTGCGCAATAGGAAGAATGCTCTATTCTGGGATGACACATGGGAACAACGCCCCAATCTCAACATAGGTATCTTCCTCCCCATCAGACAACACATGGACAGGCTCAACAAAATGGTAGTCAAGGACTTTTGGAATATCGAGGATACCATGCATTGGAGGGTGTGGCTTGACCCCAATGAAGTGGCTCAACATAACCACCCTCTAACCTGCGCTATCCTCGCAGAGGAACTTCACAAAATACAGATTCAAAAGGATGCAGAGCCGAAAAAACTCAGATGAGGATCAAACACATCGGGGCACTTCAATATCAAATAAGCTTATAGTCTCATCTTTGACCCCAACCCCGTCACCTTGGACAACAAATGGAATAGGTTCTGGAATCGTAATTACTCGCCAAAAATTTCTCTTTTCCTCTATCTAGTCCTGCACCAAATTTTTTTTGACCTGGGACAATCTCCAAAAAGAAGGCTTCATAGGTCCGTCAATTTTCACTCTGCAAAACCAATCCTGAAATTGCCAATCACTTGCTCAACGAATGCTAATTTGGCTCCAACATTTGGAATTGGCTTTCTTTTGTATTCAAAACCTCTAATCGCAATCTCTCCTCCATCCTCATCTACCTCGACCTTTGGTGAAATTCCTTCTCTTCCTAGCCCCTCATCAACCTGGCCTAGAACCTCCTTCCTGGCATCATATGTTGGGCTATCTGGAAATAAATAAATTCACGAATATTAAAAAACCTGGCAAAAAAATAAGAATAGATACTCCACTCCATCAAGCAGAACTTACGTGAATTTGTCTCCATAGCCAAAGTCTCGGACCCCTCCTCCCCCCCCACTAGGGAGGACTTCCATATTCTCTCCCTTCTTAACCTGTCCCCCCTCTTTCATCCGTCAAACCCCTTTGCCTCTCTAGCCTCTTTGTTGGAGCTAGTATGGCACTCTCCCGATCCCAACATTATTAAACTAAACTATGACAGAGCTTCTAAGGACAATCCTGTTAATGCGGGCTTTAGCTGCGTCTTCCGCAACCACAATGGAAAAATTCTCTGGATCTATTATGGGAACCTTGGCTATACCACCAATAATGCAACTGAACTCCAGGCTCTTGCTCACGGGCTTGAAATTATGAGACATCACAACTTTTGGCCCCTCTTGGTAGAAGGGTATTCTACCGTCGCTACGCAAGAATACTGGAAAATTCAACAGGGTTGCAACATGCACCAAGTCTCCGACTACTGGCGCATAAACAAGATCCTGCAAAAAATCAAGTACAATATAGACAATGCGAGGGGTATATCCTTCTTGACAGTAAGGCGTAAAGCCAACAAGCTCACAGAATTTCTAGCAAACATATGCGCCGATCACATCAACAGACTCACCTCAGCAGCTTGGGACTCCATTGCGATGCCATCTGTCAAAAATGAATGCCTCCGCATCAACGTTCTAGACTCACAGCAGGTCGATTTGACCTCTGGCTTGATCCCCCCTCTCAATCAATTTTGCAATCATGACCCTCCCACTCGCCATCCTCCCCACGAATAATACCTCCTCTGGTACTCCAATGACCTGGTCTCAGCAATACACTCCCAGTCACCGCATTAATTTCCCGCATGGTATTGATAGCCCGTTTTGAATGCTTCCCAGAGGCTCACCCTGACACCCTCACCCCTTGCCTCCCTATAACATCTCCTATATCCCAGTCCATTCCTCATTCATGTCTACTCATCCTGCGAAGCCTGTTTTCTCTCGGCTTTCCCAGAAGTGTTTTCCTCACTATTACCCTTCGCACTCCTTCATCTCCCCCATGGCCCCCCGTCATGCTCACCTACCTCACCCTGCCTGTCGAGGTCACCATGCTCACTGGGCCAACTCCAATCTCCCTCTTGTTACTCATGCCGAGACCACGTCCAAGAACTCCACCAGTACCTATGTGGCCACCACCATCTAGAATATGCAGAGGCACATCGTTGAGCTGGAGAACAGAGCCCACATCCTTCACGGAGAAACACCTTTGGAGGCAGTTGATGCTTCTCTCAGCTGGATCCCGGATCCTAGTATAATCAGACCTTGGGAGAACCTGTACAACAGAGCCATCTATTTACATTGGCATACTAAGAATCTTCTGGCCATTGCCCTCCAGGAGCAGAATGACAACAACAAAGCTCTGGAACGTAAAATTGACTCCTTAACGGAATAGAACCACCTAATTGACAAAACTATATTTTTTTTGATTAATGTGAATAGAACCACCTAATTTACAAAAAAAAAAGTATTCTAAGTGGATTTTTTGTCAAGGAAAAAAAATATTTTGAGGTGGGGGAGGATGTCAGGCCCCCAAGTTGGAACCAAGGCCAAACAAGTTCCCATAATGACCCTTGGTAGTTTATAGGTCGTGCATGCCTAAGTAGTGTGACGCGACGAGTGAGGAGCACATGAATGACATGTTGGGTATATGGACCAAGTGTTGGGAAAACCAAAGATGAAGAAGTGAAGTAAACCCATCGAGTGTTGTGTGCATGACACAAAGGTGAGCATCATAGGTGCACCTGCATGAAGGTGGGGCGACCAGGTTCCCATAAGTCGAATTGCATGCATGACTTGTCAACATGGGTGAATGAAGAGTTAGAACGCTAGGTGAACATACCAAAAGACATGTGCCATGGTTGAGTTAGTCGGGGGTGCCAACATCACGAGGGGAATGGGTCAGGAATGATGTTTAGAGGTGAACCGAGCAACATGGGTAGTGGTTAGAACAATGGGCACGAATAGATGGTGTGCAAAACATGTGGAAAAAGGAATCAAATGATGAACAATTAGTGTGCGTTACATAACAAGCGAATTCCCATGACCTGGGATCTCCTGCATAAGGGAGGGAATCCTAGGTGCCTAAACATGTGTTGCATTCTAGGGACATGAGGGTGCTTAAATGGAAGGGGTGCCCGTAGGATGAAACATTGGTCATCCTGATACTTAGAGGGGTGTCGACCCAAAGTTAATACTTGGGCATGTGCGTGTATAAGTGAGGGTTACCACATGAAGATGGAGGTAACCAACGAATAAGTGGATATGTGATTTCATAGAATAAAGGAAAAAACCATAGGCATGGGAACACAAATTAGAAGGGGAAACAAACCCAAAGGAAAGGTTGCAGGAGAGGTGGGCTCACCCAAGCAAGCCAAGTTTCTAGGCATGTCGCAGGGCTTGTTTTTCTAAAATTGTTGGTACAACGTTTTTGGGTTTTTGTTTAGCAAGGTGCCAACCTTAGGGTTTGGTATGTCATGGGTTGTGGGACTGCGCATCTTTGAAATTGTGTTGGGATGGGAAAAAGAATGCCCTTCTTTTTATATTGTTGTAATATATTCTTGAAGTTCTTAAGTTAAGAAAGGGGATAATTTTATGTTTAGAGTTCCCCCTCCAATCACAGATGTTCATTCTATTGGCTTTGTTTATTGTTTTAATTTTCTATCTTTCACATTATTTAATAATTGAAGTAAACATACGATATCACAAGTTTAATGAATGTATTTGGAATAAATGAACTATAGAATATTTAATTAAAGATTTGTCTTAGTGTTAAAGTGTTTAGGATACTGTGCCGAATCCTTCTGAAACTTAATTCTGAAATGTGTAAAAGGTGAATTGATTAAGGATCATAGGCTAGAGGTGTAGTCCAAGAGAGAGTAGTTGAGTGCCTTGATAAAAAAATCTTTCCTGTGTTGCATGACCATGGTGGTGTGCCCATTCCTCGGGCCGTGAGAGACGTATTAGACACCTTGCAATGGTCACCATTGTGGTCTCTTTAAAACCATTAGTGATGACCCTATAAATGGTCCCACCACCATGTGCGTATGACACCAATGAGAGTTCATTTCAAGGAACTCAACTAATCTCTCCAAACTATGCCTCTAACTTATGTCCTTATCAGATTCACCTATCATCTTTGCAGAATTAAATTATTAAGAAAAATTGAACAAAATATCCACTTTCTTACACAACGAATTCAACAATTAATATTCAAAAGTTAACTTAGCCAAAATTCATTACTTCTTCAAAATGTACAATTAATAACAATAAGATTAAACCAATATAGAACAAAAATATAAACCGTAGCATAGTGAGAAAATTCCTATGGGAGGGGGAAATCCTAAACATGACTTCTCCCCTTTTCTTATTAACTTCAAAAACTTTATAAATATATTCGAATGTTTTATAAGGATATGTAGTCATCCTCGACAACAAATTCACTCACCAAAATTATTTTCCAAGCACAAAATGTCATCAAGTCATTAAATTCTAGTTGCAACCAACCTGCTGCTCAAGTTGTCACTTCATAAATTCATATGAAGTATTCATTTAAGAAATAATCCTCAATATCACGGTCATCAACCACAACTCATCGCAACCCTCCACATTTCCCAAACTCACAGGAGGTATCCCCCTATAACTTGTGAAATTCTTCAGTCACAACTCATATAATGCCAATCGACTGCATCACCATGTGAACCTCTATTTCCAAACTCCAAATCAACTCCAAAATGCCTCCGTGCACTTGCGTTCCCCATTACTTGAACTAGTTTGGTGATTAGTCAAACCCATGATAATACATCTTCTCAATCCTTCAGTGATTTCTCCAACACTTTTTCACATCTTCAACTTCAATAAGAACTATTCACATCTTCATTCATGATATGTTTTTTCAAAGGGGAAAGTCTTCACTTTCCTCATCATCTTGTATGTGTGTTGCCCTTGGTCATAGACCAATAACCACATCCATAAAAATGGCAAAGTCTCTTGAGACTGAACCCATGCCCAATGTCTCCACTAAGTCCCCATCATCGCTTCAATCACATCAAACTCCACCGTTCGGGTGCATTGACATGCGCAACATGTAACACCTGTTTGGGTGCTTGGGCACTCATCTGTTGAGTGTGCTTGCCCAACGCATGGGATGTATCTTACCATGTAATGCATGCTAAGTGCTAGGAACTATTATGATGATCATCCTCCTCCATCACAGAGTTATTCCCGTGACATATGTATTAGGCACATCTAAGTGATGCTTGTCCCCCATGACTTAAACTAGTTGGGTAGCTAATCCTAATGTCGTGTCGAACCCATGAGAATGAACTTCCTCATGCCTTCGTTAGTCATTTATCCAACACTTTGTTACATATTCACCTTCAATGAAGAATTCACCAAGGTCATTAGGCATCAAAATCACATAGAAGGTGCACTTAATCATGCTGTAACTTATAATTTTAAAGAAGAATGTTTGGTTGGGCAGGTTGAAGGTGATGACTGTGACGTGGAAGAATAAGCTATGACATATGAAGAGGAATTTGAGTGTGAACAAAATGTTGTGAACGCTTCTTTGAAAGGGTAATTCATTGATGGCATCAGAGAATTCTTTGTTAAGGTGCACGTTTAGTAGAAGCTGAAGGCGGTGGCATGACGACTGATGCCATGGAAATTTATCATCAAGGCTATGAAATTACATGAAATTTTGGCAATGCGATGGATAAATAATTGATCTTGTTGAAGGAAAAATTGTAGGCTGTCAACAAGGACTTGAATAAAGAAGTAAATACTTGCAGGAGGAGTTTTATGTGTTGAAGGATTTCTTTCATTCATTGGAAAGGAAACAAGATTCATATTCGGGCATGAAGGAACTCTTACGGTTCATGAAGAGAGTGAAGTACATAGAAAAATAAAAAATGAAGATTTCGATAAGTTCCAAACATGACTCATGGAAATACGGAAGGAATGGCACACCAAAGAACAAGGCTTAACATGATACATACTTGGGTGGGCTTCAACGTTGGAGTATTATTTGGGACAAGGAGAAGTATTTAGAAAGCCTTTAGTGGGCGAGACAATAATGAAGAAAGGGAACTATATTAATGACATGAGGGTAGGGTGACCAAATCTACCAACCAAATCGAAGGCAAGGATGCGATTGAAAAATTTGTGTTGACCCTGCTGAAGTTGAAAAGTTGAGTGACCAAAGTTGTATGAATCAAATTGAAGGAAGGGACGTTTGATTGAGGGCGCTACACGAATAAAGTTGAATTTGAAGGACATGAAAGGCATTATGCAAGGAAATCAATCAAGGGTGATATACAAGACACATTAAATAATGGAATCAAGAATAAGTTCCAATAAATGATGTCATGCAGGACGAATGTGTCAGTGACATAAGAAGAAGTTATGTAGAAGGATTGATGCGGATGTTGGGCATATTCATGCAACAAGGTCATGGTAATTTTGAAGGAAGACATGGAAAAAATATTCATGTGACGAAGAAGGTGTAGGAAACTTGTGATGGACAATTGGATTGAGAAAGTGCGATTTCCTGAAGTGAGGAAACTAAGATGATTCGAAGGAGCCTGAGATGACTTGAATAAATTGAAGAAAGTTACAATTGATGAAGACCTCATGCAATGGTTGTATTGAAATACGTAGTTCATTAAGGAGATGAGGTTGGTATTTTACTTGAATTTAATGCGGTATTTGATGCATACCTTGGCCATAGCATGGGATGTGTTCGTCAGGACATTTGACGGATGCGACAGGTGTGAGATGCCTTGGATTTTTAACACCCTCTTCCCGCATCTACCCAAGTAATCGACCAACTGGGGTAAACATGTGATGAGAGGCTACTAATATAAGATTCAACTTCCTAGATGAATTTTAGGAAGTGGAACTAACAAAAACATGACAAACAAACCTTACATAACATCAAAAACGTCCTCAAGAGGTAACCCAACCTTTCAGGGACCTGTACCCTGAGGAGGAACTGATTTTTTACCCTTTTGAGCCATAGTCGTGGGTATTTAAGGGAAAGGAGTAGTAGTGTCCAAGGCCCAAAAAATTTAGTTTTGTGTCTGCGACCCTATAATTTGTGCCACATTTTTAGCCCCAGAGCCCTAGTCACTGCCTAGAACTTCCTGAAACTTTAGAAGAGGATAAATAACATTAAAACAAAGAAATGGAAGTAATCACATCATTAGGAAGCCATATGGATCTCATCTAACCATGAAAGGAATTTCGTCAAACATGTCACAAACATTGCATCTACAAGTATAAACAACAAATTTAAACAAATGGGTCTATTAATTATCGGAGAATGGCTAAGAAGAATTTCTCCCCTACTTCATAAGCTACAATACAATCTATTTGAACATATATACATTGTGTATACATTTATAGTAAAAACATGGATAGAGCCATACGTCAGCAATGATCGAATACATGCTTATAACCAACATAATAACAATATAAATATAATGGATACAACAACAAATAAATCCATACATAAAGTATTATATTTTCATACCGAATACCAAAGAAATGATCTTTTAATTTTTTAGTGTAAAAACCAACTGGAGCTGGGACTTCCATGTTCCACCCGACTATAGATTGCCTGCGCCAATTCTCAATTCAGCCAATCACCCCGTGCCATATTCCAAGCATACATGCGGGATCTCATCAAACACATCAATAAAAATCTGTCCAGTTCTTCCAGAGGCTAGACCGCCTTTACCCTTAGCTAGTGAATCCACCTCACGGTAAGAAATCACAAACATCACAGATTGGTCTCTACCTAATCTACTCCAGGGCTCTAGAGTATTTTCTACAACCAAGGCTCCAAGACTAGTAACTCAAACCTAGTTATTCTTGGGCTCCAAAGTGTTTGTCCAACCAAGGCTCCAAGACTAGTAACTCAACCCACCTAGGGCTCCAGAGTGTTTGTCCAACCAAGACTCCAATACTAGTACCTCAACCCAACAACTGCTTGCTGGGATCTAGAGCATTTGTCCAATGAAGGCTCGAGGAAATAATAAATGATCCCAAAATCTAAAGGAATCATGAGAACCAACCATAAATAATCAATGGAATTAAAACCACAATACCATGGTTGTCCAGGAAATGGAAAGGCTAGGAAAATCCACATGCATACACTATGTATGCCAAAACTAGTGAGGAAAACATACATGCAACTCATTACCTGCAGTCAAATCCCATTGTAGCTTTTGATCCTGATGTCAACATGTGCTTTCCTACTCTTTCTTTGCCTTCTTACTCCAAATCACAAAGTATCCACACTCTCCAAGAGTGCTCCAAGAAAACTCTAAGTCTTTAAGAGTATGAGAGGGAGAGACAATAAAGAGAGATATCGAAAAATGCACTAAAAAAAGGTACCAGCTAATACTCATACGGTTTTTTTATAGAATATGCCTCTATTTTCTTCATTTTCCATTATTTTCCTTCATTTTCCTTCTCACATGCAATCTGTGACCTTTCATCTCCCTTTTCTCCTAGTTTACATTATTTTCATATAAAAATGTGCAAAAAATACTTTTTGCCTCTTTAATGCCTTAGCCATAGTCTTTGCCAATTTCCTTAGCCATAATAAACCATGTGAACACCCACACTAGGATGTTTTTCCCAATATTCAGCTTGAAATAAGTGTCCCATCAACCATGGTTACTCTTTTAACTTTATTACATTAAGTTTTCACCAGGGCTATTACAGAACCCCCCCTTTGGGGGACACCGTCCTCGGTGTTCAACCACACATATACCTCAGCAAAACCATTGAAATGTAATCATACTTCCCATGGAGCTTTATAACATAGCTCGTTGTAGTATTTCGAATGATCACCCTGCTGAAAACCAAACCAACATGACATCATAACAACATGACAACTCAAATGACATGACACCATACCACTTATTGGAGCTTTATAACATAGCTCATGGAGGTATTTACATCCATATAAATATGTACATATATCTAACCATCACATCAAAACATATACCAGAACATCACCAAAACATATGCTAAAAAAAAACCAAATTCACACTAAAATTTCTTTGCCTCAACTGGAAACCAAGGAAGGATCCATAGCCTCCATCTGATCCACCATCTCCCATGTAGCTTCATAGGGCCCAAAGTGGTGGTCCATTGCACTTTAACTTGCTCGATTGCTTGAATCTAGAGCACGAACATATTTTTCTGCAAAATTCACTATGGTTTGGGTTGGAACTCTCCTTCTGGCTCCACCTGCAATACAGACCAATCAATAACATGATCAACCTATTTAACATATTTCTCAGGAAACTATAGATGAAAACATCATGGAATTGCAGTGTGGAAGGTAGTACAAGTCGATAGGCCACCGGTCCAATCCTCTCAATGATCTCGAAGGGTCCACAAAACCTTGGTGTCATCTTGGCACACGGTCCAATCTGCAAGGAGATATTATTGGGCTTGATACGTAAGTACACCTGATCCCCAACCTAAAAATACTTTAACAACTTGTTCCTTTCTACATAAATCTTCTACCTATCCCGTGTTACTTTCAATTTCTTCTTGATCACCTACATTTCTTGTTCCATTTCTGCCAACATATCTAGTACAATCAATACACTATTAATTGGATCACTCCAATGGATAGGAGTGTTGCAACTTCGCCTATACAATGCCTCAAGTGGAATCATCTTCAATGACTCATGATACCCGTTGTTGTAGGTGAAATCTACCCGTGAAGATACTCTTCCAACTTGCAGTACTAATGCATCACATACATCCTCAACATATCCTCCAATATCATGTTGAACCTCTAAGTCTATCCATCTGTATGTGGATGATAAGTTGTGCTGAAGGACAAATCGGTGCCAAAACTTGCAAAAAACTCCTTCCAAAAATTGGAAGTTAACTTTGCATCCATGACGGACAGAATCTTCTTTGGAACACCAGGAAATCTGACTATGACTCCGATGAACATTTGTTCTACATCACTTTCTCAGTATGTAGTCTTCACTGGTAAAAAATGTGCAACCTTTGGTAACCTGTCCACAAATCCCATGATGGAATCATGATTTTTAGTTACCCTATGAAAACATATAATGAGGTCCATGGAAATGACACCCCATTTCCATTCTAGTATCATGATTGGTTGTAGTAGACCACCTACATGCTTACACTCTACCTTAACCATCTGACAATCCAAACATCTGTCTACAAACTCGGCCATGTCCCTTTTTAGATTCTACCAATAGTAAGATTTATTCACTGCATTCAAAGTATTCTGGTAACATGGGTGACTCGAATATGGTTTCGTATGAAAATCCCTCAATATTACCTTTTTGAGCTCACCGATATCTGACACATATATCCTATCTCGAAATCTTACTAATCCATCTACTGTGAGATGGTAGTCCAAATCCTGCACATGTGTACCTGTACCTATAACTGTACCAACACCTACACCTGTACCAAGACTTGTACCTGTACCAAGGAATGTACCTTTAACAACACATGTACTTGTACTCTACTACAACCTGTGCACAATATCCATGTACCTTTGATCCAGTTGACCTGCCTACAATATCCTATACTATAAGTTTGTCCCATAGGAGCTCATCGTTGCTAAATGATTTACTTATACTTGCCTGCTAATAAAATCTGCAACCATGTTCTCCTTTCCCTTGATATACCTGATCTCAAAGTTAAACTCTTTGATCGTAGCCAACCATATAGCATACCTCAAATTTAGAATCGACTGGTCAAATAAGTACCTCAACCCAATGTGATCACTCATAAGTACAAACCACTTGCCAAGAAGATAGTTCCTCCACATCTTCAGTGAATGAATGATCGCTTCTAGCTCGAGATCATGTTTTAGTTAGTTCTGCTCATGTTCATTTAGCTTTCGCGACTCATAGAATACCACCTGTCCATCTTGCATAAGGAATCCATCAAGCCCTCTCTTGCAAGAATTTGTACACACTACAAATTCCTTGTCTGGATTTGCAATCTTTAACACTAGAGAATGTATCAACAACTTCTTAAGTTGATCAAAAATAGCCTCACACTCATTTTTCCAATCAAACTTCTTACTTTTTCTCTGAAATGATGTAATAGGATAAGAAATTTGTGAGAAGTTCCTGATGAATCTCCTGTAATAACCTTCCAATCCCATGTATGATCTCACCTCATCTACAGTCTTAGGAGCTACCCACACCATCATGGATCTTATCTTCTCTCAAAATAATGTAATGCCTTCCTTGGAGACAACATGTCCCAAGTAGTGTACCTCAGTCTGGAAGAAGCGACATTTACTGAGCTTAGCATACAACTGATGCTCTCTCAAAAACCTCAACACTACTGCCAAATGCTCGACATGTTCTTCCCCATTTTTAGAATAAACCAATATGTCATCAATAAACAAAATCACAAAATTTTTCAAATAAGAACGCAACACATTGTTCATAAAACACATAAAAGTAGCTAGGGCATTAGTCAAACCAAATGGAACTATGAAAAACTCATAATTCCCGTAGCTAGTCTTGATTGCGGTCTTGTAGATGTCTTTCTCTTTGATGTGTACTTGATGATAACTCGATCTCAGGTCGATCTTAGAGAAAACCACTGCTCCCTTTAGCTGATCTAAAAAACCATCAATCCTAGGTAATGGGTACTTGTTCTTGATGGCCAATTTGTTCAGCTGCCTGTAGTCAATGCATAGCCTAAGAGTGCCATATTTCTTCTTCACAAACAACACCGGTGCACCCTGTTGTATCTCAAGAAACAATCCCTTGGCTGTGGTAAGGAATCAATGCTTTAGAAATTTTATAAATATATGTCACAATTACCATATCAAATGGCCTTTTTTTAACACCCTTGGAATTCAGTTACTTAATATCCTCAATAATCTGATATAATAAAAGCCTTCACAATGCCATAAACTGTTGATATTTGAATGGAATGAAAAGAAGAACTGTAAGAGAAACTCAAAATAATATGCTGAAAACAAAAAATCTACCACTTTTAAGTTTCATAGGAAATTCGTGGAGGAAGAGAGAACTTAAAATAATATGCTGTAAACATAAAATAAATCACTTTAAAGTTCTATTAGGAGTTTAGGAAGAGAGAAGAAATGAGGTGAAGGAGCGCAAATTAAGGTTAGTTAACTCTTAATCACAAATGTAATTAAGAGACCGACTGCTACATTAATTCACTTAATTCAAAGAGAAATAGCCACAGAGCGAAACAAAAAAGATGTATCAACATCAACAAGTGTAGGAAACTTGATCTTATTTCATTAATTTCTAAGAGATTTCAGTCATAAACTAACAGTGATCCAAAGGTCCAAAAATCGGAACCCCTTTTCTTTATTTCTATCTCCTTAAATACACCAGAGTAGTTCGTAACTCCTAAACTTCGTGAACTCTTCGACTTCCTAAACTGTTAAGATTACTTATGAAATTATAACAAGAAACAAATTGAAACTTGGAAATATGGTTTGTTTTTCTGAATTTGATGTTGCTGATGCCTCCTTGCGGAGGGCCGAGGTGTCCTTTCTGGTTATGATGCAATAGATGCACCATTCTGTAGTGACGCCTCAATGCTTGACTCTGACCCAGCTGTCGTGATTCCAATAACACCCCTGTAAGTTCTTATGTCCGACTCTGCCAATGCCTCTGTGCTTCAAACGCTGCCATCGTATTACCTGCTACCCCACTCTGCCTTTTCTCCTTTGATCTGCGTCGAGTCGCTTACCCGAGTCTCTCTGCTGCGTTTTTCCTATTTCTTCATGACCGAGGCGTTTCACCTACTTTATGTTATAATCCTTTTTTTTCTTCCTCTGACATGGTTTAACACAAAAAATACCTTTCTGCCGAATTTGAAAACCTTTGGAGTTCACTTTTGAAACCACATTGCATCCGCCTGCACATTGCATTTCACTATTTTTATCTTGTCTTTGAAACTTATCTTCTAAGTCTTGCGATGCATGCTATGTGATTGGGCCCCACCGCATCACATATCGTACTTCGATGAACATAGCTCAAGCCCTTTGCACTTAACGCTTAGAAATCGTGATGTATGGTATGAGGGCCACGTCGCCGCATACCGCTCTTCGGCAAACTTAACTTTTACCTTCTGCGCTAATTCACTAAAAATTTCGATTGGAGATTTGCGATCGGGCCCCACCACATCGCACATCGCACTTCGATGATTTTAACCTTTACCTCTCGCGCCTATCCTTTGAAACTTGTGGTTTTCGGTTTGCGATTTAATCTTTGCCATCCATCCCTCTGCTCCAGTTCTGCGCTTCGATCCCTACTGTCCATTCTTTCCTTTGCGCCTCCCCTGAAACTCTTAAGTTTTTAAGGGAAATGTGCCCTTTCTCCGCCTCTTGAACTGTTCTGCATGTGGACGAGCCCAACTCGACCCACCTTCACATATTATCACGTAATGTTAATGTACCAACCTATAAATTAAATTTCTTCTACAACACACAAGATTTTATATTTTCTATCATATATGTTTTTTTGGTGTTTTGAAAATTAATTCAGAGATAAATGGAAATGAGCCACAACATCTAGCTCCACCTTGGGATAGTGCTTTCTTCCATGGAAGCGCTAAGAACCACAGACTAGTGCCTTATCCATTGGGCATGGAGTCAAACATTTCTTGGTGACATATGAACAATTATCAACTCGGTATTTACAATGGTGGAGTGCTGAATTTTAATGCTAGAAGTAATTCTTTAGATACTTACCATTCACAGGAAGCTGTACTAGTTCTCCATCCATATCTTCCAAAATGAATGTGTTATTTGACCTTTCTTCAGATATTCTGTATGGACCATACCAGAGAGGGTAAAATTTACCATGCTTCCCCTTTTCTTCTCGTCTGGTGTCCCATCTCAGTACTAGATCTCCTGCTTGAAAGAGGACTTCTTTTTCTTTTCTGTCGAATATAGACTTCATATTTTCCTGATAAGTAATCAAGTTATCCCAGACTCTGTTCCTGTTTTCATTTGATTCAATTACTTGGTTCAATCTCCTTACCATAGAATTAGGTTCTTCCTGAGCTTCTTGAAGGAAAAAAATCATTGGTTTGGCCAACTAATTAAAAAACTTGCTTAAGCTCCATAAAAATGTTCATAGGGGGAATTTCCAGTAGATCTCTTGGTAGTGACCCGAAATTCCCAAAGGGAAAAATTCAACTTCATATACCAATCCTTATGATTTTCAATGATTCTCTTCTTCAAGATCCTGATCAATGTCTTATTTGAGGATTCTGCCAATCCGTTCCCTTGGGGATGATATGCTGTGGAATGTGATAATATTACATTATATGTTTGACAAAATTTAATGAAACGAGTAGAGTTGAATACCTAAGCATTATCAGTTGCAATTTTGATTGGAAAATTGAATCTGCTGAAGATGTTTTCCTCCAGAAACTTCATCACTACTTGGTCATTTTCCTTCTTCGTGGGTATTGCTTCAACCCATTTTGTAAAATAATCATTGATAGTCAGAATTCAGTTGAACTGTCCACTTGATGGTGGATTGATCTCTCCAATAAAATCAAATCCCCATTTCCTGAAAGGTTCTTCAATAAATACTGGGATGAGAGGTAATGGAGAAACTTTTTTATTTTCAGAAAAAAACTGACACTTTTGACAACTTCTAACTAGTCTATAAGCATCTATAAACAGGGTTGGCCAATAGAAGCTTGACTTGAGAATCGTATGAGTAGTGACCTTCTAGCTATAATTTCCTCCACACAGACTTTCATGATATTTTTTTGTGACTTCAATGGATTCTCCTTCATTCAACCATAACAAAAAAATACCAGCAAGATCTTTCCAGTATAGCTTTTATTCTATGATAACATATGGATGAGACTTGATCTTGAGAGCTGTATATTTTTTTCTATTTAGTGAAGTTGGGCAGGAAAAGAAACGAAGGTAGTGCACGATATCCTTATACCAATGAGAGCACAAAAATTTGTATTGAGTACATGTTTTGGACTTGCTTTGACCTTCTTCATTAACAACTCCATCCACTGGTGCCAACAGATTAATTCTGAAGGCTTGAAAAATTGTCTCTGTCAATAACTTCGCTAAACCCTGTCCCTCGACGAGCTTGGTGGGTTTGATGTCTAAATCATACTCTTGGATTTTTGCTATCCACTTCCCCCTTTTACTTCAATATCACTTTGGAACAACACATCTTTCACAGCAGAATTAGGAACATACATAGTTATTTGGGACTGCAACACATAAGTCCTGAAGGATTTCAGTGCTTTGACCAAAGCATATAATTGTTTCTCCAGAATATTGTATTTGAGCTCAACATCTCTGAGAAATTTACTGAAAAATGCAACTGGTTGCTCCTTAATGTCTTCATTTTTCTCCCACAACACAACAAAAATAGTATTGGGGGATGCAAATGAGAAAACCTGAAAGGCTTTTTGATGGTCTGGACTAATCAGAACTGGAGCTTAATGCAATGCTTCCTTTATTATAACAAATGCATCTCTTGCTTCCTTATCCCATTTCACTTCTGCATTCTTCTTCAAAATAACTGTTATACTTCTCACGATCTCAACATAATTGGGCACAAACTGTTGAGAATTTTGGAGGGATTAAGGTTAATAAAAATTCTCTTCTTGATAATTACTTGTGAGCATGTTGTGTTGCTTATGTATTCTATTAGTTAATCTTTGATCAAGTAAATTATAAAAAATGCACAGGACAAAAATGTTAGGCAGAAGTAACACTTTTATTGTGGGAAGGTAAATCACAGATTTACCTTCCTTTACATTTCATAATTCTGATCATTCTATACTGTCATTTATCTGCACTTACATTCTTCCTTTATCTGTATTGTGTTCCACACTGTAATCTATCTATCCATAAAAAGATCATCATTTTACACACTCCATATCATGTCTTATCTGCATTGTATTCATTGAATTATCTGCACTATATGTTATGCACTTGATATCATTTTTATCTACGTTGTATATCACATATTATCCTAACCTTTATATCATATATTGACCACACTTAGCTTCATGTATTATCCGCACTATCTTACAAAGAAAACCTGCACTTTTATCTCTGAGATGTTTGATTGCTTGTTTTTATAATCACGACGGCACATCACACACACACACACACACACACACACACACACACACACACACACACACACACACACACACACACACACATAGCATATCTCTTTTAAGCAAGCCGACCATATAGTTTAGACCGACTAGTTTCATGGTGAATGAGGTCGACTAGCTCATGATGAATTCCATGCATTGGAGAGGTATTTATTCACTGCGTTCAAGGGTTGTTTTCCATCATTTCATTGAGATTTGTTATCTTCTTTCACAAGGTCTTGGAGCATACTTAATACAATATTTCTCATGAAGCCCATGAAGAAAGTACATTAAAAATACATTTTTATTTACTTTGCTTTCTCCTTTTCATAAAGACATATTTTCATAGTCAACATGAAGACCAACCTAGTTACACTTTTCAACACTCCCTCTTAACTAGGGAGGTATTCATACATGTACATGGTCACTTTCAAACTGACGAATCTCATAAGAAGAATCAGATTGGTAACAACATCTGTATAGCATCATATCAACCAACATTTTCCTAGTGCAAGGCCTTGAATAACAACCCCATCTCTCAACGAGACAATGGGCTTCAATGCTGGCGAGACACATGAAATATAGACACCTTCATCATTGTCTCTCCAAGGTACATACTCCACCCGGGTGTTCCCAAAGTATGACCTTCTTGGACTATTCTTCTCTTGGGTAGCTAGCCCTCAAAGAATATCGGTCCCCGACTACTCTTATCTTGAATGCCCTAACACATTCTCAAAGAGTATCGAATGCCAGATGATTACCCAATCCTCCATTCTATCTTCCCAAGACAATAATGATGTGTCTATATCTCCCTCTAAACCAGGGAGGACCTATTCCACAAGGGAATATACTCATACTTATATGAGGAATGTACCTAAGCTCATTCTTAGGAATTACCAAGTTTCTTTCAAGTAAGAAACTTATCATTAGGCTCCCTCTTAACTAGGGACCTCTAGCAGCAATGGTGAGACACCTAGCTGCTCATGAAGAATTACTGTCCTCGATGTCATGGATTTCGATATTGAGGAATCTTCAACTTTTAGCTTCATAGGACACAGATCATCCATCACTTCCATCCTGAGTCATGTCAGCTATCAGAGAGTGATTCATCAAAATTCCTTTATCTGGTCCATTGTTATGCCATGCTGCTTTCCTTTGAATCATTTCCAAGGATCATACTTCCTTTCTCATGATTAGCACCCCTGCACAAATTCATCCAGATAAACATATTTATATTAACGAAAGTTACCTTAGTGATAATATTTCACCATGACATTTTCTATTAGGCATCTGAATCCTTCATATAGATTGACACATCTCCTAATGATATGTTTTTGCCAAGGTTTTTCATCTTTACCAGACTTTCGTCAAAGTCTACATATCTTTCAAGGAGATCTTTTAGTCACACATTCTTGGTCTCCGGATGATAACTACCTCTTGAAATGGTTGCATTTCACGATCTCTTCCTTTCTGCGCATTATCCATTCCCAGGAACTTACACATTTTTAGTTCCTTGTTCATATACAACCACCTCATATTTCATGAGGACATATTATGTTGATTTCATCTATCTTGTGCATTGAGAGATACTTCTCCATAGATCATACTTCTAAGTATAGAAGTCCATTACCTGCAACCATATAACATGACATCACAATGTCCAATGTGAGCATATAAATATATCCATACCTTATACCTTTTTCCTTTGAGTCATCCTGTGGAAATTTTTCAAGAATGAAGAGCTTCATTCCCTTGGGTTTTTTCATCAATATGTCATCACATCCCAGAAGTATGTTTCCATGATGACCCTTGCTCTTGATGACTATTAGTAAAGTTTGTGAAAGAGGTTTTCCCAGAGCCGATTCACTAGGAGCTCCGACCATGCTTCGATCAGGATGCTACATTTCTTCCTATCATATAACCAACACAAATCAATTCCTTATTCATAAGTTTACTTGATTTTCCTTAAACTGGTACCTTGTGATTGGACTGTTAATTCAGGTCTTCAAGGCTTGAGACTTAAATTTCCCTCCAAACTAAATACTTATATCAGTTGTAGATACCTCAGATCTTTGGTAGATCATCTATTCCAAGATCCTTTAATGTACTGTTTCACTGTATATACATATAACTGAGAATCCTTCTTTTGAAATCAGAAGTCATGACTATGACTGTGATTTACACTGAAACTCCTTCTCTGAATTTGATCGACCTTATCTTACTCACATACACCGAAAAGCATTATTGAACTGCTTGCTGAGATTAATATAGAGTTTATACTTCACTTGTTTCTGAGATAGTACCGAGATCTTCTCCTTGAGATGGAATCGAAATCCTTTACTGAGATTTCACCAAGACTGTGGTACTGTGGTGAGGCTTCATCTCTGTGTTTGCACAAAAACCTTTGTTGTAGTAGCACCGAAATATTCCCATTGAAAGAGCACCAAAACATACATGTGATAGAACTGAAAAGTAACATCAAAATTGTGGTCACTTTGGTCACAGTGGTAACACCGAGCCTGTGTAATTGTCTTCCAAATCTCTTCTAGACTTGCATCATGACTGCTGAGACACATAGATCATCACCAAAGAGATAACACCTTTCAAGAATTGTAGTTACAATGTTATCAATGATACCTTACCGCACTGAGACAAAGGTATACTTCATTGTTCCTTCACTGAGTCCCTTCTTCTTTAATGATTGTAATAGAGATCAAGCCCACCACTTTTCTCTATCGAATTGTTATCTATACTCCATCATCGATATTTCAGATGATATATGAACCAATGAACTATAATGTTGTATGTGCCTTTAATCTTGAGGTATGATATATAATGCTGAGACAGTGAGAAGAAGTCACTGTCCTGTACTTGAATCTTCTGTGATCCAAACTAGATTGAGATCACCTAGATCATGTGTTAACTTGACCGAGCTCCTTCTTGAGTGCCTCTTATATGAGTTGTTGACTATGATCTAATCCTTAAGTGCCACTTATGTGCCCTTCTTTACCTTAGCTCTGATACCATGTTGAGAATTTTCGAGGGCTTAAGGTTAATACAAATTCTCTTCTTGGTAATTACTTGTGAGCTTGCTGTGTTTCTTATGTCTTCTCTTAGTTAATATTTCATCAAGTCCATTATAAAAAATACACAAGAAACAAATGTTAAGCAGAAGTAACACTTTTATTGTGGGAAGGTAAATCACAGATTTACCTTCCTTACTTTACATTTTAGAATTCTGATCATTCTATATTGTCATTTATCTGCACTTGCATCCTTACTTTATCCGTATTGTGTTCCGCACTGTAATCTATCTATCCTTAAAATGATCATCATTTTACGCACTCCATATCATGTCTTATCCGCATTGTATTCATTGAATTATTTGCACTGTATGTTATGCACTTCATATCATTTTTATCTGCGTTGTATATCACGTATTATCTGCACCTTTATATCATCTATTGACCACACTTAGCTTCATGTATTGTCCACACTATCTTACAAAGAAAACCCACACTTTTATCTTTGAGATGTCTAATTTCTTGTTTTTATAATCATGATGGCACATCACACACACACACACACACACACACACATAGAATATCTCTTTTAAGCAAGCCGACCATATAGTTTAGATCGACTAGTTTCATGGTGAATGAGGTGGACTAGCTCATGATGAATTCCATGCATTGGAGAGGTATTTCTTCACTGCATTTAAGGGTTCTCTTCCATCATTGCATCGAGATTTGTTAGCTTCTTTCACAAGGTCCTGGAGCATACTTAATACAATCTTGCTCATGAAGCCCATGAAGCAAGTACACTAAAAATACATTTTTATTTACATTGCCTTCTTCTTTTCATAAATACATATTTACGTAGTCAACATGAATACCGACCTAGTTACACTTTTCAACACAAACCTCCTCAAAAATTTTATTTTTCCCAGGAATCTCTGGATATCCTTCTTACTTCTGGGTAAAGGAATAGTCTAAATGGCTTCCACCCTTGATGGGTCAATATTTACTCCTTGTTTAGAAACTATGTGCCCCAATAATTTACCTTCTTTTAAGGCAAATAAAGATTTCTTGGGATTTAATGACAGACTAAACTTTTTGTACTTTTGAAAAGTTTTTTGTAAATGCTCCAAGTGTTGATTATTTAACCCTAAGAAAACAGTTACATCATCCGAATATATAAATACAAACCTGTCACCAATGAAGGCTATGTCCATGGCCCTCTGAAATTTTGCACCTGTGTTCATAAGGCCAAATGGAATCCTTGCATACATGAAGGTTCCCCAGGGCGTAGTGAAATCAATCTTCCTTTGATCTTCTTTTTCCACTACTACTTGATTATACCCAGAAAATCCGTCAACCATAGACAACCTATGAGCTCCTGTCACCCTTTTTAATACATAATCCATTTTCAGCAAAGGATAATTATCTTTTAGAGATTCTTGGTTCAAGTTCTTGAAGTCTACACACAGTATTATCTCTCCATTCTTCTTTCTTATAGGGACCAGATTGGAGACCCAGTCTGAATATCTGAGAGGGACTATAATTTTTACCTGCAACAATTTCTTCACTTCTTTTTCGATTGGAGCTAACAAAAAGGGATTGATCTGTCATAGCTTCTGTATGTGTGGATTGAGCCCTTCCTTCATTGGAATCTCATGGGAGCACATTATATTTCAATTGGATAATATTCTGTTCACCTATTAACTACTGGAGGTTTCTTATTTATGTTCTTTGCTCTATTTGTTCTTCCTCTTGGTCTATCTCAACATATTAAAAGTTTCCAACCATTGTCAGGAACTGATTTATTCGTTCATCATCATCAAACATCTGCCAATGTTTCACATTTTCAGGGATAGTTCTATGTCTGACTTCAATTTCGTACCTTAGCTTGGGATTTATGGGAGGTTTGAAGGTGCTGTCTGCAACTGCTAAAGAATTGACCAATATATTCTCCTCCCTCGGGATATACCGAAGATTGAAGGATTCAAAATAGTTTTCTATCAGATCCCAAACTTTATTCGTGTATAATCTTAATCTTGGATGCTTGGTTTGACAATGATTCTTGATCTGCCTTATTATCAACTCAGAGTCACCATAAATTGAAATACATTGAACCCCCATATGTTTAGAAAATTGAAGGCTAGATATTAAGGCCTCATATTCAACCACATTATATGTCAAATCAAATTTTAGTTTAAAAGAGAATGGCATGAGGTTACCTTCTGTTGATATTAGAAATAATTCAGCACCTGCGACTTCCTTGGAGTAGGCGCCATCAAAGTAGAACTTCCAAATCTTCTTTGAGTGCAAATCGTTATGTACAACTGCTGAAAAGAGCTGCTTCCCCGTGTCTTTAGAAAATTCTGCATCTTCATGCAGCATGAAACAAGAAAGATCTTCTGTTTCTTGACTATAAATGGGGGAATTTCCTGCATCTTTCTTAGAGGTGGTCTTCAAAAAATTCATTTCCTTGTAAAATATCCTTTCTTCCCCATTAAAAACCGGAATGATAACATAAGTGAAATATAGCTTTAGTACACCTCCCAACTTAGCTCCCCAAGACCTTGACAAGAGCATTCCAAACCTACCTGGGATGTCAGCAACCACTATCGTCCATGACTATACCCTTTGTTAGGATTTGTGCCAACGAAAATGCTACATATTTAATCAATCCAGCACATTTCACCCTTTCAGAATCAAATGAATACAGATCCCTATAAGTTTTGGTAATCTCTAGGTTAAGCTCCTTCATAACAGACAATGACATGAGGTTATGGGACGCTCCCAAGTCCAACATGTAATTATGTAGATTAAAATCATGAAGCAACAGAGAAATATAGAAGGGTGGAACATACAGATCTAATTATTCTACATGAGGGCCAAAGGTGACCACTGGATTTTCTTCCTGTAGGTTCACCATTTCACTTATGTCTTCCACCTATGTGAGATTAATAAAATATGAAATTTATTTCTTGTAAGCTCATATTTTAGCCAATTCTAGAAGAGGTACCTGAATTTTAACCTTCTCCAACTCTTTTTCCAAACTGAAGGCATGAGTTTGCTTAACAAATTTTCTAGGTTCTTATTCACTCTTTCTAGAATCTGTCGCTTGTTCGGGTGCAGGAACAACTCTCTCCAAAATATTAGTGTCAACTGATTTGTCTTGGGAAGATTCAACCTACTACACATTTGTTCTCTTAAGTGAGTTTGTAGGTTGTTTCCCATTACTGACCTGTTTCACAAGGTTATTTTATTGTTGAGTCGCCATTGGAGGAGGAATGGAACCATGTTGTTCACCTGCATTGTCTTGCACTCTAGATCTCTTTCTAGACCTTAAATCATACTTTTTATGTAACTCAGCTTGCATGAAGTTTGTGAATTTTCTACAATATTCATCCATCTCATTTTGATCAAAAGATACTTCAGCTTCAGCATATTCTCCCTCATAATGTTCCTCTTCTTCCTCTTCTATTTCGTATGTAGAAGATACCTGATCCTCAACCTCCCTTTGGTCATATTCTGTTGGCTTTGCGGGTGCTGCTTCTATATACAACGGTGCTTGAAACTAGTCTTGATCTCTTCTATCCCTCTGAAAATTTGCAGGGGATGCCTTCTGAATTGAGTGTTGAACCCCCCTCGGTTTTGTTGTACGTGCCTTTGGGAGTTTTTATTTTCCAATTCTATCTTCGATAGCTTATTTGTCAGATTTTTTATCACCCTTGCCATATATTCTACCCTCAGATCTTGCAATGATTCTTCTTTTTCTTTCCCCTTCTCTTAGACTAGTTGTTTCCCTTTCTCCTTTCCAGTTGCAATCATACTAGCTCCAATCTCTAAAGCATCTGTGTATATTTTCTCAAGAGTAGGGGCTCTTCTTTCTCTCAATGTAAAGATAAAATCAGCTTCAAAAGCCCCATAAAAAACTACCTTTGATCCTATAGGGGGTGGCTTCATCTCTATGGGTAAACTATTGTACAATTTGTTGAATATTTTTACAAACTCAGAAATGTCTTCATTAGGCCTTCTTTTAATTGCATTAAACTTTGTCAATGAGTAAGCATGATCTCTCTTTTCTCCCCATCTTCGAGTGAATCTATTTTCCAACTCTTCCCAGTTATATATTGAACCATTTGGTAAACCTTTGAACCATTTTCTAGCCTCTCCAGTTAGAGACTGCACAAATAGTATCATCACAACATCCAGGTGTTCTACATTCAAATTCTTAGCAAAAATGAAAAACAAAGGTAAATTTTGTTCTGCAGTTACTTCATTTTCTCCAGTGAAACGAGGAAGTAATTTGAGGTATTATTGAGGCGTGGCATTCATTGGTTGTGCAAGATTTAGTGGAGCATATTTGTTCGTTAAGAAAGCTGGTACTGCCATATTAACAACTTGATTAACTGCTCCTTGGGTAGTTGAGGCTGATGAAACTGCTGTAAAAGTGGATGAAGGTGGAGGTAAAAATGATATGGGAGTGTGTTGATGAACAATGGAAGAAGAATCAACAACTATATTTGGTTGAGCTTGAGTGAAGGTAAAATAAACTGACTCGAAAGAATGTTCTTCTAACTCAGGTCCTTGAAAATAAATGGGTGTGGAAGGAGAATCTTTTTCTAAAAAAGAGAGTTCCTCATAAATATATTCAAAAAAAGGGTTATGAGAACTGCTACCAGGAGAAAAAAATGTAGGATCAGGTGTTGAAGGAGTTTGAGGTTTCTGAGCCCTTTTGGGAACCAATATTTTTGGATCTGGGAAAGCAAGGACTATCTGCTGTGAGGTATCCGACCTCATGTGAGGTCTTTTGAAAGCCTAAATTTTAAAAATAACAAATACATCCCAATATTTCCTCCTCACTGAACAACCAGAGGAAATAATGTGAATACCCAGGGAAAAATAAACTTTGTTTCTTCGTCCTCGGCAACGGCGCTAGAAAATATTGTATCTCAAGAAACAATCCCTTGGCTGTGGTAAGGAATCAGTGCTTAAGGCATTTTATAAATGTATGTCAAAATTACCATATCAAATGGCCTTTGTTTAACACCCTTGGAATCCAGTTACTTAATACCCTAAATAATATGATATAATGAAAGCCTTCACACTTCTATAAAATGTTGATATTTGAATGGAATGAAAAGAAGAACTGTAAGAGAAACTCAAAATGATATGCTGAAAACACAAAATCTACCAATTTTAAGTTTCAGATGAAATTCATCGAGGAAGAGAGAACTTAAAATAATATGCTGTAAACAAAGAATCTATCATTTTAAAGTTCTATCAGGAGTTTATGAAGAGAGAAGAGATGAGGTGAAGCAGCGAAAATTAAGGTTATTTAACTGTTACTAACAAATGTAACTAAGAGACTGGATGCTACATTACATCACTTCATTCAAAGATGGATCTTAATCAACAATCATGGTTGGATCTTAATCAACCATCCTGTTGATTATATATATATATATATATATATATATATATATATATATATATATATATTCTTGTGTCCGCATCAAGGTCACACGCCACAGAGAGAAACATGAAAGACATATCAACATCAACAGGTGTACGAAACTTGATCTTCTTTCATTAATTTCTAAGATAATTCAATCATAAACTAACAGACTTCCAGAGGTCCAAAACTCAGATCGCCTTTTCTTTATTTCTATCTCCTTAAATACATCAGAGTAGTTCGTAACTCCTGAACTCCTTGAACTCTTTGACTTCCTAAACTGTTAAAATTACTTATGCAATTATAAAAAGAAAAAAATTTGAAACTTGGAAATATGGTTCGTTTTGGTGAATCTGATGTTGCTAATGCCTCCTCCCAGAGTGTCGAGGTGTCCTTTCTGGTTATGATGCAACAATTTCACCATTCTATAGTGACGCCTAAGTGTTTGACTCTGATCCAGTTGTCATGCTTCCAATAGCACCCACATACGTTCTTTTGTTTGACTCTGTTGATGCCTCTGTGCTTCAAACGCTGCCATCGTATTATCTGCTACCCGAATCTCCCTTTTCTCCTTTGATCTACGTCGGGTTGCTTACCCAAGTCTCTCTATCGTGTTTTTCCTGTTTCTTCATGACCGAGGCATTTCATCAGATTTAAGTTATAATCCTATTTTTCTTCCTCTGACATGGTTTAACACAAAAAATACCTTTCCAACAGATTGAAAAACCTTTGGAGTTCATTTTTGAAACCAAATCGCATCCACCGGCACATCACATTTCACTATTTTTAGCTTGTATTTGACACTTATCTTCTAAGTCTTGCAATGTACCCTATGCGATCGGGCCCCACCGCATCACATATTGCACTTCAACGAACATAACTCAAGCCCTTTGCACGTAACACTTAAAACTTGCAATGTGCAGTATGAGGGCCACTTCATCGCATACCACTCTTCGAGGAACTTAAATTTTACCTTCCTTTCTCATTCAATAAAACTTTTGATTGCCACTTTGTGTTCGGGCCCCACCGCCTCGCACATCGCACTCCCGTGATTTTAACTTTGACCTCTTGCGCCTATCCTTTGAAACTTGCGGTTTGCGGTTTGCAATTTAATCTCCGCTGTCCATCCCTCCTCTCTAGTTCTGTGCTTCGATCCTGACCATCCATTTTTTCCTTTGTGCCTCCCCAAAACTCTTAACTTTTAAAGGGAAATGTGCCCTTTCTCTGCCTCTTGAATTATTCTACACGTGGATGAGCCCGAATCGACCCACCTTCACATCTTATCACATAATGTTAATGTACCAACCTATAAATTAAAGTTTTTCTACAACACACAAAAGTTTATATTTTCTATCATATATGATTTTTTGGTGTTTTGAAAATTAATTCAAAGGTAAATTTAAATTAGCCACAACACACCCCATGGTGATACACTTTGTAATATTCCCAAATGGGGAAAGCAGCAATACAACTCATAAAATGAAAACAACAACAAATATTTAACACATGAAACCATGAGAAAAATATGGAGTTATAACATTATGTATTAAGACAACAAATTAATACAAAATAGTGAGGCATAAACCATATACAATGAGGAAACAACCCTCCCATAAGCAATCACTCCCGAAATGAGCTGCTAGTACAATACAAAATGCCGGAGAGAAACTACAATGCAGTAATTTTAAGCATAACTATAGTTGGAGATGATACAATGATATAAAAGTAATGAAATAGGCCCCAATAGAGTCTATCCATATAGATATGGGCACTATATCATCTTTCCAAGACAACCCAAGAGGGTTTCCGAAAAATGCACACAATTTGCAATTGTAGGTTGTAGCCCTAGTGCTGAAGATATGCTGCAAAAATAGAAATGAGATGATATGGCTGAAGCTGATGTAGAAACCTACATCTCTTCTCCAATATATCCTTCAGATGAAATAATGGCTCCTCCACTGAAGAAGTCACCTCCCAAAATAGCCACTACAACTACCCCTGCAACTCCTCCCTAAAATAACGCAGATCTGGTCTGAAAATGCACTGTAGGGGATAAATACTCCTTATCCTATTGCTAAATGTGTCAATAAAGCTCAAGGGGCTTCTTTACAGGCCTTCCAATGGATGGAACCCTTCCTCCATTGCAAAACTAGCTTTGAAGACACCCGATCTAATTTTCCACTGCTGCACTCTACAATGCAACACATTATTCCACAAAAACTGCATTGGTGAAGAAAGATGTAGCTTGGCCTTAAGTATGAGTGTGGAAACGAAGTGAAATTCTCCTCCAAGAGGCCTCTCAAGGAAAGAGATGGGATTCCCGCTCGGGAACACCCGGTGCTAAACAACACAACAATATCAACTAAACAACTGAAGAATGCAAGAAGTCTAAACATACCACATACAAAATAATAATCTAAAAATTAACCCATATGGCTGCCACCCTCTTCCTTATATAGGATAGAGCTTTCTTGCCCTTGGCCCCACTCAATTAGGTCACCTCCTCCATGCAATCAATCTCCCTCCAGAACTGCGTTATTCCTCATTTAATGTCCACCACTCCATAACAACGCTGTTGATTTGGTCAAAGTTGACCTATTCAACATGATCTAACCCCTGTTCATACTCAAAGGTGATTTATTTAGCTGCTTACAAGGTGTCCTTTCATACTTGAAGTGTTTTTATTGCTCCTAAGGATATTTATGGGCATCCATACCCATTTATTCACCTACCTAGTGACAAAATAATCCATAATATTCCATTTAGCTAAAAGCTAAATTTTAGGAATATTACAGTCCTCCCCTCCAAAATGTTTCTTGTCCTCAAGCAACTATAAAGGTGGAGAAAAATCCTCGCCTCATCTTCTAGCGGCCTCTTCATCAATAGTCCCCACCATTGCTTCAGATATTCTACAATAATTCTGTCTCCCAATGGTTCCTCCCAATTGTGCAAATTGGCCTTTGGTGGAAACACCAAATGGCTCTCATTATGAGAAAATGGAAGGCCTATATGGAAATCTTCTTGTTGTCAAATGGCCTCTTCAAGGTAGGAGTGATGAAAAACATAGGGGATCTCATTCTCAATGAGAGACTCCCATCTCCATGTTATCATCCAAATGAAATGAATCACCTTCCAGCATGGTAATTCATAGAAAAGTTCCTCCCAAATGTTCATGAGAGGCATATCCAAAGTGCTCCAAACAATCATATGGCCCACCTCATAAAGAAACAAGTGATCTACTGTAGTGGCCATAACATCTCCCATGCTCCCCTTGAAGCATGAAACAGCAAAGGTGTGGGAAATTGCATTCCCCATAGACACATCCATCCAATGTGCCTCCCCTCCAATCATGTTCCCAAAAAAGATATGAACATCATCAACAAATGGAATCACAATCAAAGTGATTCTAGCTACCATATGTAGTAAAGGAGAATGACAATGATCCCTCATGTGGAACCAACACAGTTTTTCTCCTAACTGCCATAGAATATGATATAACAAGTGTTCCTTCCACCACTTTTTCACTGCCCCATTCTTCTTGCATTCTTGGAAAAGGTGTATGATGTTTGGTGTCAATGAAGCACACCATGAAGAATACATCATCTCCCCAAAATCTTCTATGGAATGGCCAACATCATCATTGCTCATGGCCCCAAGTAGCCCATGAAGCCAATAAGAAAGAGTGCCCCCTCTTGGAGCAATGCCCTGAACATTCATGTTAAGGAAATGCAAGTATATAGTAAATATATCATGATGCTCAGATATACAATCCGTAACATACACTTGGTTCAAACCATTGAGGTAGCTCATGGATGAGCTCCCTCTCACACCCAATGAGTAAGGAGGTGGTGATGATAACTCTTCCTAAGAGTTATGTTTCTCTTCACTCTCCAAAAAATCCATGCAATTCCTCATATGATAGTGCACCTCCTATTTTAAATCTTCCCACATGAATCCTTCCAAGATAATATAGTATGTTCTAATGAAACCAATGGGATTGGAAAGCAAGATCTCATAGGTTGCATGTAGTAGTTTATCCTTGAGTTTTGAGTCTCTAGTCAAGTAGATCTGATCATGGAAATAAATGACTCCATCAACCACTCTATACCTCCCATCCAGCACTTTCCCATCAAGAACCTTACATGTGAAGAGGTTCTTGGAATATTCCACCAATAGTTGGGACTCCCAATATGGATCTAAGCTTCCAGAATCTGAAATGAAGCTCCTGTTACATCATAACTCTCCTCTTTGACATTTTTAATGCCAAAGCCACATTTTGGAGGATTGTTACCCCACTTTTTCTGCCTCCCTTGCAGTTGATCTTGCCTAAGATAAGATTGAAGTACATGGATGTCAACCTCCTCTTGGAAGGAATTTCCCATTCAAAACTTCCATAGTTTGGCTAATGCATACAAGAGTGTCAATAACCTCTTGTCATATTCAGAAGTCTTCCTCATGTGAGGGAGTATCATTTTCTGCCCCAAGGTTATGGAGTAGCCCTTTGACACCATGCTCATGTTATCATGGATTTATGAATCATTATCTTTCAGCGCAAATAGCTGAGTGGGAGATGGCAATGTCCATATAAGAAAATTACTCACCTCTCCTTTGAACCCATCAAATTTTCTCTGCACTATGCTAGCTCCTCCCAAGGCTCCTTCCCTAGGCAAATATATTAATGTTGCCCCATGTTGAGAGAAATATTTATTCATATTCCAATCAGTGGGTCTCCCTAGTGGAATGCCTCCATGTAAAGGGACATCAAAATATGAAGTATAATGTATAGGTGAGTGGACTGATTTGTCCCTCCTTTCTTTGTATAAATCAGCCTCCTTCTTCTATCTATAAACACCTTGAAATAAATAATGGTGCATGTTCCCCATCCTTTGGTGCTGATCCAACTTTTCTTCTCCTCCTTTGATCAAAGAGTTATTGCCCATCACTATTGTCACATGATGCTCCTTGGGAACCTTTTGCAAGGATGCAAAAGCTCCTCCACTTGAAGAAATAGCTTCATACCCATCCCCATGTGGTGATGGTTCTTCTCCTGAAGTGACAACTCTGTTACTTCCTCTCTGCTCTTCCTCCTCATTAATATTTGAGAATACCTCATCAATAATGAGAGACCCTAGATCTTGGTCTTCCCTTGAAGGAGGAATCTCCATGTCTTCCCTTTGGGAAGAAATATCTTCTTGCAATGGGGATCTTGCCCTTGGAAATGTGTCATACAAGTTTTTATCCCTCTCAATAGAAATCTGAAGTGGAGTTGGTGCAATGTATCTTTCCAACTCATGCAAAGGGTTTGAGTGTTTATGTTTTTCTAGCTCAAACAAAGATGTTTCAGATTGTTTTACATCAAATATATTCACTAATCTCTTAGTGAATCTTGCATAAGTATCTATATTTGCATGACTAAATGAAGAAGATTCATAAAACCACCAAGTACTAGCCTTACCTTTAAGATGCAGCGCTGCTATCCTAAGGGGTTCCTTTTCTAAAACTTGATGTAGAGGAAAATATGAGTCTAGCTGATCTATCCAAGCCTTGGCTGTGCATGTGGAGGACCCATCAAAATTTGGCAGAAAGAATCTACCTCTTTTGCTTCTGTTGTGATTGTTGGGTCTTCTTTCCTCCTTGAGTTGGAAAAACTCTTGGAAGCTCAAGTGCTCCTTGAATCTACAAGATTGAGATTCATACTCCTAAAGATAGTCACTCAAAGTATCCTCCTTTGGTGCATCTTCTTCCTTCCACTCTCTTGCAGTAAATATGGAATAATACTGAACTGTGGATCATAATGTGTGGCTACATTCTCAAACCCATCATGTAAAAATCTAGGCCTTTCTTCATATTCAAACTCCCTTGGAGATTCCCTACACATCTCCATTCTCATCTTCTTGATATCTCCCTAGATGCTCTGCATAGTTTGAAAAAGAAGCTTTGAGAGCTCCTCTTTCTCCCTTCCTCCAAATAATGGAGTCTTGTCTTTGTTTCTTCTGAACATCTCCTCTTCTTGTGAGAAGCTTCTCCTTATGGTGACATCTTGGTTGAATGCACAGGCTGAGCCAAGATTATGCTCTAATACCATTGTAATATTCCCAAATGGGGAAAGCAGCAATACAACTCATAAAATGAAAGCAAAAACAAATATTTAACACATGAAACCATGATACCAATATGGATTCATAAAATTATGTATTAAGACAACAAATCAATACAAAATAGTGAGGCATAAACCATATACAATGAGGAAACAAGCCTCCCATAAGAAATCACTCCCAAAATGAGCTGCTATTACAATACAAAATGCCGGAGAGAAACTACAACACAGTAATTTTAAGCATAACTATAGTTGGAGATGATACAATGATATAAAAGAACTGATATAGGCCCCAATAGAGTTTAGCCATACAGATCTGGGAACTAGATCAGCTTTCTAAGACAACCCAAGAGGGTTTCCGAAAAATGCACACAATGTGCTAATGTAAGCTGCAACCCTAGGGATGAAGATATGATGCAACAAAAGAAATGGGAAGATATGGCTGAAGCTGATGTAGAAACCTACAAATATTCTCCAACATATCCTTCGGATGAAAGAATGACTCCTCCACTGAAGAAATCACCTCCCAAAACATCCATTACAATTACCCCTACAACTCCTCCCTAAAATAACGCAGATCTGATTTGAAACTGCGTTGTAGGGGATAAATAATACTTAGCCTATTGTTAAATGTGTCAATAAAGCTCAAGGGGCTTCTTCATAGGCCTTCCAATGGATGGAACCCTTCCTCCACTGCAAAACTAGCTCTGAAGACACCCGATCTAATTCTCCACTGCTGCACCCTGCAACACAACACAATATTCTATAGAAACTGCACTGATGAAGAAAGTTATAGCTTGGCCTTAAGCCTAAGTGTGGAAATGAAGTGCAATGCTCCTCCAAGAGGCTTCTCAAGGAAAGAGATGGGATTCTCGCTCGGGAACACCCGGTGCTAAATAACACATCAATCTCAACTAAACAGCTGAAGAATGCAAGAAGTCTAAATATACCACATACAAAATAATAATCTAAAACATAACCCATATTGTTTCCATCCTCTTCCTTATATAAGTTATGAGATTTATTACCCTTGGCCACACTCAATTAGGTCACTTCCTCCATGCAGTCAAACTCCCTCCAAAACTGCGTTATTCCTCATTTAATGTCCACCCCTCCATAACAACGCTGTTGATTTGGTCAAAGTTGACCTGTTCAACATGACCCAACCCCTGGTCATACTCAAAGGTGCTTTATTTAGCTATTTAGAAGGTCTCCTTTCACGCTTGAAGTGTTTTTATTACTGCTAAGGAGATTTATGGGCCTCCCTACCCATTTATTCATCTACCTAGTGACAAAATAATCAATAATATTCCATTTAGATAAAAGCTAAATTTTAGGAATATTACACACTTGGCCTAATGTACTCTTTGTCCAACATTTCCTTCAACTACAATTTCAATTCTACCAACTTTGTTGTACTCATCCTGTAAGGTACTTTTAATGTTGGAGCTTTCCTTGGAACCAACTCAAAAGAAAATTCTACTTCCCTGTGTAGTGTTAAATCTAAAATCTCTGCTAGAAAAACATCCTAAAACTGCTGCAAAACTAGATACTAGTTCAAAGCATCTACATCCTTAGCTTCCTTACATTTTTCGCTAGAGATATGAGTTGAAAATAGAACACATCCTTTCCTATGACTGTGCTTGGCTTGCATGGCTGTCACCATCCTAACTGATGTGGCTTTCTTCTTTCCTTGCAAGAATCTTGGTTCCCCAATATCATCCAAGCATTCGATGGTGTTGTCATAGAAATCAACCTTGGGCCTATGAATATGTAACCAATCCATAACCAATATCATACTGTAGGAACCCGTTGAAGGGAAAACCCAACAACCCCATTTTTGAATTATTTACTTCAAACAATGGGGACCTTGTATATTAATTTTTGGCTAAACACCTTTTATGATTTCCATTAAGTTAATTGTCCTAAAATTTTTCCATTTTTTCATTTTTATCAGATTTCCATTTTGATCATTTCATTGAATTTGATTTTTATCAAGATTTCCATCGATACTTGTTTTGCCTCATTTGGTCAACCAATTTGTAAATGAAACTCCTTTGAAGTTTGACCAGTTTTATCGCCAGGGTTAAAAAATGTATAAAGTGTATACTATTTTAATTTTCACAATTTAAAATAGTTATACATTGTAAATATTAAATCTTAGTTAATTTTTACTAATTTTTTGTTTTTTCACTAATGGTTTAGTGTAGGGAAAACCCAACACCCCCCATTTTTGAATTATTTACTTCAATAATAAGGACCTTTTTTTTAATTTTTGGCTAAGCACCTTTTATGATTTTCATTAAGTTAATTGTCCTAAAATTTTACCATTTTTTATTTTTGTCGGGTTCCAATTTTGATTGTTACATTGAATCTTATTCTTCACAAGCTTTCCAACGATACTTGTTTCACTTCATTTTCTCAACCCGCTTTTAAATGACACTCTTTTGAAGTTTGCTCATATTTGTGTCGTCTTGGGTAAAAAAATGTATAATATTTTTATTTTTGCAATTAAAATAGTCTTCATTGTAAATATTAATTTCTAGTTCATTTTTACTATTTCTTTCGTTTTTCACTAATGGTCCTACAAAATGACTCGACCAAATTATACAATGGACTAAAACGCACTTCGATATTTTGGTAATTTACTCTAATTTATTATTCTAAAATAAATTACTAAACCCAAAACTCCAAAATTGCAAAGTGACTATAATCTAATTTGTAGGATTGTTAATCCCACGTGGACCCACTTCACATCCTTACAAAGAAAATTACAATTATGATATCGAATATCGCAATTTCACTCAAGTTCCTCAAAGCACCTCACTCCAATTTGTGATATGCAATTTGATTTTGGTTTTATGTGAACAATTAATTTTATATATATAAAGTTTTCAAACTCCATACCTCCCATACCTCCATCACACTCTCCCTAACTCCACCCTCACCTCACTCTCCACTCCTTATCTCTCCATACCCTCCACTCCTTATCCCTCCATTACTTCCTCACCCTTCCACTCCATACTCCCAACACATAATACATGAAGCATTTAAAATTGTTTTGAAATAATAATTAAAATATACTATATTATATAATATTATAGTTTATATTATATTTTTATTATAATTCTAAAATAATTTAAATTATAATATTAATATAATATCTTAATATTTTAACTAATTATTCAATTATTTTTTAATTAGTTTAATTTTAGTTATAATTAATTTATTATTTTGTTTTCTTCTAAATTTGTCTAAAATCTATTACTGTAACAAAATGGTACAATGAGGCACTGGCCTTAGGAGTTCTCAGCCAGAGTTCGTGGCATATAGCTTCCAAAACATGTTAAAGACTACCTTATAATGGGAAACCAGTGCAGTCCAAAAAATATGTGCCGCCCACACAGGGGAAACCAACCTAGGATCAAAAATTATTGTTCTGTTTACAACCATTTTAAAACTATCTAAATTCTTCAAAAAAACTGAAATGCACCCAAATGATTGGGATTTGTGAACCTGATTCCTGAAGAGGCTTGTAGGTTTAGCTATCATTTGGTGTAGTTGGGCGTTCTTCAAGGATTTGACAACTGTACGCGTCGAATTCATCCTTTTCGGCCTGCATTGCACCGGTGTCATCCTTCTCCTGTTCAGCACCAATAACCTTATCCAGATGGTCCTATGTCTGCTCTGCATTACCTGCATCTGCAATGCCTTCGTCAATATGAATCCGCTTGCGTTTGCTAGCAGGAGGCTCGCCCTGAGTTGGGTTGTGCTTCGCCGTAACGCTGGTGTGAGGTTCTTTAGGAGGCTTTCCCTGTGATATGTCTTGCTTATCCTCTTGGAACATGACGATTATAGTGGCTTTGATAGTGGGTCTGTCCATGGTGCATTGGTAGGTAAATTGAGCTGTGTAATGGGAAGACTGAGAGCTAGACGGGAAGGTAGTAGCAGTAGGACCAGAGTGCTGGGGCTGAAAGCTAGAAATGTGAGTGCGTCCTTTGCCGCTATGCGTGTCTGGGTAGCGAGGCGAGAAGTATTCAAATGAGGGCAGAGAAGTAGAGTTCGAATCAGGTGAGGGCGAGGAGTGAGGCATTATCCCTCTACTGCTACCTCGTGTGCAGCGCATCCGTTGACGCACCTTGGGCATGGATTCACCGGGAGAGAGGGACTGATTACGAGGAATGGGAATGGTGAGGAATTGGTCACTACGAGTATCAGGAGAAGCAGAATTGAGGAATAGATTGCAGTAGATGCTCTGTGTATAGTGAATGCCTGGCCCAAACTCTATGCAGTAGAGAATTGGGCAGAGCCTACCAGTTGTAGTGCGGAGACTTGGCTTCACAACCACTTGGGGGCATTAACATTGCAGAGGCAGAGGAGTCAGAACATTCGGGAATGCATGTCTGAAGGCTTTGGAGGGAGCCATAATGGAATGATAATGCAAAATGGCAGTGATGAATCGAACCAAGTGACACATTGAATACCATTTATGAGAGTTCCTAAGTGTGAGATTACGGGCAACAGAGTAGCTGTGCCACTTGCCACCCCAAACCTCCACTACCTTCTTAACTTTGGAAAACACCCGCATCCGGGGGTAATTAATTTATTAATTAAGATTAACAATGTAATTAATTAAATATTAATTAATAGATAATTATAACTTAATTTAGAATTATATTGTAACTAAATTATATTAATAATATAATTGCAATTAATTTGTATTAATTAATTAGCTATTAAAATCTAATTTAGAATGATAATTTAATTTAAAATTGTTGATTTTTAGCCCAAACAACAGAAATTCCGGAATTCTATCTATTTTTATATACCAACTTTGGAAACTCATAGATTGAGTTTTACTTAGTTAAATGAGGCTCAAGATGGCTCATTGGATAGATAAAATCATGGAGATTATTCTTGAAGTGGTTTAATTTCTATATTTGATCATTTATTAGGTCTGAAATGAAGTAGAAGATCAAGCTTCAAATTTTTTTAATAAAACTAATTTCTGAGTTTAATTTTCTGCATTTTCATTTGCCCACAATTTCTTTTGAGTGCAGATCCATTTTTCAATGTTCTCATTGACCAATTAGATCATCACATGCATCAATTGAAATCTTAGATTTATTTTATTTCAACTATGTAATTAAGTTTTAATTGGTTTTGTTTTAAATTCCAGTTTTGACATTTTGATATTATTTTTACATCTTAATTTTTCTTTATTTTATTTTTGCAGAAAAACAATTGAAGAGATGAAGAAAAGAAGATATCAATCAATTGAAATGCTTTAGCAATTGAAGCATATGACTTTTAGGCAATGGAAATTGATTGAGTAGAACCATTCTTCAACAAATTTCTATTGAATAATTATTTTTTAAATATTATAAATAGAAAATTGTAGAATGTAATAGGGGCTTCTCTTCTCTACAATTCAGGAATTTTTGAAAGCACTATTCTATAGAGGATTTAGAGTTGTAGGGTGGAGGAGAGAAAACTCAGATCTGTGGATTATTGAGAATTTTACCTTTGCATGTTGAATTATGTATGGAGAATGGAGTTTGTACTATTGCAACTCTAGTTTTAAAAGCAGAAGCTCAAGCATTGTAAAGGATTGTCAGAGACCAAAGTCACAAAAATTGTTTCAATAAATTGGTATTTATAATATTATTGTTTTAAATATCAGTTTCATTTTATGATAGCAAGAATGTGTAATTTTATTCATATTTGTACACTATTGTTGATATGAGTAATTTGTCTCAATTATATGTTATTATTTATCTCTGCTCTTATGGGTTGAATTCTGATTTCCGGGTAACCATTTACTCAGAAATATGTCTTTTAATACTGATTTAACAATCGATATCATTTTTTTAAACTACTCCTAAATGTTGTTTGGTTGATTATCTTAGTTAAGTGGTTTCTAAATAGAATGTGTTTTGGTATTCATAATGTCAGTTAAATGAAATATTTTGTTAATTTGATATTCAATATAAGCCAGACACATTTAAATCCCAATCATTTAAATATTTTGCTCTCAGTTGGGTTAGATCTATATCTGCCTAATTGAGATAGGATTAGGATAAACTTTCCTTTTGTTTTCATTTAGAATAATTTTGCATTTAGATTAATTCTATATTCCTAGAAGTCCTCTTCCCAAAGAGGCAAAACGTTAGTTGTGGCTTGGCTGAGCCCCAAATTAGCTTAAGGATCACTCTCTTGCCTAATCAGCAAGAGAAATGATCTGATTTCTCTTTCCCATTGGTAGAAAAAAGTTATATTTTAAGCCATTGGAAATTGAGATAAGGTAATTGGATCTAGTTAAACTAGTTGGAGCCACCATTCCAAATGGAAAATGAGATGCTTTAAGGTCCCGACTGGATGGTCATCCCCCATGTTGTTGCAGCGAATTTCGAGGCTTCAACATTTTGGCTCTAGAAGGAGGGCCTGAAACTTGTTGTCCTTTAGAGTCTTTGTATTCTAACATTTTATTTTACAATGGTTCCTATTAAACCGCTAATTTGGAGTTGTTTTTCTGGACATGCATCTTCCAATACTCCACCAGAAATAGTAAGACACTTCTCTCAGGTAAAGTTTAATGGTAAGATGAATATTTTTGAATTTAATCATGCTTTACAATTCATTCAAAATTTTTCAAATTATACTTTTCAAGAAATTGATGAAAGCATTTTATGCAATATTTTTACTCTTACATTCTTGGAAAAAGGCAAAAGTTGGTGTCAATCACGTCCAGTTGCCTCAATTCATAGTTGGGAAAAATTTATTACAATTTTCCTTTATAAATTTGACGACTATGACTATGAACAAGTATGTAACGAAATTGAAAATCTACGAAGGTTTGAAAGTGAGTCTTTAATCGATTTTATCATTAGATTTCATTTAAATTGTTTAAAATTTAAAATTGAAGACAAACCTTCGAAAGATGAATTATTAGATTGGTTTTAACATATTTGCTATCTTCCTTCCATTCATAATCTAAATAAAATTATTTCAAGTTGTGCTCAATCTTCTTCTAATTTCATTGACATAATTTAGAATTCCAATATGGAGGTACATACGAATGATGATGAAGTGGCCTCTATTATGTATGATAAATTCCTTCATTTAGTGCACACTTCCTACAATATTGATAGTGATCATGGTGCACCTTCACATGTCAATGAATCTTAATCAAAAAGCTTGGAAAATTTCCCTAATCAACCAAAAGAATATATTAGCAGCAATCTTGAAGAAGATATCGCTTTGAAATCTGAAAATTAATGTGAGTTGGAATATAAGAATTTAGAGCATAATACGGCAAATACAAGCAACGATTAAAGCTTCCAATAATACGCAATATTTTGTACAAATATCTGAATTATTTTATGATGAGAAGATGCAAAATTCAAGACATTAAATAAACAATCTTCAAGAAAGCATAAGTAGCCAAGTAAATGATCTTAAATCTGAAATTTACAATGAAGAAAATGCACAAGAGTTATCAAATAGAGATATTTTCAAATGCATTGTTTCAAATTCATATTTTTCCCTTTATCCTGATAATTTTTCTAATAATAATTTATCATCTCCTCACCTTAAAGATATTCAAGAAAACAGAGAGGCTGATCTAAATGAGTTTCTGATTAGTTTTTATCAAGATAAATAATCAAAACCTGATCATTCTTCTGGCATTAATGATCATTAGCTCAATATTACTTCTTGCTTTGATACATTGAATGAGATCGGAGGAAATTCTATGGATGTCTTGAGGTCATTTATGATAACTACTTTGACATTGAGGATATCGATTTTCCTTCTTTACAATTAAGTCCTCATGATCAAAGTCGAATCATATGTGAAAATGAAGAACAATCTAATTCATAAATTATTTCAAATAGTTCTCATTTTCAAACAGTTAATCATATTCATGATTTTATCATTCAAGAAACTATTCGAATATATGATTTATATGATGATCAAGCTTGCATTCCTATTCATAGTCATAGCCCTCTCTCTAATTCACAAGTTGGTATCAACAATCATTCTAGTTGCATTATTCTGACCAATTATTGTGAAGAGAAAATTTCTTTAAGGCAGTTCCAATTGTTTTGTAACAATAATTTTAACACTAGTGTAAACTATGATTAATTTTTTTTATTATTCCATCATTTATTTTTAACTTCAGATTTATTTTATGTTTTAAGTTTTAGATTTTTAGATACTTTGTGCTAGCAAATTGGGCAACTCAATTTTGAACACTCAATTGATGCATTACTTCAATGGAAATATCAAGATTCAAATTATAATCATGAACATCAAGAGATATTAATATTACAATTTCAATTGATGTTCATTTCTTATCAATCACTTCTTTCTTCTCAAAAGAAGTGCCAACAAGAGATTGTGTTTTCACAATATGAACAACAATCTAATTCAATTAATAATATTCTGTTGGATATATCACACTTCCATCCATTTTTGATTGATCCGTTTGAAAGACATTTGGAAAGTTTTCCTTCACGGAAGATCGTCAATGATTTAACACTTGAATATAACACTAACAAAATCTTGCAGGACATTGTATCTAAAATTTCTTATTCACAATCGAGCCTGTCATATCCTCTTTTGAACTTCTCCCAATCAATAATGGTAATCCATCCAAATTTCCATGATCCAATTGAAATTCAGTTGGAAAGGGTATTTGAAGAGAAGGTGATTGTAAATAAGCTGCTAACAATAAATGTACATATTTCTTTCAGATTTAGTTTTCTTAATTTAATTATATTTGCATTTTTGTTACTAATGTTTGACATGACGTACATACATGCAAGAGTTAAAATGATTACATGGTTACATTGGAAGTATGACTATACCTAGTCATGTTTCCTTAATTGAGTTAGAAATAGGAATAGATTCTTTTTCTTCTCTGTTTGCATTTATTTCATTGTTTCAGATTTTCAATAAAGCAAGTAATGAATCCGCTTTAATTTTGGAATCCCATTTCAATTATAGAAAATAATCTTAGAGAATTTTACAAGCTCTTGAATAATTAGATGATACATATTTGTCAAGCCTTCAATTATCTTGTTATTCAAAATTCATCACATTTATCATACATGAAGAAATTCTATGAATTTTCTACACCTTGAATTTTTTTATTTCACAAGTAATTCTGAAGAACTCATTTTTATCACTCTTGTCTTCCGATGTAACTTTGGAAAGGATGCAATTCGAAAAACTCATTACTTAGCATTTTAGATCAAATAAGTAGGTGATGTTGAAGGAATGTGGGAGAACTTGAAGCTTCACGAGGTAAAAGTTACAGTTAATTTTCTTCCAGGTATGTGTTTACACGTTCACCATCATCTATTGTTTATTTTACTTTTCAAAGATTGTTTCTTATTTCTATTTTGGTTTATTTGTAGGTCTTCATTGAATTGATTATGAAGACTCAAGATAAGAAAGAAGCCAGATCTTTTCAAAACCGCAACATGTTCAGGGAAGTATTTTATGATTTCGTCTAAATTTGAGGATTATCTAATTTTTCTTTTATTCATTGAAACCCTGATAAGTCTTAATAAATTGTTGGAGGAATCATATCGGATTATTATATTTCATAAAATATCTTCATAAGAAAGTTCTGATAAAATTACTTTCCAATCATATATTCTGAAAGTTAATTAAATTATTAAAGGGTTATTTATTTTAAAGCAAAGCTAAATTAGTCATTTTCTTTTTGAATTGAATATAATAATAGATCATCGACTCTATTTGTGGCATGTCATAATATCCCATCATCCATATCATAATATTCTGTATCACAATATTTTATTGGAGGCATCTCTTACCATTTCCCTATAATAAACCTCCAATGCAAGTCTTTTGATATTCCTTCTCGCTCATTTTCCGATAAAATGAATTTGCTAAAAAATTGTGATGTCCTCACAACTTCAGACCCAATCCGAAATTTAAGTTCAGTTTTAAAATATATCGCATCCATACATAAATCACAATTTTGGTTAGGGAATATGCTTTGTTAGGGTCCTATAATAATAGGATTCATAATTTTGAATTCACTATGATTAGCATTGTAATATGTACATACTTCTCTTTTTTGCAAATTTGTTTTTCCATATTAATAAATGTAAAGAGGGTAAAAATCCTAAAAGAAAAATCAAAGGAATGAAAGAAAAATATCAAAAAAGAATATAAAAAATGAACCCCAACAAAAATTGATAAAATAGATCATGAAAATGATGCAAATTCAAATCCCACTACATTTTACTTTATTTTGCAAAGATAATATTGTTTGTAGCTTGTAGAAAATGCCACAATCCATGAAGGTCAAACTGCTTAATATTGATCTTTCATGCTTTAAATTTCACGTTGATAGATAGAGAATAAAGATCTAGCCAAACTGTTTAATTTTGGCAGTTTAGAGTTAGGTAAAGAATAATAAATGAGCTCAACAGTTTAATCTGAGCCATTGGAAGTAATAAGGTTAGAATTAGATAGTTTTCTTTTAAAAGAAAAATAAAAAAGGGTTTGCAAGCTCAAATGCAGCCAAATGAATAAAAAATGTTAGGGTAGATGATGGGTAGGCAGAAGAAGTTTTCATAAGGCATGGATAGCAGAAATTGATCAATTCATACTTACTAATTTCCCTCTAAATTCATGTTCCCTTGTAAAAATACCCCTTCCCATTCATTTTACCTTTTCCCATTACATAACTCATTTTTCTTTACAAAAATCCCTTTTCCTTAGTTAAAAAGCATATTTCCCCTTTGGAAAAGTAAAATCCGTTTATTAACTACCAATTTCATTCAAAATACCCCCAAAACCCATTTATCCTAAGTATTTGTTTTAAATAATGTCGGGTCCCACTTTGAAAATCCCACCCCGATATTAGTATTAAACACTATCCTTAGTGTATTTTAAAATCCCGCACTTATTCACATTTCATTGTATATTTTACGAACCTGCAACATACTTCATCTTAACCCCTTTTTTAACATTAATATATTAGCTCCCTTTATATACATTTATCTCATATTTCTATTAATTCCCCGCTTAAATATATCTCCCCAACCCCTTATGATTAATTTAATATATAGTTTTACCCCCCTATATATATTTTTGGGTCCACTTGTTATAAACCCCACCTAATATAAAGTCCCTACCCCTTCATATATTATTATATCACATAAATCTATCGCATAATATTATCTCAGGCCCCACCGCCTATCAATTCCCCGACAGTTCCATGTTATTTTCCCATCCATTCGATCTTATTTGATCAGATCTGATGGCCAATAAGCCTTATTGCATCCCCAATCGCTCAAACTTTAACCACCCTAATACCTTGCGAAATGAGCAATTTTTGCACCCCGCTCCCCTGCTATGTGGTAGTATTTCATTGCATCGCATCCTCAGAAATAATACCGCTCGACCGCTTTTGCTGAGGCAAAAAATACCAAACAGTATTTCCACCCATTATCAAAACCACCGCTCCCATTTGAATTGACCCTGTGCATTAATGATTAACCACTATTGGTTAAAAACGCATAAGACCGCCCTTTGCAACCCTTTGCAGCCCTTTTTCACCATTTTCTATTATATTTTGCAAAGAAGAAGACTGTCGACCTATTTTAAAGTACAAATTACTCTACCAACCTGTTATCAAGCCATTTTCAACTCAAATTCAAAAACCTTGTTGCCAAAGTCACCGCGAAACCAATTCAAAGCATTATAAAGATCACCGAAGCCTTAGAAAGCTTCCACAACCCCAGAACCTCCTCTGCATACCAAAATCTTCATTTTCTCCAGATAATCCTGAAAATAATGAGGCTTGTATTTACAACAAGAAATTAACAAGTAATTGAATCAAATTAGGAGCCTTTGCAGACCAAAAGAAAGCCCCTTTTACTTCCCAATCTTCTTCTGTAGACCCTAGGCATATTTTCACAGAGTTCCCAAGTCTTGAGACTATTTTTTATCACATAGAGTAATATTTGATCAATTGGTTTCCCAAACTCATCTATAGACTGTAAATATATTTTGGAGGTGCTCCTAAAAGCCTGAACCTATTTTTCTAAGTCAAAAAGAGTAATCAATTTATGAAAATTAATAAATATTGCTTCTCAAAGCATTGTATTAGTTAATCCTTTGCAACCTCCATTTGTGGATGTAGAACACACTCCCTTAGTAGACAGAGACTTTAAAATTAGTGACCCTGTCACTGAGTTTAACCTTCTTGAGTTCCATTGCTGGATCCATGACAAATCAATTGACCAAGCTGATGTGGTTTTCATTTGGGAGTCCAGTTTGCCCAAGTACATTGTTCCACAGACCTTCCAGTGTCCAAAGGTAATTATACTTTGCCAAAATTGTTATTTCCCTGACCAAAGAGCCCTAATAACCCCTGGTAAAGAAATTTTGTTCACTATCACAACTGAATCAATAAATTAGATGTTGCAGATTCAACCTAGGCCAGATGAAACCCCTCTATCTATTGAGACCCTTACTTAGTTGTATCTGAATCTGGACTTCCCCAAGAGCTTCCATATATTCCAAACTTTCATTCCCTCATTAGTAGAGACTCCAAAAACCAATCCTCCTTATCCAACAACTATATTTTCTTAGAGAACTAGGCATATTATTAGCATGTTGTCTTTTATTCTGGGTTATTTCATTGATGAGCATGTTGATGCTTCAGTCTTAGGTTTCTTGTCTATTTTCACCCTTGGTCAGCCTCCTAGTTCCAAATTCTATTTTTCCCAATACCTTGCTAATACAATTCATGAATAGTTGGTCAAATTACCTGAAGAATGTGTCTTCAAGTATTCCTCAGTTTTATTACACATGTTTCTATACTTTCAACTTGAAATATTTGCCATCAACTTTCAGAAATTGGATGTTGAAGGTAATCCACAGTCATTAATATTTTGGACTCCATTAATGAGGAAAGACTCCACAGAGTCCACATACACAAACTTCATTGACTCCTTTATCCATCCAATTGTTAACATGCTAAACAACATCAGTCAACCAAGAGTCAGTGATGAGATTAAAAAGATCACGCGGTTATAATAACACAGTAGGATAGGAGATTGGTACCTCAATCAAAAGCAGACAGAGATTATGGTATATGGATCTAATATTTTTCCAGATAAGCT
This sequence comes from Pinus albicaulis, assembly GCA_034641835.2. Classification (NCBI taxonomy): domain Eukaryota; kingdom Viridiplantae; phylum Streptophyta; class Pinopsida; order Pinales; family Pinaceae; genus Pinus; species Pinus albicaulis. The sequence goes on along the minus strand of CM076582.1, from coordinate 1,343,049,641 downwards.
TCCCAAATAACTCCCAATGAGGTTATTTTCACTTGAGTATAACAGGCAGATCGTTAACTCTGATGCAATAAATTTCTTGGCAGCTGTTGGGGTGTGTTTGGTGCACAGATGTACGAAATCACACCAACTTTAGGGGCATGGTCTACCTGCTCAAGTTATTGGTAACAGGCAGAAAAAGAAGTGGAGTCAAGAAAGTTATTGGAACAAGCTATAATCATAAGCATACTAGATAGAGAAATAACATGCATATATAAAATAAAAACCAAACTAAAAACTAAAAACAAATAAACACGAGGTCTGAAAAGAGTTAAATGACAACAATAATACCAACAGTGGGTCTAGGCCCCTCTTATTGAGTGCTGGTAGTAATAAGAGTGAAACTTTACTCTCTCTCTAGAGGGCCCCTAGGCAATGGTTCTAGGTCCAGATTCAAGGGTGTTTTTATCCCAAGCTTTCCTTGGTGTAGTCTCCCTCTCTCTCTATTGTGCTGGAATGAACTTGTTGGATGGCCAACAATTGAGTCCCCTCTATCTTCAGCTCCGGCTCACACACTGTTGGTATTGCTTGGGAAATTCTGGCCAGCATAACAATGTGTTCACCCATTCTTCATCTCATGGTGGCCTTATATAGGAGATTTCAAATCCTCCCTTCCCTCTCTTGGTACAATGTGGATGGTGACCCAAGAGAGGGGTGTGATTCCTTTGTATGCTCCAAATATTCCATTGTGTGCTCATATAGTGTCTAAGGAGGTGTTGGTGGCTGTCCTTAGGCGGCTTCAAGTAGGGAGTCACTTGTCTTTTGCTTTGTGTGGTCCTGCATAGTGACATTTCACCACTCCTAGGATTGCGTACATATTGGGAAAAAAGGCGCGCAGAAGGCGCTCTTCACGAAGGATTATGCGCGCAAAGAGAATTTAGGACTAGTTCAAATTTGATTCTCCTCAGACCTTAGAGATTTTTTAAATACTTTCTAGATTCTGTAATATCTTCCAGCCATGTAAATCCTTTTGTCTAACATTAATTAATGTCGTCTTCTGTTGTACGATTTTCCAGTGTTAATATTTTCCCCCTAATGTTTGAGGTCTAGGAAGCACTGTATAGATGAAATACATTATAGTTTCCTTTCTGTATTATGCGTAGAGAGAGAGAGAGACCTGCGTGAAGCTTGGAATTGAAAACACCCTGCACCGTTTCCAAGAATGACCATGGCCTAAGGGATCCCTGTAAGCAAATACAATTTACAATACATATACAACTTTTCTACGAGGCGTGCATGTCCCATTCTTGTGATGTTGTGGCTAGTTATACAAATATATTTGATAGATACATGGCATGTCTGTATCACTGATATGGCAGTGATGTTGGCGGTTGTTGACGATGACTGCTGACACCCTCAGGGGCATTTTTTCTTTGAAAATAGGTGGAATACGGTACCCATATGCGTAAAATTGGTATGGCATATAGCTACGCATTATAAGCATAGGTGCTGGCTGGGACCTTCCCATGTAAGAATTGTTGAAAGAGACGCTTATGGAGGCACGAGTCTTCGAGGAATTTGATCAAAGTGCAGTGATTGTAAGGTACGATACCATCTTGACATGAAAGCTTTTGTTGAAGTCGAATTTCAGAAGAATCGATTAAATCTGTGAAAAATGATGTCTCCCACTGTGCCACCCGAGGATGCCCCTTGTATGGAGAGGGGTGATCCAAGGTATCGCTTCCTTTTTGGAAAATAGGTGTCGAAGTCGACAAAAAGGAAGCCTCTACCGAATGAGGGGTTGTTGAAATAAGGGGTCAAGGACCTGGATGTGATGGGTTTAACATAGGCATTTAAACGAGGGGTGACTGAAAATTGATGATGGGGATTCAATGGCCCAATGTCGGAGTATACTAAGTAGCTTGGCAGCAGTCATAGTTGTTCTGATGGGGAAATCCCTATGGTTGGTAGGACTTCCAGGGTGGGTATAAACTGGCTATGAATGTCAAGGTGGCTTGTGTGTGGGGGTATAATACTCCGACCAAGGGTGTTCAGGGACTGCCGCCGTGGGAGAAAATATCAAATGAGAGGGTGAAGGACGTAGTGCACCGTTCAGGGTCTTTGTACAATTACCAAAAGAATAAAATAATGGGGTTTGGTTTGTACAAAACACAGAGACGGGTACCCCAAAACATGAAAGTGTTCGCTCACTGATGTTGTGAGGAAGGTGTTTTGCTGAGGGTGGGGGTCCCATTGGTTGGTCTCATGTGCGGGGTTGATGAAGCAGATGAGAAAGTATTGCAGATGGGATTATGATGGTGGAGGTATGGTGGGCCAAATGCGAGGTGCGATGGTGCGCTTTTGATCTGCTTGTACAACCTGGTCGTCTAGGAAGGGGGTTTCAGCTTGTATGGTAAAATTGACCTTATACATGGTGAATGGATGGGCATGAGGTGCTTCTCGGACTGAAGTAGTATGGCCATGACGTCACTTTTTTTGTGATATATGGTCTACTGTGGGTGACGAGCGCCATGGAGGTGAGGCTCTACTGACCAACACGGATGTTCACCATGTGCAGGGTGAGGTGATGATAAACACGGTCGGGTGTGAGGGCCCTATGGTTTATTTCTGGTGGAGAAATGATGTCAGGATATGTAGAGTTGACTGGGACTCTATCATGCTGGGGGTAGAATGATACCTACTCTGATACTTTCAGGAGATAACGTTGTGGAGGTTTGAGAGTTTTTCCTGAAAAAAAAACTACCTCAAGTGAAAGCATCTTCTTTATCAAATATTATTGAAAGTCATGAGATTTAAAAAAGAAGATGAGAGAGGGCATACCTGCCGGCGTTGATAAATTATTTTTTCAAGAGTGCGAATGTGTGGCATCGCCTCTGTTCATCATGGAGTGATGATTGTGGTGCAACTTACGGTTCGAAGAACGAACCTTCTGATCTCTCGTTATGGTTCTCCGAATTTTTTTGAAAAAGGGTGATATATAGGTGGATATTGTCCTAATTCAATTCATTTGTAGTTGTTGAGTTCTCGAGAGGTCAGAAGACTCTGCATAGCATTTCTTGCTGTTGCAGTCAGCCTAAGCACCAGGGATTTGTGATATCATGCCCAGGTAACCTTCATGACGTCCTATACTTGAATTTTTTCAGTTTGATGGTGCCGGGGTCCGTATAGATTCTAGGTGTTTTTTGCCCTAGATTGCGCCGGAAATCCCCCTGTGCGATTTTTTGGGGGATAAGCGCTCTAATGCGCTCATTTCCACTTTTTTAGCATGCCTTAAGCATGCCTGTGCAAAATATAGGTGCGCAAAGCCGAGGAAGATTTTTTTTTTTTTGATTTTTGCCTATTTTGGGTTTTTTCTGTACTGATGGGTACCTATTTTGATGATAGGTTACTATGGAGGGAGCGAGATTGGCCCGAGCTCTGCACTGCAATTGCTCCTGATGCTGGGGCGTGCCATCAGTTGGCACTATGGGGGATCCTGAAGTTCACGGAGAACGAGCTTCTTCCGTCATAGGATCGACTACTACGTTACTTGATCCATCATTGGCACAGGAGGCGCAACATGTTCGTGTTGCGAGGGATGATCCTGGCCATTCGTCCTGAGACAAATGTTTATTTTATGACCGGGTTACTGCCTCAGGGTGAGGCACTAAGATATCAACTCCCTGCCAGGAGAGTGTACTTGGAGAGATTTCGGATACACCACTATGGTGGGGCGCCTCTTACAGAGGGATGCATCAGCATTGCATCAGTTATAGATCTGGTAGAGTGATGTTCTCTGACAGTGATTGTGCAACTGGAAAGGTTGGTTGATCCGCATCATGCATCAGGCCTGTAGGTTGGAGTACTGCACCGGTTGAGGTCCGGGCATTTTTTTGAATTTTCCCATTTCTACTTTGACAGGATAGTAGCACAACTCAACAAGGTCCATCGTGGATCTAAATCGTTTGCGTATGCCATTATCTTATGCAGAGTTATGTACGAGAGGGTAGTGCTGCTGAGACCAGTGGTGGCGGTGCCTCCTGGGGGGTCACGAAAATCTCAGATGAGGAGGTGGGCTCCAGTGATGTCGTGAGGCGGTGGGGGCATGGTGGGGCATTATTGGAATGCCACGACAGAGGCCTGGTTTGAGGCCAACCCACAGATGTTCCTCCCATACCCATATGTGGTGATGGACTTCCGGGGGGATCCACACATGGGTATCCCCTTCGGTTATGCTTGGGGGCCTACAGGTATGTTGTGTATGTTTTCTGCATTTATTTGAGTATACATGTACTTATGTGTTTTGCTAGTGACACTGACATCATTTTGGTTACTCTTGCAGATGTTGGCGAGGTGGGTCGCCCTGTGGCTCGATTGGTTGGCCACGATCTACTACGACGATCTAGGGTTGATCAGGGAGGAGGTGCTGCTGGGGGAGCTGGTGGTGGACCAGGTGGTGGTGCTGGCCCTTCAGGGGAGGGCAGCAGCTCGATTGCTGTGGAGGCTGCAGCTGAGCGGGCTTGTGTTGATGCAGCAGTAGCACGTACAGATACAACGGATGCTCATATCGAGGAGCTGACTACTCGGGTGTCAGCTCTTGAGATATCCTAGGATCGAGTGGACCACTTCACCCAGGGGGTGCCTGCTCGAGGATTTATGGATGAATTCAAGGAGGTCTTGTTAGAGACCATGATGGCCCGTGAGAGGGAGTATCGGCCCGTTCTACGTCGGGTGGCGATCTCGGTTGCGGCGCCAGCTCCAGTGGTAGCACTAGGAGCGTTTGTGGCCAGGTGCCCCTCTTAAGGGGGAACCACCCTAGAGTATTTTTGTACGCAGGGAAAGCACCCATTATGAGGATGCTTCCCTTATTTTTTATGACTTTTGTATCTTTGGGCTTTTCGTTGGGCCATCGACACGATTTTTTGTACTCAGACATACACATTGTGATATATATATCAGAGATATTTTTTGCGGCTCTACATGATGTGTCGCCTGTTTCAGTTTATGTATGATGTTATGCTGATGGATATCTATATTTTTGTTTTTTTATGTATGATGGTTTATTCAAGATGCATTCCATTTTAGGATATTGTTAGCTATGCGATCAACTGTTTGGTTTTGACTCCTTGGTACATGTGTAAATGTGAAATAGACAAATTTTCTGCTTAATATTTTGGCACACAAATATTTTATAAACAGAAGTGTATCTCTTGTTTCAAATGTTTGGTTTAAATATGACACTACTAACTAGGAATCGAAGTAGATATGCATATGGCATATACCTTGATGGAGGGCATCACACATAAATCCGATGACGGCATCATACTCTGCCTGATTGTTTGTTGTTGAACCGATGCACACACTGTTTGAGCAGAGTGGTGATCGGTTAGGGTGGTAAATGACCCAGGTAGTTGTGGCTAAAATTTGAGACCATATTGATGCTCCATCAGAAAATCCAAAATAGGGTTTAGGTTGGTGATCCATGGTGGCACTTTGAGTGGTTTTAAATAAGTCTTTTGGTCAACAATTTTGAGTGGTGGGGGTTTGTGTATGCTCACTCTAGGGAAGGGTTGTCTTGGCCCTTATGGGTAGAATTTCTTGAAGTAAAGGGCGTTGACAGGGTTATTGAGGGAGGTCCCGTCCGGTTGCATCAAGATGTATGCCCCCTGTCAGAGGCAATGTTTAATGATGTAGGGTCCTTTCCACAAGGTTTCAAATTTTCCTGGCCCTAGGGATTCTTTTGCGGCATCGTAGCAGAGGAATAAATCTCCCTCGGTGAATGAGCAAGGGGTGATGTGGCAGTTGAATGATGCTTTTACCCTTTCCTTGTGAGCCTCATTGTGTTGTAGCGACTATCATCAACTTTCGTCGACAAGCTCAAGTTGTACTAGGTACTATTCTAGAGGCTGGGTATCATCAAGGAGTTCGATGGTGACATGTAAATTTGGGATCTTGAAAAAATCAATGCAAAGGTGCAAGGTACCTTGACCTTTTGTGATAGGAATAGGGTAGAAATCTTGGGACATGGGGGCAGTTGGAATCCTATTTACTATATGTGATGATATAAATCGTATATGGTGGATCATGTCATCAACGTTCGGTGGGGGAAGAATCTCCGTAATGGGATTCTGCGTGAACGAAAAGTTGGGTTCCCCACTAGGATGGTCAATTTCCTGTAGGTGGAAATTGTGCCTACCGCAGAGGTGCCTGAATGTTTCCATTAGTGGGCATACCTCTGGTGTGTTATTTTGGCCAGTGCAGATAGTGCATGGTATCGCTGTGCCAACAGAGTAGATTGTGTGAGATTATACACTACTTGTTGTTCCTGATGTGGATGCTTGGAAAGGGTCAGTTATAGAAGAGGTTGTCTTCTATTTCCATTTCCATATTGTTGGCCTAGGTGTGTCTACCTCTTTGGGGGAGTGTAGACTCAACGTTGCTCTTGCCACTCTTAGCTTGGGGAGTTGTACACATTTAATCATATGGTGAAAGTGTGAACAAATCCGACAATAGATACACGTGATGTTCTCTTGGTTAGAGAGAAGTTTTTGAGGGAGAGAAGAGACTATACAAAAAATATTTGTAAGGTGCTTCAGCTCTCTACACTGGTTGACCTGGTGGTCGTTCAGGTTACACAGTCTGCATGTTATCCTAGGCTTGGCCGGGGTCATGCTTGGTTGGTGTGTCATCTTAGCTTGCCTGTTACGCCACTGTGGGGGTGGGGATGTTGACCCGATGATGTACTTTTTATGCCATTCCCGGAGGTCGTTCTGTCTCTTCTCTATGGTATGAATCATGTCGACGGTGGGACGAAGTTGCGAGGCATATGTACAGTGTCGCTCATAATGATTTCCTTGACATATAAGGAAAAATATCCTTGATATGAGGGTTATGTCATGCTCAATTTACGGTCTAGAGGGGAACCAACATCATAACGCTGCTAAATCAGGATAATTGACGATCACATGATTGGGCATTTTGCATAACGTGCATGCTGGTCTTCTCTGTAGAGAGCGGTTAGAGGTAAATAGGGGTTCCCTGATTGGTCGCTTTTAGATTGACAAGAACATGATGGATTTGATCGTCACATCTTCTTGGGTTGTGGAGCTATTCGTGGACTCCGCATCCATATCATCTTCTTAGGAGAGGCAGACTCTAGCAGAACGCAAGCTAGCAAGGGCTAGCCAGAATCGGGGGGTATAGTGACAATTCTCCAAAAGGTGATTATCGACGCATAATGGACATGTGAATTACGCTGCCGGAAATCCAACGCAGTAAACCCTTTCTATAGGATACCATATTTGGATGAGTTCCAGGGCTGCGCACTCTTCAAGGAAGTGACCACGTACATCGCATAGCGTGTAACGTATAATGGGCATGACTGGGGGTCTTTCTTGTGCCCTTCATTGTTCCTCCTGTAGATACAAGATGGTACAAGATTAATTTCTAGATTCCTGGGTGGAGGGGTCCTCTTGATAGGATTGCTCGATGGCATGTAAGGTGTCCCTATATCATGGGATCTTTGGGAAATGATGGGTATAGTGCCCATAGTTGCTGCAGAGAGTGCATGCGTGATTGGTATGCAACGTTTTGCCTTTACCTTTGGTGGTAGGTTCCTTTTTATGGGAACACGAAATTGCGATGTCTGTCTCAGATCCAAGGAGTGGTTTCAATTCATCAAGCTATGGAAAGATATGGGTAGGGTGACCTATTATGTTGCATATGGCGCAGACTGGTGATTCCCATTGAATGACGGGGGTCACCATATTCTTTCCTTTCTTCTCGATTTTCTTAGCCGTCATCACTAGTTTTGGAATGGGAATTTATTTCGCAAGGGTGGTTTCGACTGTTTCTTGGATGAGGGGGGCCTCCTAGAGTCTGAGGGACTTCAATCCTATGGAAATAACGTGGGTAGCTCCTATTCCTGTAGGGGGAACGATTTACCAAATTGGGATTGCCAATGATATTTTGGGTAATACCAGTGTTGCCAAAACCTGTTAGGAGATGAAACCAACTGGGGGGGTAGAGGAAAGGGGTTTGGGAGGCGGCGTAGGATAGAGAGGCTGCCGTGGCCGATGACTTAGTGCCATTACTACTTGTATCTATGTCCTGAATAGCTTCGTCACTTGATGTGGACATCATGCACACCGGAGCCCTTGTGACATTGGGCGATGACTCAAGGATTATGGGAGGATCTCCTATGAATGACCCTATAACAGATGATGGTTTGAATTGGCTAGGGCCATATTATTGGTACCATGAGAGATGATCCAAGGATGTATCTACATAGGGTATAATTACATCAATTTTTTTTAGGGGTCGCTTCTCGTTGTGCGTCATTTGGTCTACAGTAATGATGTGGTCCTCGTGGGGAACATCATGATGCGGAAGACGGAGGAGGCTATGGCATACATGGTGTACATATAACTCTGCCCTAGGAGAATATTTTAGTCCAGGTGAGCATCCAAGACTTCGATGTCTATGTGGACTATCTTTCTGGCTAAGCAGACGGGACGTTTTGGTAGAGGCTGACAGGGGTTGATGGACGACTGTCGTATGCTTGAAGCATGATAATGGAGGGTTTTAGTTCAGGAGAACCTAACTTCTTCCAAAATTTTTTGGACATGATGCACATGGATGCACCCTCGTCCATGACACATCGGTGAATTGAGATATTCTACACCGAAAATGGTATAGGAAGGCAACCATAGAAGGAAGCCTAGGGGTGGCTTTATCTAAGTCAAAAGCCATTAGGCGTGTATCGGAAGGGTCGATAGCACCTAATGCAAAAATAAGGGATTTCCGCTGTTTTGGGCATGATTGAAATACTTACATAGCTGACATAACAACGGGAGATTATGCTAAATCGTCCACGATACTATAATTATGGGCCGCTTTGGAGTAGTTTCCTACTCGCCTATTGGGTCCCTTCGCCATCTTTGGAAATTTTTCTATAGGCATATTTGAAATGGTCAAAGGTGTAGTCGGTGCACTGGTACTTTCCCCTGACGTATTGGTGTCTGGTGGGGTGTCTTAGTCACGATTCCATGTTTGGAAAAACATTTCTTTGCCAGTCATGTAGATTCCATGGCTTCTTTTCCCAGAGTCGTCTGTATTTTGCTCCTGAGTGCTTATCGTCCCTTGATGGGGGAAAGGTTATTGCATCACGACGGGTTGTTGGGAAGATCCTCCTTATCCTTGGTTACTCTGTAGCTTCTTCAGCTCAGGGAGATCGGGACAGTGGTGAGTATAGTGACTGTACTCACCATATATCGAACAAGAATGGTTTGTTCGAAGAGGTGGCCTTTTGCTCTAGTGTTGGGCATTCCTCGGCTCCTAGTTCTGATTCTGGTTGGAGTTACCTCCAACCTGGGATCACGGTGGGTGCTGCTGGGTGTTGACCCCCTATCCAGGGTTCCCTTTTGGCTTGTTTTTTGATTTTTTTTTCACCACATTAGGAGGGTAGTTCTCCTGGTTATATTGGTGTGGTTGGTTTTGGGGCAGCTACATAAAATTCACATGTGCATTGGTCTGCATAGGTGGGTTGTGTGCTGGGGACTGAGCATAACGTGGTCCCTGGTTTGCACGTGGCTATTGTAGGGGAGCTCTTTCGTCAGTGTTTCTCTTTGCGTACTGATTCCCCTGAGCCGGAGGATAAGGTCCTCCTCGGTGATGCGCTGACGCCCTATTGGTCAAATTTTGCTAAGGCATATGATGAATTTGAAAACCGGGTTGAGGTACGTTTTGGTTAGAACTGTATGTGTAACCAGGGTTTTGACTGCTGCTGCCTAGGTAACCTTGGGTCAATGACCCAATTAGTCCGTCTGCAGAATTAGACGCGCCTGAAAATTCTTGATAATTTTGCAGGCACGGGGCATTAGGTAGGATGTTAGAAATGTATCCTAACTGCATATAAATCAGCTCAAGCTGCTAGGCTTTGCTGATTGCATCCTCTTCAGATGTGGGCTTCCGTTGCACCACATCCTTTGAAATATCTGCCGTAAGAGTTTTTAGGAAAAAATCTAAGAGAACCTGGTCGTCGAGTTTAGCTTTACATAAACTACGACGCCGCCTCCATTTGTGGAGATGGTCCAAGATATGGACGGCAGGGGTTTGTCTAAAATGTGTCAGTGATTCCATTCTAGAATCATGGTGAATGGGTAACTGAAAGTATGTTAGGAACGCGGTAGCGAGGGCGCTAATGGTTCCATGTGAAGCTGAGGGTTGCTCCACGTACTACTTCGTGGCTAAACCTGTAAGAGTGCGTTGAAATAATCTTAATCGAATAGTGTCATCAATGATACTGTTCGATGAGCACCATAGGTGAAAGGTCATGACATGATTACCTGGGTCTTCTGCTTGCTTGCCTTCAAATTTTGGAATATCCAAAGGGATCTTCATGGGCATAAAAGGCCATGTAGGATCATGTGCGATGGGGTCATTCGTCAGCTTAGTTAAATTGGGTAGATTCAATGAAGCTAAGAAAGGTGACTGGGAGGTTGACGCCATGGGAATGTGCGAAGACACAAATTTGGGGTTCGGAAGAGGGTTAGTCTATGATGTACCCTGCTGTGGGTTCGGCTGGCTTCCCAAATGGGATGCACTCCTTTGCCCCTTAGGGGTCGTGGGAGGAGTGGTGTGTGGTGTGGCATTGGGAGACCGAATATGGTTCCCAACTATGGCTATCCCAATAAAGGACAAACCAATAATGGTGGCAACATTCCGTCTTTGACGCTTGAATGGCGAAAGACCTGGAACCCCTCCCGATACTGGGGGGACATCCAAAGGACGCCTGGATCGATGAGTTTCTGTTGGGACCGTTCAGCTGTCGACTAGGTTTGGTTTTTGAAAAATTTGAGAGGATATAGTCTATGATCAAAGAAAACTTCTTGTCACATACATAAAATAAAACGAAAAATAAAATAAACTTCCCTTTAACTTAATCTATGTGATCAAGCAATCAAAAGAGTGGTTTTTGTTTGTTTGCATATGATACTCAAAATTCTGGAAGACCTATTCGTCCTCACACACTCAAATGTAACTAGGCCTTGAGAAGATTTCTTGTGAGTGCTGGCATAATATCCCATAAGTGCTGGCGATGCCCCCAGTCAGTCGAAGAAAATCCACCAAGGTAAGGGTAGAGGGTGTGGCGCTTGCCTGCACCGTCACTTATAGGGAAAAGGATGCCCTAGTTTTTGGCCACTAAGAACCACCATCCCATGTGAACGTTTGAGTCTTGGGCTTCTTGGTAGTCAGCTAACAATATTGAGTATCAACCAATTTAGGTAGCCCTAACTAATACCTGCCCGCACTGCGCCTAAGCCTAACCCCGTCTGAAACGGGTCTCTGCTGCACTCGGGTTTTCTTTGCCGTGGTTTGATAGGTGGATTTGAAGCTCCCTAAATAGACAACTTCTATGTTTCAAGATGAAGTATGATCAAGGCAACTTATTGGATGCCTACCCCCTTGATCCTAACTTAAGCTATAAATTTTTTGTGGCCCTTGTGGGGAGAATTTAATGAGTTTGATTAAGTTAGTTTTAGGTGTATTTTATTTTCTTAGTGGGTGAGTGTGTGTGAGCACAAAGTGGACAAGCACATAGTTTGAACATGTGGATATCGATGATCCTTTACAAAATCCCCTATTTAAACTATGTTGTATTGCTCCTGGCTCAAAAGAAAAACATGTGCGGATTATGGGCTGCTTTCTATTTTTCTTAGTTAATCTATGTGAATAACTATAGGGAGATGGCGAATTGTGAATAGGGAGCATTCATATGATTACCTAGCATCACCGGAGGGTGCAAAGGTAGCAGAGATTACTTTCTATTTTATAAACAATTCAATCCTAGTCTCGAAATTCCTAGAGCAAAAATTGAACTAAACTAAAAATTTTACACTAGAAAAAAGAAAACTAGCTATGCATGTGTGGTATTGGGCCACTTACTTTGGCTAGTTATCTAGGTTTGTAAGTACAAAAATTTTCAAAACATAATTTTTTTTTCAGAATGCAAGTTATTTTTCCCTCCCACTTAAACTATGTGTGAACTTTGCAAAAAACAACTTGAAGTAAAACTGACACTAAGCCTACAAAAAGCATCTAAGAGTGAGCTTTAACAAGCTGCGGGGTACCACAACTAGTGCTGGTAGGTGTATTAGGGGCTGCAAGCACTTTACAAGCAAGAAAAGACAGAAATAAGGGAGAAAATTCTCATTCTGTACTCCGTGCGCAAAAGGCTGAGACAGGCGCTCTATGCGCGCAGGTTAGCTCTGAACGCGCGGGGAGAAAACACGTGCAAATTCCTGCAAGATTTTTTTTTGGAGTTGTTGTGCTTCAGTCTGTCACTTGGGATGAACTAGGGACTACAAGAGACATCAGGGGAAATTCAACTCCACTACACAACACAGACAGGCGTCTCCGCAAAAAAGGCACAACTACACAAACTTGGTAATAAATGTTAGTGGAGCCACCAATCTTGTTGGGGTGTGTTTGGTGCATGGATGTACGAGATCACACCAACTTAAGGGGTGTGGTCTACCCACTTAATTTATTGGTAACAGGCAGAAAAAGAAATGGATTCAAGCAAGTTGGTGGAACAAGCTAGAATCATAAGCATACTAGATAGAGAAATAACATGCATATATAAACTAAAAGCTAAAATAAAAACTAAAAATAAACAACATGAGCTTTGAAAAGAGTCAAACGACTAAAATAATACAAACGATAGCTCTAGGCCCCTCTTATTGAGCGCTGGTAGTAATAAGAGTGAAACTTTACCCTCTTGCCAAAGGGCCCCTAGATAATGGTTTTAGTTCCCGATGCAAGGATGTTTTTATCCCAAGCTTGCCTCAGTGAAGTCTCCCTCTCTCTCTACTGTGCTGGACTGAAATTGTTGGATGGCCAACAATTGAGTCCCCTCTATATTTAGCTCTGGCTCACACACTGCTGGTATTTCTTGGGCAATTTTGGCTAGCATAACAATGTGTTCACCCATTCTTCATCTCATGGTGGCCTTATATAGGACATTTCAAATCCTCCCTTCCCTCTCTTGGTGCAATGTGGATGGTGACCCAAGAGAGGGGTATGATTCCTTTGTGTGCTCCAAATATTCCATTGTGTGCTCACATAGTGTCTAAGGAGGCGTTGGTGGCTGTCCTTAGGAGGCTTCAAGTAAGGAATCACTTATAATTTCCTTTGCGTGGTCCCAGATAGTGACATTTCACCACCCCAAAGATTGCACGCATATCGGGAAAAAATGCGTGCAGAAGGCGCTCTTCACGAAGGATTATGCGCGCAAAGAGCATTTAGGAATAGTTCAAATTTGATTTTCCTCAGAACTTAGAGATTTCTTAAATACTTTCCAAATTCTGTAATGTCTTCCAGCCCTGTAAATCCTTTTTCCTGACATTAATTAATGTCATTTTTTGATGTACAATTTTCCAGTGTTAATAGAAGCCAAAAAGAAGAATAGTTTAAGATAAAGAATCAGGTTGGTCCTTTTATTTGCGACAATAGAGATGCAGGTCCACAAGCAGAAAAATATTTTCAGGAATTTATGTTCAGTCAGAGTTTCGAGTGGTATTATGATCCATTAGGAATAATAAGCAAGTTAAGAGTCAAATGTAAATTAACTCCTTATGTACATGAATCCAAGCCAGAGATTGAGAAATACTCCAATCAGTTTGAATGGTTGGAGAACACTTTAAAAGAGGCAAAGAAGCAAGGTGATACTAGTTCCATCTTGTAGACTCCAGGCCCATAGGATAGGAAGTCCAAAAGAGAAAGAGAAGAACAATAGTACTCAACACAGACTACTACTGAAACAAAATTTAAATTAATTTACAAGAAAAAGCCCAAATTAAATCATGTAAATGAAGAAGTGGAAACTATTGAAGTGATTGACACAGATACAATGATAAAGGATAATACACCTCCCGTAGTTTCTGAACAAACTCACCAACCCTCAACATCAAACACTCAAATGATTTAAAAGCAGCATAGTATTGAAGTGTCTTCATCCATTAAGCCAACAGAGAAAGAACATGATATCATGCATAAGTACAAAGAAATCAAGCTAATGAATGAAGCCTCAAAGGCTGATAGATATACCCAATATTGGAAGCAGTCACCTAGTGACCAAATAAGATTGCTTTTTGGATTTGACTGTAAGACTAGGAAGATGCAGATGACCTTCCTACATCCTACAGTAAAGCATCCCAAATCATCGACAGATTATAAAAAGACATCCTATGAAGTTCAAGCAAAAGATATTCATTCAATTGACCAAATAGAATTTCATAAGCAAGCTGGTAAAATGCTATATTCTACCATGAAAAAGAAGTCCATGAGTGTAAAAAAGTTTCAAAACACTCTTGAAAATATCAAGGGTCAGCTAAAGTTAGAAAAGGCTTCCTCACAGGCTAAGGATAGCAGAATTAAATCTCTGGAAGATTTAGTTATTGAGGTAGGATATGATCCAAACAATGTCAAAGTTGCAGAAGAACTCATAAAGAAGAATAATGCAGACATTGCTGCATTAAATAAGCAACTCAAATTTCCTCCTACTGAACATCCATAGGCAAAGGAAGTGTTAGAAAATGAAGGAAAAAAAGATGAGATGATGAACCTCATTCTTCAATTAACTGCCCAGCTAAAAGAAATGGAAAATGAGATGGACAAGTTAGTGCGGGAAAAAAAAGCCAGATTAGAAGAAGTCCCTGTCACTGTTATTCCTGTAGTCACTACTGTTGTTCCTTCTACCTTAGCAAAGTAATTGGCCCCTTCAGTTCCAATAGATACAACTCTTCCTGTTACATCAACAACTACTTCAACAACAGAGTCATCTTCAGTAGCAACACATCCCAGTGATGAAGCAGGAAAACTTTTTAAAGCAATGCAGGAAATGTCCATCCAGAAAAATGAAATCAAAAGACTTACAGAACAATTGAAAAGTATGGGTGATGAGAAAAAACTAATTCATATTATTCACAATAATGAAGTACAGAAGACAAACAGGTTGACAGAGAAATTGAAGAAATTAAAGAAAGATTTAACATTGAAAGAACCAATGGCACAAGCCAAGCAGTAGTTATGGGCCAATATCATTGAATCTGTCAATGATATTTGGCCATCCATTGAGGTTATTTATGAGAAAAAATATCTAATTAAAGTAGCAGGTGAAGCCATCCAAAAAATCAAAGAATAACTTGGTAAGAAGCTAGAAGAAGCTAATGAAATCATTAAGTTTTTTAATTCCAAGAATAAGCAGGAATTATAAGAGATTGGAATTAGTGACAGGACAAAAACCATTCTTGAAGTCAGGAAGGTTATTTCTAAAAGAAACTTAATGGTACAGCTGGAAGAAAAATGTCAAAACATGGAGATTTCCATAACTAGGTTTATGATGAAGTTTGATATTCTAAGACAGAAAGGATTTCCAAATACTCTGGTTATCAATGACAGTTTAATGAAACAAGAAGACTATGATAAGAAAATCAGAGAAGTGGCAAAAGAGAAAGCCAACAATTCAGCCATGTAGGGAATTCCAATAGGGAAAGTGCTCTAAAAAAGTTTTGAAAATCTCTTTTACCTACAACATGAGGTAAAACATTTATTCATAAATAAGCCAACTTTTGCAAAGTATACAGAGGTTGATGAAATATTTAGAAGGATGGAAAAAATCAAATTACCAGAGGCAAAAAATTGGGAAAAGTTGACTGATTTATTGTGAAAGTAAAACAGTAAACAGGGCAGTCGAATTTTAAAGTAAAAAACAACAGTGACAATCAAAGAGTATCATAGTTAAAGTGGATCAGATGAAATTCAAATGGTTAAAGTCAAAGCAGAATGAAAGATAAAGCCAGCGTGAAGGACACTCAACTGCCTAAAAGACAGCCTTCGTTGAGCAACACTCAGAGACAAATCAACAAAAGATCAAAGACATAAAACAACAAATTCAATAAAAGCAGGAACAACTTGCATTAGTCAGATAACTGTCACTATCTTCTTGCATGAAGATATTTATTTTTCCTTGAATAATTCCTAAGTTTGTTTTTAGATTTTTTGTAAAAGTTTTTGTATAAATACTTCACATTTCTAAGTATTGAGGGTGGATTGTGGATTGCTAAACATTTCTATAGATGTACTGATCTGAACTAGAGGGTTCTTTGTACCATTTTTAAGTCAATAGATTGGATTGAGTAATAAAGAGATTATATTACATGATTCATGTGTTGGGCCACTTCAGTGAAGTACTCTCAATTTTTCTTTGTTTTTATCTGAAGTTTTCACATACTTGCATGTTTTCTTAATCTAAATGTATAACAGGAATGTTATTTCAGAATTTGTTTAAAAACACTCTGTCTTGAACTGTTATGTCATTTTCATGTTTTCTACTGATATGCAGATTAGGGAATTATTAATTGCTCCCTAGTTTCGATTGACCTCTGTCATTTCCCTCATTATCCGGATATGAGAACCCTTAATTGCTCTCTCATCTTAATTGAAACCATTTCATCATCCAACCTAAATATTTGAATTTACTCAACTATCTTGCCTTGTGAACACTCCCCTTTAGAACCTTGATTCTGCTCTGACTGCTTGACACATTGAATCCATTATCCCAATGGAATTAAAACTTACATTTATCCATTTGAACCAGTGATTCCACCACCAAACCAAATCCAAAATCAAAATACCAAGTAATCCTACATAACTAGCCTAAAATCAATTAAAATCAACAAAGATAAATCATATAGAGAGAGCCCTCTATGAGCATTAGGAAGGCTAGATCCTAAAACTTAAAATTAGGTTTGTGGTTACCTCTAATATTCTTTAAACCCAAAAAAATTACAACCCTTGAGAATTATTGGAGTGATAACATGCTTAAAAGTTCTGATGTCCCAGATCCGATATGAAATTACTTCCATATAATTAAACGATTGGGTCTGTTCTTCATCGCACATCGGCATATCAATGTCGTTACATCTCGTACTGAAATATTTCGATCACCGATTCATTATAAAACGAAAAATTGATCCCACCAATGAACCACGTCATCTATCGCATTTCTGCTATCGTTAGGATACTATCGACATTTAATTTCATTCATAGCTCTAATCTCCGATATGACTATTCTCCAATATCGCATCTGCTCCATCGCAGTTTCTCACCGCACATGCTCATATTGCAAATTTTCCACCGCAACAATTATATCGCATCATAAAACTCAAATGAGGCCTTGTCCTAAGATATTATAATGATATACATTGATATATGTCTCTCCACCATTATCTTTTAATTATTATATAAAACTATCAATTGCATATCAGAAAAGGTGGAAGTCGTAGATTTTAAAGTTATGCATGACAAAGAATCTCACAATGCGAAACATTAGACAAGGCACTAACTTATATTATGGTTAATTCATATTTTAATTTTCTTTTTATTATGAATTTCTCTCCATAATTATCATATAAAAATTCAAATCCATTTCATATACTGTTACATTATTCGGGATTTTGAATCAACTTCAATATTCTAGGGCTGATATAAATTTAAAATGGAAGAAGAAGAAAGAACATTCATCGCTGAAATTCATAAAAAAGCATATCTTCATCCTCATTTCTGATGGATTCGATTTATTTCTTATTCCTTGAACATGAAACATTTATTTCTTTTATTTTACTTCTTGTTTTACTTTAGATTTCACAAATAATTCTTTTGTGTCAATAAAACTTATTCATGCTTTTAATCCTAATTAAAGGAAGAAGTTATCTTTTGTAGGAGGGAATAATACCTTTCAGGTAAGATGAAATGAAATTGTCCAATGACAAGTTTTATATGCCCACTTTCATTTATTTTAATTTCTTTACTTTTTGTTTCAATTTTGTTTTTGCTGATCTCAAAATTTATTTTTACAAGTCTTCGTAAAAAATTTCAAACCTCTACAAGATCAATTTTTGAAATTCATTTTATTTTTGTCTTTGAGATTCTCGAAAGAAACAATAATGATCCTCGTCGAATCATCTAAAGTGGGGAGTTTCTGGACCTCTAGTCTATATCTTTAAAGCATTGATTTTATTAGAAAATAGTTAAGATGATTTTATGCAGGTTTTGTCTTGAAGAAGAAAAAATTGGAATAGACACAGACTTCTCATTCAGCATATTATCATCATTGCTATTAACCCTCTACATTTTGAGAGCCTCATTTCTTATAACTCTGCAAGATAAAAAATTAAATCTCAACATAGGAATGAACGTACATATGCTTATTTTATTTTATAATCCTTTGTTGAGAAATTTATATAAGAGGTATTGTTGGAGTTTATCTTTTAAATTTTGTTTTTTGTTATTTTTTTTTTTATTCGTTGATTTATTTTCTTACTTTAATTTAAGAATTATTTTTATTTTGATTTTAGTTTTGATTTTATTTTGGTAACTTTTCTAGGATTTATGTGAAAGTAATTTTTCTTACCTTACAGTTGTAGACATACATGGGAAATCTTTTACTCTATCCATTTAAGTGAATTTAATTTATCATTAAAGACATATCTTTATGGAACCATAAAACCATCTTTCTATAAATATTTTTCATGGAGGAACACAAATCCTTTCTAAGTTATTGAGTTTACTTTTTCAAGGAAAGAACTAATTTGAGTTTAACACAATTAATGCCTCCCACCCCTCCACATAAAAAGCCTCTGATTGATAGTTGTAGGAAAATAATTTGGATTAAACCTTATGAATGTATTATGTCCATTAAACATAAATCTCTATTACCATCCCACCTCTTTCACTCAAATACATCATAAATTAAAAGCCTGAAAATGTGCTTATCTAAAGAGTTATTAAAAGAGGAAGCATGGGGAATACAAGTAAACCCACTAGGGCTATGGACGCTCGTTGGTAGGGGGACTATGGTTGTATGGCACAAAAGACAACTTTTCCATGGTACTTTTCAGGCTTGCTGGCAGCGTAGCGATGTCAGAGACCAATCATAAAATGGATATATGCTTTCTCAAAAATTCCTATCTCTACCTTCTTCTATTTTTCATATGACGCAGTTTTAAATTTTTTTTTTCCCAATGTTGGATTCATCACTTTTACTCTAGTTTGTTTTAAGTACTTTTCTTTATAAACTCATACTGCTTAATCTATTTATGTGTGACCCATGGAAATGTTTTATAGTTGGACTATTTCGTGATTTACATTATTTTAAAACCTTATGGTAAATTAAAATTAATTATCTTTAATAAGAGATTACTGGTCCTTCTCCCATGTGTCGCCATTGTTGTAGGGAAAACCTAACACCGCCCATTTTCAAATTATTTACTTCAATAATGGGGACCCTTTTTATTAATTTTTGGCTAAGCACCTTTTATGATTTTCATTAAGTTAATTGTCCTAAAATTTTACCATTTTTTATTTTTGTTGGATTCCCATTTTGATTTTTTCATTGAATCTGGTTCTTCACAAGCTTTCCAACGATACTTGTTTCGCTTCATTTGGTCAACCGTTTTGTAAATGTCACTCCTTTGAAGTTTGATCATATTTGTGTCGTTTGGGTTAAAAAAATGTATAATATTTTTATTTTCGCAATTAAAATAGTCTTCATTGTAAATATTAACTTTTAGTTCAATTTTAATTTTTCTTTTATTTTTCATTAACAGTCCTATAAAATGACCAGACCAAATTGTACAATGGACTAAAATGCGTTTCGAGATCTTGGTAATTTACTCTAATTTGTTATTTTAAATTAAATTACAAAACCCAAAACTCCAAAATTGTAAAGTGGTTATAGTCTAATTTGTAGGACTATTAAACCTGCGTGGGCCCCACTTCACATCCTTCCAAAAAAAATTGCTATTGAAATATTGCATATCGCATATCGCAATTTCACTCAAGCTCCTCAAAGCACCTCACTCTGATTTGCAATATGCGATTTAGTTTTGATTTTATACCAAGAGTTAGTTTTTTTAATATAAAGTTTTGAAACTCGTTATACCTCCCGCACCTCCACCTCACTCTCCCTCACATCACCCTCCACTCATTATCCCAACATTACTTCCTCACACTTCCACTCCATACTTCCAACATATAATACATGAAGCATTTAAAATTGTTTTAAATTAATAATGAAAATATATTATATTTTAATTTATAATATTTTTATTATAATTGTAATATAATTTAAATTAAAATATTAATATAATATATTAATTAATCACTAAATTAATTTTTAATTAGTTTAATTTTAGTTACAATTAATTTATTAATTAAGATTAACAATGTAATTAATTAAGTATCAATTAATAGATAATTATAACTTAATTTAAAATTAAACTGTAATTAAATTAAATTAATAATATAATTGCAATTAATTAGTATTAATTAATTAAATATTATAATCTAATTTAGAATTAGTATTTAATTTAAAATTGTTGATTTTAGCCCAAGCAATAGAAATTCTGGAATTTTGTCCATTTTTATATACCAACTTTGGAAGCTCATAGATTGAGTTTTACTTGACCAAATAAGGCCCGGGATGGCTCATTTCATAATAAAATCATGGAGATTATTCCTGAAGTGGTTTCATTTCCTGATTTGATCATTTATTGGATCTAAAATGCAGCAGAAGATCAAGCTTCAATTTTTTTTTATAAAGTCAATTTCTGAGTTTAATTTTCTGCATTTTCATTTGCCCACAACTTCTTCGGAGTGCAGATCCATTCGTCTATGTTCTCCTTGGACAATTAGATAATCAAATGCATCAATTGAAAGCTTATGTTTCTTTTATTTCAATTATGTAATTAAGTTTTAATTGGATTTATTTTAAATTCCAGATTTGACATTTGATTTTATTTTTACATTTTAATTTTGTTTTGATTTATTTTTTCATGAAAACAATTAAAGAGGTGAGGAAAAAAAGATCTCAATCAATGAAAATGCTTCAACAATTGAAGAATATGATTTTGAGCCAATGGAAATTGATTGAGAAAAACCACTCTTCAACAATTTTCTATTGAAAAATTCTTTTGTAAATATTATAAATAACAGATTGTAGAATGTAATAGGGGCTTCTCTTCTCTGCAATTCAGGGATTCTTGAGAGCACTATTGTATAGAGGATTTATAGTTGTAGGGTAGAGGAGAGAAAACTCATATATGGAGATTATTGAGGTTTTTTCCTCTCCATTTTGAATTATGTATGGAGAACATAGTTTGTAGTATTGCAGCTCTAGTTTTAAAAGCAGAAGATCAAGCATTGTAAAGGACCGTTGGAGACCAGAGTCAGAGAAATGGTTTCAATAAATTGGTATTTATAATACTATTTTTTTAAATATCAGTTTCATTTTATGATAGCAAGAATGTGTCATTTTATTCATATTTCTACACTATTGTTGATATGAACAATTTGACTTAATTATATGTTATTATTTATCTTTTATCTGATGGGTTGAATTCTGATTTTTGAGTAACTCAGAAATATGTATTTTAAAATTGATTTAAAAATCAATATCATTTTTGTGAACTACTTCTTAAATGTTGTTTGGTTTATTATTTTAGTTAAGAGGTTTCTAAATAGAATGTGTTTTGGTATTCATAATGTCAGTTAATTGAAATATTTTGTTAATTTGATATTGATTATAATCTAGACAAATTTAAATCTCAATAATTTGAATATCTTGCTTTCAGTTGTGTTATATATATATCTTCCTAATTGATATAGGATTAGGCTAAATTTTCCTTTTGCTTTCATTTTAGAATAAATTTTCATTTAGATTAATTCTATATTCCTAGAAGTCCTCTTCCCAAAGAGGCAAAACTTTAGTTGTGGCTAGGTTGAACCCTAAATTAACTTAAGGATCACTCGCTTGCCTGATCAACAAGAGAAATGATCTAATTTCTCTTTTCCATTGGTAGACAAATGTTATATTTTAAGCCATTGGAAATTGAGAGAAATTAACTGGACCTAGTTAAATTAGTCGGAGCTACCATTCCAAATGGAAAATGAGCTTCTTTAAGGTCCCGACTGGGTGGTTATCCCCATGTTGTTGCAATTAATTTCGAGGCTTCAAAACAGTCCTACAAAATCAACCAACTAAATTGTATGACAGTTAAAAAACATGTTTTGGATCTCGGTAATTTACTTCAATTTATTATTTTAAAACAAATTTCCAAACCCAGAATCTCAAAATCGCAAAGTGTGTATAGTTCAATTTGTAGAATTGTTAATCAAACGTGGATCTCAATTCTCATGATATCATCCCTTCCAAAACTCCCAAAATTAAAAAAACCAATTTAAAAAAGTCAAAATAAGAAGAGCAATGCGATAGCATGTTTGCATATCGCAAAAATATTAAACACCACAAATTAAAGCTTGCTATGTGCGATTTTGAAATTATGCTAGAGGTTAAAAATTTTTAACATAAAGTTTTTCGTTGACCTCCTTATGCCTCCCGACTTCGTGACCTCACTCATCCTCCACCTCACTCCTTTTTTCTCCCCCTACCTCACCGTCACATAATCCTCCCTTGATTAACTCTCGCCTCCACCTCACACCGCTCACTCCCTCCATTTAACATTCCTTCTCACGTAATTTTAGTTTGTAATAAGGTGATTTCATAATATATATATTATATTGTATTATAATGTATATTATATTATAATCATAATACTGCATTATAATTTTAATATATTTTAAATTATTATATTAATATAATATAATAATATTTTGAATTCATTATTAAGTTTTTTTTAATTAGTTTAATTTTGTTTTTAACTAATTTATTAGTAATTAATTAAAGTTTCTAATTATAATTAATTAATATTAATTAAAATATAACACAAATTTAAATTAGGATTAGAATTTAATTTAAAAAATATATTATTAGCCTAGGCAACAAAATTTTTAGAATTCTCGTGGTTTTGACTCATTAACTTTGGAGACTCATAAGTTGAGTTTTACTTGGCCAAATGAGGCCCATGAAGGATCATTGGGTAGATAAAACCATAGAGATTATTTCTGAAGTGGTTGTAAAACTAGATTTAATCTTTTAATAAATCTAAAATTTAGCAGAAGATCAAGCTCTGAATTTGTAAACAAAATCAATTTTCGGAGTTTTATTTTCTGCATTCTCATTTGGTCAGAACCTCTACTAAGAGCATATCCATTCATATATGTTTTCCTTGACAAATAAGATCATCAAAAGAATCAATAGAAATCTTATATTTCCTTTTCTTATTAATTAAGTTTGATAGAATATATTTTATTCCAGATTTGTTATTTTGGTTTGATTTTGTATTTTAATTTAATTTTGATTTGTTTTTGCAGGGAAATAGTTGATGAGATGAGAAGAAGAAAATCTCAATCAATGAGAATGCTATAGCAAGAGAAGAATGAGTTTTTTTCCCAATAAAAATTGATGGAGAAAATTTATTCTTCAACAAACTTTCATGTTGAGAATTCATTTTGTAAATATTATAAATAATAGATTGTAGAATGTTGTAAATGGCTTCTCTTCTCTGCAATTCTGGAATTCTTGAAATAGCGATTGTAAAGAGGATTTAGAGTTTTAGGTGAGAGGAGAGAAAGCTCAAATCTGGAGATTATTGAGGATTTTTATTTTTCATTCTGAATTATGTATGGAGAACATAGCTTGTACTATTAATGCTCTAGTTTTAAAAGAGGAAGTTCAAGCATTGTAAATGACTATTAGAGATTAGAGCCAGAGAAAGGAATTCAATGAATTGGTATTTAAAATACTATTTTTTACTACTAATCTCATTTTATAATAGCAAAAACATGTGATTTTCAGTCATATTTGTGTACTTTTATCTATGTGAATGATTTATTGCAATTATTTTTTGTTTATCTCTGTTCTTATGTGTTGAATTATGATTTCTGATTAACTATTTATTCACAAATTTTCCTTTTAATTCTATCTTAACAAACAATAATATTATGTGAACTACTTCCTTATATTATTGTTTAATCATTCAAATTACTGATTTAAAAATCAATATTATTTTGTGAACTACTTCTTATATGTTGTTGATTGATTATCTCAGTTATATGTTGTTGATTCATAATGCCAATTAATTGAACTACTTTGTTAGCTTGATATTCATTATAAGTGAGACATATTTAAATCTCAATCA
The DNA here is from genome assembly GCA_034641835.2 of Pinus albicaulis. Classification (NCBI taxonomy): domain Eukaryota; kingdom Viridiplantae; phylum Streptophyta; class Pinopsida; order Pinales; family Pinaceae; genus Pinus; species Pinus albicaulis. The sequence goes on along the minus strand of CM076582.1, from coordinate 1,343,025,504 downwards.
TTTAAATATATTGCTCCAAATTGGGTAAAATATATATCTTCCTAATTGAGATATGATTAGGATAATTTTGCTTTTAATTTCATTTTAGAATAATTTTGAATTTAGATTTAATCCTACATTCCTAGAAGTATTCTTCCCAAAGAGGAAAAAATTATTTATGGCTTTGCTAAGCCCCAGATCAACATAAGGATCACTTTCTTGCCTAATCAACAAGAGGGCTGATGTTATGAAACCATCTCTAAAAATAGAAGAAAAGAGAGATTAACGCCTTAGAATTCAGCCACTTCAAGGGGGAAACCTCCTTTACATTAAATAAATGAACAATTCTCAGATGATACAAATGACAAAACCTCCTTCTATATATAGGAGTCCGTGGGGTCACAATATAATCCTAGCCAACCTAACAATAATAATGTAAGGGCACAATAATAACAATATGGAGTTACAGGGGTATAACAATAAAAATAAGGGGGCTACACTAACAACAATAAGGGAATACACTAGTAATATAGTAACCTAACATGCCCTATCCTTCAAAAAAGTGTTTTCCTCAAACATGGAAAAATGGATGCACTCGTGAAGAAGAAGGAAGCTCCAATTTGTATGCCATAGTACCAATCTTTTGCAACAACTTGCAAGGACCATAGTACTTTGGAAATAATTTATTATCCTTCTTAGCTTTCTTGAGGGACATTTATTTTTATGGTTGTAGTCGTAAAAATACCCACTCTCCTACATAAGAACTTCTCTCATTGCGATGTTGATCTTCCTGTCGTTTCATTCGATTCTGTGCCAAATTTAGGTTACTCTTTAAGAGTTGGAGAACTTGTTGTTGATGCTCGATGTGATCTTCCACTCCTTGAACCTTAGAATTTTCTCTTAAATATGATGTGATGGACGGTGGATGATATCCATAAAGTGCCATAAATGGGGTCATTTTTGCTGCAGTATGGAAGAAAATGTTATATGACCATTCCGCCAGAGGTAACCACTTGACCCATTATGTTTGTTTATCAGATACAAAACAATGAAAATAGCCTTACAAACATTTGTTCACTATCTCAGTTTGACCATCGGATTGAGGATGATAAGATGAGTTATGAGCTAATTGAGTACCCAAAAAAGAAAATGATTCCATCCAAAAATTTCCAGTAAAAATGGGATCTCTGTCGCTTACAATAATCTTTGGGTTTCCATGTAGCTTTTGAATTATTTCCATAAATGCATTAGAAACTGTATGTTATTTAAATGGATGAGATAATGCACAAAAGTGTGCATACTTGGTAAGTCTATCAACTACCACCATGATGACACTCTTTCCTTCGGACTTAGGTAAACCTACGATAAAATCCGTTGAAATCTCCTCCCAACGTTGACTTGGAATGGATAAAGGCTATAGAAGACTCGGGGTATTAATTGTATCATTTTTATTTTGTTGGCAAACCAAACATTCCACCACAAACTTTTGAATATTAGATTTAAGGCCATCCCAAAAATATATTTCTTCACCCTGTGTTAAGTTTTTAAAAATCTTGAGTGTCCTCCTAAAGGAGAAGTGCACAATTCCAAAAGAATATTTTGTTCTAGTTGGGAATTCTTACAAAGATATAAGTGATATTTGAACCATAATGAAGCATTTTTCCAACTAAATGTATCATATGTACTAGGTTCTTGATGAAAATTTTGAATGAGTGTCCACACTACTTCGTCCTTCTTCCATTCATCCCTTGCTTCGGTTATCCAATCAGTTTAGATAATAGAAATAACACAAAGCATTGCTTCCACCCCTTCATTCTCTCTTGAGAGTGAATCTGCAACAACATTTAGCTTCCCTTTTTTGTAGATGCTTTCAAAGTCATAACCAAACATCTTTGTGACCCATTTTTCTGCTCTTCTGAAGATATTCTTTGTTCCAAAAAGTGTTTAAGAATATCATGATCAATTTTTACCTTGAAGTGTCTTCCCATTAGTTAAGGTCATCATTTCTTTAGTGCATGTAGTATTGCCAACATTTCCTTCTCATAAATATCTTTCTGTAAATACTTTCCTTTGATTGGACGACTTTCAAAAGCAATGGGTCTTCCTTCTTGCATCAAAACATCACCAATTCCATTTCCTGAGAATCACATTCCACAATAAAATTTTTTGTGAAGTCTGGCATAGCTAAGACCGGTGCTAGGCACATTGCCTCTTTAAGATGTTCAAAGGCCTTAGTTTCTTCAAGAGTCCATGAAAATGCTTCATTATTCAATAATGTTGTTAGAGGTGCTGCTATTCTCCCATAATTCTTAACAAACCTGCGATAATACCCTGTTAAACCGAGAAATCATCGTAACTTTTTTATGGTTTTTTAAGAAGCTTTCTGGATTATCCACAATATTGAGGAACATGTGTCGACGTTTCGAATCCCAACTGGGATCCATCATCAGGACTTTTTTAGAATGAAGAATTTTAGAGAAGGGTTTCAGAATTTTTATAGAGATCAATTTCTTAAAAAGAGCCGACTAAGGTTTTGAATTTTTGTATTTCTAATTATTTAATTAGTTAAGGTAATTGCATTAATAAATTATTATTATTATTAATTTTAATAATTATATTTCTAATTGTATTTTAATTTTGTTTATTTTATTTTATTTTACTAATAGTTGGTTTTTAATTTTTAAGTTTATTCTTTATTATATTATAAAGTAAGAAAGTCGGTTAATTTAGTTTTTTGAATAAATTTTAATATACAAATTAATAATTTAGTTCTTAATTTATGGAAATTATTAATTATAATATATATATATATATATATATATATTATAATAATTAACTATACATATAATTAATTAATTATAAATTTTTTATAATAATTAACTATAATTTTTTTTTAAATAATAAATAAATAAATTAATAATATAATATAATTAATTAATTATAGTTTAGAATTAATTAATTAATTATATAATTAATTAATTAATGATTAATGATTAACTTTTAATTAATTTAAAAAGATAAAATTGGATATAATTAATTGTAATTTAATTAATTATAAATATAATTAATAAATTATATTTATAATTAATTATTAATTCACAATTAATTAATTGTTTTAATTAATTATATTAATTTATATAATTAATCATTTTTATAGGAATAAAGTAGAATTATTTTTTATAGAGATTAATTTTTATAGGTTTCGACACATGTTCCTCAATACTGTGGATAATCCGGAAAGCTTCTTAAAAAATGATCACCACAGGAGTTTAAAAACCAAAATTTTGTTTCTTTATGGTTGTGGGGACTTTCCATTCCTTAATGGATTTAATTTTGTTAGGGTCTACCTTAACACCCTCGTGAGATACAATATGACCCAAATATTCCACCTCTTGTACTCCAAAGAAAAATTTGGAAGTTTTTGCATATAATTCTTTCTTCTCCAATAGTTTGAGCACCCTGTCAACATGTTGAACATGATCCTTCCAAGACTTGTTGTTGTAGATTAGTATATCATCAAAAAATACTAACACAATTTTTCTAAGGGTTTGAAAATGGAATTCATCAACCCTTGAAATGTAGAAGGTGCATTGGTAAGGCCAAAAGGCATGACCAAAAATTCATAATGACCCTCATTAGTTCGAAATGCTGTTTTTGGAATATCTTCAGTCTTCATTCTAATTTGATGATATCCCGAACGAAGATCCAACTTGGTAAAATAAATTGCTCCATGTAATTCATCCAATAATTCATCAATCACAGGAATGGGAAATTTATCTTTAATGGTGAGCTTATTGAGCTCCCTATAATCCGGACACATTCGCCATGATCCATCCTTCTTGTGTACCAATACTACGGGAGCAGAGAAAGAACTTTAACTAGGTTGAATTATACCCGCCTCTAACATTTCTGCAATCATACGTTCAATTTCGCTCTTTTGGACATAAGGATATCTGTAAGGCCTGATGTTTGGAGGAACACTTCCTGGAATCAAATGAATAGCATGATCATGATCACAAATAAGTGGGAGTCCTTTGGGAGTTTCAAACACCTTGGAATGATTTTCCAAGACTTTTTGGAGATCTGGAGAAATAGATGATTTTGATGTTGGAACTTCTAGTGAGCATAATTGTGCAATTATGCCTTGTTGTTATTTCTTTAGAAGCTTTGTCATGACGTTAGAGATTATTATCTTTCCCAAATTCCCTACAATACCTCGTAATTCGACTTCATTTCCTTTCGAAAATAAATTCAAGAAAAGTTCTTGAAAATTAAAAGCTACCGTCCCCAAATATTTTAACCATTGTACTCCTAGTACAACATCAACACCTCCCATTGGAATGGAAAGCATTGGAATATTCAGTACATATTCCCCCATGGTTAGCTTGATATTATGGCATTTTCCAAAGAAATATATAGTTCCTCCATTTGAAACCATCACTTGACATTCTGTTGTTGGGTGTGGAAGCAATTCAATTCCTTAGCTACCTTACAATGAGTAAAATTATGGGTACTACCTGAATCAATCAACATAATTACCTTTTCTTCTTGATATGTCCTTATATCTTGAGAGTTTGAGGAGTGGTAATTCTTGCCAATGCATTACACGATATGGTCGTACTCATTTCTTCTTTCTCTAGGGTTTTTCACTGGTGGATATCCTCTTCCTTTGAAGTTTCTTGTTCATTTTCTTCCTTCTCTTCACAATCTATGTAAAATAATTTCTTCTCAGCACACTTATGACCTTTAGTGCATTTTCTATCACAATTGTAGCAAAGCCCTTTTGCTCTTTTTTCTTCCAATTTTTGTGGTGTCAACCTTGTAGGTTGTGGAAGTCTAGGAGTAGCAACACCTCCATCTTTATAGATGTGAGTGGTAGGCTTCCTTGTCGCCATAATTTCACATTCAATTTTTCTTGCCAACCTGAATGCTTTCGCCAATGAACCGAGTTCCCAAACACAAAACTTATGTTGTATGTTATCCTTTAAAGTCCCTATGAAGACATCAATCCTGTGTTCCTATGAAATATCAGTTACCCTTGTATTCAATTTTTGGAAGTCCTCAATGTGCTCCACAATTGAACCCTTTTGTTTGAGATTTATCAATTGGCTAAAGAAGGTGTTGCTCTTTGTATCCTCATAATGTGCTATCATTTCCTCCATAAAAATTGACCAAGTGACAATTTTTTTATGGGAGCAAAGCCATCGATACCATACAAATGTATTTTTTTATAAATATAACGTGTACATGTGTACCTTTTATGTGTTTTTCACATTATTGAGATCAAAATATTTCTCCATCTGTAGTATCCATGTTACGGGATCCTTGCCATAAAACTTCCTCATATCGATATTTGGAATATGGTGGGTATTCCATCCAACATTCAAGTTTATGAAATCACGATTAACATTTATTTTTTCCTCACCATGATTTTCCTCTACTATATTTTCACCATTAGGAATCATTTATTGTATCAACTTTGTCAAACCTTCCTTCAAACCTTCCATGTCTTCCTTCAAAGCTTCCATTTTTTCTTCCATGTCTTCCATGCCATTCTTCAAACCATTAAAAACATCCATGTTAGCTTCAACGCCTTTCTTTAAACCATCCATATTAGCTTCCATGCCCTTCTTCAAACCATCCATATTAGCTTCCACGTCTTTCTTCAAAACTTCCATTTCCTTTTTTGTTTCTCTTTGCGAAAGAAAAATTTGGTGCAATTTCTCTTGTAATTTTTATATGTCATGTTGCACTTCTTCATCTTCATGAGTCATAGTAGAGACTTTTTAAGGCTTAATGGGTGTTGAATTCTTTTTAGGGGGGCATTTTATAACCCAATACTTATATCTATGCTTCAATATGCCCTTGGAAGCACTTCAAGCTGATTTTTCAAAAAACACTTATGCAATTTGAAAAAAAAATTACATACCTTTTTCTTTCTTTTGAGGAGTTGTATATTGAAACTGAATTATCTCTGTGATTTTAGATCTTCAATATCTGAAATTCGGTCCTGTAGTAGCCCTCTGAATATTCTTTCAAATTCCACATGTATGACCTAATTTGGGTTCCTCAAGACAAAGTTATGTTTAATCTCCCACAATGACCTAATTATAGATTGGTTTAGTAGATCGAACTTGTATGGTGAGCCACATGTTACTTTTTCCTCTTTCGTCTCTAAAATTGATACACAGGAAACTACAATCTGTTTGATTTTATCCACTTATTACAGAATTCCAATTAGACGCTCAGAGAGAGTTATGATGATTTTCCCATGGTCACCTCTTTGAGATGAAATTCAAGAGCCTAAAAAAACCATAACTTCCACAGATCATATCCCCGAAAATATTGTGAACCAAGATCTAAAATTTTTACATGAGGTCCCTCAGGATCTCGGCTTCGCGTGATAAAAATTTCAACTTCTGAAACTTCGCAGAAAAAAAGTTATAGAGAAAATTTCACGATGAATTTCTTGGAGAGGCGAAACCATAGATTCCGAAGCTTTGATACCAAATGTTATGAAACCAACTCCAAAAATAGAAGAAAAGAGAGATCAGCGCCTTAGAATTCAACCACTTCGAGGGGAAAACCTCTTTTACATTACATAAATGAGAAATTCTTGGATGATACAAATGGAAAAACCTCCTTCTATATATTGGAATCCATGGGGTCACAATATAATCCTAGCCGACCTAACAATAATAATGTAAGTGCACAATAATAACAATATGGGGGTTATAGGGGTACAACAATAAAAATAAGGGGGCTACAATAACAACAATAAGGGACTACACTAGTAATATAGGGACCTAACAGCTGATATGATGTCTCTTCTCCATTGGTAGATGAAAGTCATATTTGAAGCCATTAGATATGGAGAGAAGGTAATTGGACCTAGTTTAACTAGTCACAACTACGATTTCAACGGAAAAGGAGTTTCTTTAAGGTTTTTACCGGGTGGTCTCCTTGTTGAGCCCCAAATTTGTGCTTTCCTTCACCTCATTTTACCTCATTTTCCCTTGTCCATTTCTATCTTAGACCCAATTGATCAATGAATATAGTTAAAATTACTTCTAGAATGATTTACATGACTGACTTGTTGAATTTTGTGATTTTTTCCATTGTAAAGCATTTTGACCGGAACTAGCTGCAGAATGCAGACATTCCGTAGCTAACCGGCGATTCTGCAGCTGCCTTCATGTTTGAGTATGTTCCAGGTGGCCTCTTGAGAAAAACCGCATATGGGCATGATCCACGTCATTTCTACATGGTTTGTTGCTCATCATGGAGGAAGAAATGAATTCTGGGTATGGTTTTGAATGTGGGGAACACATTTATGAAGGAAGACTTCTATTAGGACTGTCTCAGTCCAGATGTCTTTTCTTCTTCACGCAGCCACCTCAAAGAGTCCTAACGTGATTCGGATAAGGAAATACATTGTTCCTAAATTGTTGTAATTATTGTTACGTGCATTTGCTTTATAAACTCTTGGGAGACCGAGAGCTATGTTAGAGATTTTATGTTAGATTTGCTGCTAGATTTTGTTTAAACTCTGTGTTACATTCCTGAAGACGCAGAGTGTTATGTTCAAACTATTTCATCTTTAATGGAGCAGACAAAGTTATTTTGAAGGTGTGATTTAATTTGAAGTTGAATGTCGTCAAGTGGTAGAGGGCCCCTGCCTCTTGCACGGATTTATTTTGCGTAAATTAGATAAGTTTTTCTAGCTGCCTTTACACTTTGCATTTGAATTAATAGTTGTTTTTGTTAGCTACTGTAGTCGTACTCATTCTAACTCTTCCACCAGAAGATACTCTTCCAAAGGACTATAATGATGAATGTTGAATGACTATAGTATTGTAGGATTAGGAGTTGAATTTGTAGTTGTTTTAACTAGCTACTGTAGTTATATTCATTCCAGCTCTTCCACAAGAAGACACTCTTCCAACAGATTATAATGATGAATGATGAATAGCTATAGTACTATAGGAATTAGTTGTAGTTTTTGCTATTCACTATCATAGTTACACTTGTTCTAATCACTCTTCCACAAGAAGAAACTCTTCCAAGACATCCTTAAGAAGTTCAAGACATGACTGTGATAATGAATGATTTAGTTGTGTGTTTTTACTAAGTATCATCTCTGTTCTTGCTCTTAAACGCTTGCCCAAGACATCATAATGACGAGTAGGGTATGGATATGATATCTTAGTTTTTCATTTTCTTTCAGTCTATTTGCTTACAATTGCACCCAATTACACAGTTAGAATTGTTCTATCTCTTCCAAAAGAAGGACCTCTTCCAAAATATCACTAATGATGAACAAGCAGATTGTGTAACTTCATAGAATAAAGCATGTTAGCATAGTTAGAATGCTCCGGAGTTTCATTGCATTTAATTCATGTTCAGTTACTTTGTTTCAAGTTTGATGATGACTTATAGTTCAACATTGTTCTAGTTTAGTGGCATCTTAGGTTCATTCTTAGATTAACTCGTTGCACTTGCATCTCATATTCAAATTGTCATCCATTGCACAATAGATTACTTTAGTTGTTAGGATTAACAAGACAGCCTTCATTATTCACAAACATCTTCTTGTTTTAAAATCTACAAATGATCTATAGCCATAGGAACATAAGACAACATCACTATAAGGTCTGAAATCTCTCTGCAATTTCCTTATCATTTTATAAACATAACTTTTCCTCAAAAGAACTACTTTGAAAAAGAAACCAATAACTCTTTGAGTATAGGTTCTGTGACATTCAATTAAATTGTAGAATAGAACTAGAAATCAATCATAGAATAGAAGAACATAGGACAAAATGTTGCATCATGGTAAGATTAGTGTTTAACTGTTTAGTTAGAGGATGTGCATATTTAGTGATCATTTCTCAAGTCTAGTTTGTGTTTTGAATCATTTGTCTAAAAGTCATTATCAAGCTTTGCTTTTATTTAGTCATAGTTTAGATTCTGCTCCAGTGTTTCCAATTGCATTTGCCATTCCATACATTAGGCTTAACTCTTTTTTTGACCACCAACTTCTTTCCATTAGTTTTCTAGGCATTTTCATTGTGAACATAAAACACCAAAAGACCAAAAACATCATAAATCAACATAAAAGACCAAAAACATCACAAAACACTACTCACAATGCATTAGGAAACAAGCACCTAGGTACATATGGTACACTTCACTTCAGCAGTTTACAAATCCTGGTTGACAATTAAATGAGCTCAGTTTAGGAGACTAGATTGAGACCAAACACTCCTAATAGTGTTTTAGGAAGAAAATTTCAAGCCCTCAACACTTTTGGTGCTAGAAGGAGGGCCGAAGATATGTTGTCCTTTGGAGTTTTTGTATTTTAAAAGTTTTATTTAAGCACAATGGATCCTCTCAAACTTGCAATTTGAAGCTGTATTTCTGGACGTGCATCTGCCAATACTCCATTAGAAATAGTAAGACACTTGTTTAAGGTAAATTTTAACGATAAGATGAATAATTCTGCATTTAATCATGCTTTACAATCCATTCAAAATTTTTCAACTTCTACTTTTCATGATATTGATGAAAGCATTTTATGTAGGATTTTTACTCTTACATTCTTGGAAATGTCCAGAAGTTGGTGTCAATCGCTTCCAGTTGCCTAAATTCATAGTTGAGATCAATTTAATACAAATTTTCTTTAGAAATTTGATGGCTATATCTACGAACATGTATGTGACGATTTTTACTATTTACGAATATTTGAAAATGAATCTTTGATTGATTTTACCATCAGGTTTTGTTTAAATCGTTTAAAATTTAAAAATTGAAGATAAAATTTCAAAAGAGGAATTATTAGATTGGTTTGAACATATTTACTCTCTTACTCCCATTCATAATCCATGTGAAATTATTTCAGGCCTTTCTCAATCTCCTTCCAATTTCATTAATATAATTGAGAATTCCATTATGGAGGTGCAAACAAATGATGATGAAGTGGCATCTATTATGTATGATCAATTCCTTCATTTAGTGCACACTTCCTACAATATTGATAATGATCAAGGTGCACCTTCATATGTCAATGAATATCAATAAAAAATCTTTGAAAATTTTACTGTTCAAGTGTAAGAAGATATTAGCAGCAATCTTGGAGAAAAGGCTGCCTTGAAATCTACAATAAATTAAAAAAATCAGAATATAGATCAACAACTACAAGCAGGAATTCAAACTTCCATTAACATGCAACTTGATGTACACATTTATGAATACTTTCATGATGATCAAATTTCAAATTCAGGGCATCCAGATAACAATCTTCAAGAAAGAACAAGTACACAAATGAATGATCTGGAATTTGAAATTTAAAATGAGTAGAATATACATGAATCCACAAATAGAGTCATTTTAAAATGCATTGTTTCAAATTCTCATTTATACCTCTATCCTGATATTTTTCCAATAGAAATTTATCTCCTATTCACTTTAATGTTATTTCAGAAAAAAGAGAGGCTGATATAAATGAATTTCCTATTAGTTTTTATCAAGATATAAAATCATTTAATGATCATTCTTCTCGCATTAATGAACATGTGCTTCATAATCCTTCTTGTTTTGATACATCAAATGAGATTCAAAGGAATCTTAAAGAAATTACTAAAGTCATTTATGATAATTAATTTGACATTGAGGATGCTGATTTATCTACTTCTCAAGAGAATTCTCATAAGCAAGTTAAAATCACATGTGAAAATGAAGAAAACTCTAACGCAACAATTATTTTAAATAGTTCTCATTTTCAAACAATTAATCATACTCATGATTTCAACATTCAAGAAACCATTCCAATCTATGATTTATATGAGGATCCATTCATAGTCATAATTATCTTTATAATTCACAAGTTAGTATTGGAAATCATTCGAATTCCATTATTCCGGCCAATTCCCGTGAAAGGGAAATTGTTTTAAAATAGTCCCAATTTTGTTATGACAATAATTGTACTAACTAGTGTAAACTAAGATTCAATTTTGTTATTTTTCCTTCATTTATTTTGTTTAACTTCAGATTTGTTTTCTGCTTTTAGTTCTCAATTTTTAGATACTTTATACTGACGTATTGAGAAGCTTAGTATAAACACTCTGTTAATGCATTGCCTGAATGGACAAATGAGGTTTCAAATCATAATCATGAACATCAAGAGCTATTAATTTTCCAATTCCAACAGATGTTCATTTGTTATCAATTACTTCTTTCTTCTCAAAAGCAGTGTGAACAAGAGAGCGTATTTTTACAATATGACCAATCATATAATTTAATTAATAATATTCCATTGTATCTAATAGAGTTTAATCCATTTTTCATTCACCCATTTAAAAAGTATTTGGAGAATTTTCCTACATGGAATATTGTTAATAATTTAGCATATTTATACAACACTGACAAATTTTTCCAGGCCATTGAATATAAAATTTCTTATCCACAATCCGGCCTATCATCCCCTCTTTTCAACCTCTTTCAATCATTAGTGGAAATACATCCATATTTCTATGATCGAATCAAAATTCAGTTGGAAAGGACATTCCAAGAGAAGGTGACTGTAAATAAGTTCCCTCCTGCAAATATATTAGCAATAAATGTACATTCTGCTTTCAGATTTGGCTTTCTTAGTTTAATCATATTTACAATAATATTTGACCTATACATACATGCAGGAATTAAAATGAGAGAGTGGTTACATTGGAAGTATGACTATAGGTAGTCATGTTTCCTTCATTAAGTTAGAAATAGGAAAACAATTTATATTGGATTTATTTTTTGTTTGCACTTATTTCACTATTTCATATTTTCAATAAGAAAGTAATGAATCTGAGTTCTTCTGAGTATCCCTTTCATTTGCTAGAAAAGTGTCTTAAAACATATCATAAGATTATGAACTCCTCGATTGTCTTGTTTTCACAAAACTCTGTCACATTGAGAAGATTGATTTAAAATCATATGTGAGGAAATTCAAGAGAATTTCTATGACTTGGCAATCTTTGATTAAAGAGTACTTTTAAAGAACTTATTTTCACCACTCTTTTCCTCTAATGTAAATTTGAAGTGGATGCAATTAAAAAGCTTATTACTTGCCAACTTTCACTAAATAAACAAGATGATGTTGAACATATGGGAATTTTAAGAAGTACATGAGAGAATTTGAAGATTAATGAGGTAAACTTACAGTCAAAATTCTTCTAGGTATACATTTTACATGTTCATTTTCATCTATTGTTAGTTTTTCTTATTCATAAGCATTTCTTATTTTTTTTTAAATTTTTTTGCAGGTCATCATTGTCTTGCTTTTGAATATTTCTAGAAAGCATGAAACTATTTCTAAATATGCTTCACATTCAGGGAAGCATTTATTGTTTTGTCAGAATTTTAGGATTATTAAAATTTTCTTATATTCATGGAGACTCTAATAAAATTTTAATACATTATTGGAAGATTAATATAGGATAATTACAATAGCATAAATCTCCTCCTAATAAATTTTTGATAACATCTCTCTCTAATTGAATACTCCAGATGTTTAATTAAATTATTAAAAGGGGTTTTAGTTAAAAGAAAAATTTAAGCTAGGTTCTTCATTTTGAATTGAATACTTTAAGAAGTTTCCGGCCCCACAAAATTCCATGTCATATATCGCAGTTCACATATCGTAGGTTCTCAAATAAGCATACTCCAAATTTCTCCGATATCCCGAATCACCAATTTCCGATAAATGAATTCGCCAATATTATGATATCCATACAATCCCAGACTCAATATGACATTTAAGTTTATTTTTAAATATATATTGCATCCACTCATAAATCGCAACTTTGGTTGGGACATATGTTTAAAAGTTCTGATGTCCTAGATCCTATATGAAATTAAATGCATATAATAAAACTATTAGGTTCGTTCTTCATTGCACATCGATGTATCAACGATCTTACATCCATTACTCAAATATTTCGATCGTCGATCTCTTATAAAATCCAAAGCCGGTCCCACCAATGAGCCATGCCATCTATTGCATTCCAGCGATCACAAGAATAATATCGACGTTTCCTTTTATTAACAGCTCCAATATCCCGATATGATTATTCTCTAATATTTCCATCATTCCATCGCATTTTTCCATCACATAGAAACTTTGCTATCAAAAACCTTATATTGCATCACAAAAATAAAATGACGCCTTATCTTAAGATCCTTCGATGCAATAAACTATGATATATGCCTCTCGATATATGCCTATCTGCCAATGTATTTTGACTGTTATATTATACTCAATCACATATCAACAAAGGTGAATCTCACAACTTTTAGGTTATACATGGAAAGAAACTCACGATGCGAAATATTCAGAGAGGAAATGACCTATACAAAATATCATGTGAATGCATTTTTTCATATTCTGCCTCTCATTGGCCTAGCTGGAATGAAATGCTTATCCTCGCTATTTCTCTAAATTGCTACAAAATAAGGAAATTTCGCATAAAAATTCTTGCAACGAATGATCTTATCCATGATTTTATCTATGCTTGTTCCAAATCTTACAATTTTCCAAGATGAGTTGAACCATTGCATCACACTCGCCAAATTTTTTCCCTGTAGTTATATTCATTTCTTCCAAAGGGACTCAGAGCCTCTAATAAATTAATTTTTGAATCTCGATCCCCTGCTTTTCATTTTTCGATATTTTCCTCATAATTTCAAATTTGTTCGCTTATTAGACCCTTGGGTTTGTATTATATTGGAAGAATTTAAAATGAATTCTAAGATTTACTTCTCTGAGTTTCACATTTCCTTTTCTTTCCACTATCTTGTCTATTACATTTAGCAAAGGAAATGAAACCTATTTTTCTATCTTCACTGGAATTTTATGGTCTGGGAGTTTTGTAAAGTTGATTTTGGCTTCAGAAAAGGTTTTTGAGATATGGGTAAAAATGCGAATGTGGGTTACACTTTCGTGAGAAACGTGGTCGGAAATTTCATTTTCCCAACATTTCGACCGAACTTTTATAAAAGTTTGGCCGAACTGTTTTAAAGTTTGGCTGAAGTTTTGAAATTAATTCAGCTGAACTAATTCTTCTGTTTACGTTGACGGTGTGGGTAAACATATTTTTGGCCAGAGATGGGAAAATAGGCAACAAAAGTTCGACTGAACTTTTGAAAATAATTCGGTTGAAATTTTTCTTATAAATATACCAGGCCCCAGACTGCAACAAGTTTTGGATTTGTTACCGTTTTTTATCATTGTTGTTTGTCTCACTCTATTGTTGTATATCTTGCTTTGTTGTTTCCTGTATCTCTCTATTTGTGTTTTCTGTTGCAGGGTCGAGGAGGTGAGAAGGTTATGCTATGCTTATTCTCTTTTTATTTTTTTGTATATTTTTTTGTTTTTGTTTTTAATTTTTATTTTCTGTGTTCACAGGTTATTTGTAATATGCGTCCTCGACGAGGTCCTTGACGATATGTTGCCTTATCGTCTCGTTTTCTTCTCATTGTGGCCTCTTCGTCCCGTTGTCTCGTTGTCTCCAAATTTCTAGGTAGATGAAACAAAATTAGAGGAATTTTGAGGTCTTAAATGGGTCTCTTAAGGAAATTATAAAAGAATAGTGGAAATAATAAAATAATATTCTATTACATCATCAAATTTTAGAGGGAAAAAAGGAAAAATTAATTTTTCAACACGTATTTTCAACTTATCTTCCTATGGGTTTACTCAAATTTCCAGTGGAAACACTCGTTGGATGCAAAATTTGGTTTCTCATCCAATGAGTACCCATGTTGCATACTTTTGATGGACCCTGCTACCTGAAAAATGAGAAATACATGAAAAACATGATTGCAAACATTTTTTTTTTCATTTGTTTCTCATTTTTCATGTAGCAGAGTCCATCGAAAGTATGCAACATGGGTACTCCTTGGATGAGGAATTAAATTTTGCATCCAATGAGTACTCCAGCTTGAAATTTGAGTAAAACTGTAGGGAGATGAGTTGAAAATATGAGTTGAAAAAGTAGTTTTATTATTTTATTATTTTTAATTTTTTACTCCAAAAATGGTGAATCATCCCCCATGGTTGAAATAATCATCTTGAATCCTTGTGGTTCATATAAATTTTACTTTTTTTGTACATTTTTCTTAGGAGGCCCATTTTAGACCTCAAAATTCCCCTAATGCCTTTGATTCCTTTGCTTCATGGATGAATGGTGATGTATTTTCTTGTGCGGTCCCCAGATGTATGCTCGAAGTGATCCCCTTGAAACTCTATTTAATTTTATTTACCAATTGTGATACTATAACAAGGATATCATATTAGTAATTGGTGATACTACTGATTATTGTTAAGGTTTATCAAGCATGATACCTATCCAACTTAATTAACTAGGTGCTTTTCCTTTTATGTTCTTGATTTTCCTTTATGTTCCTGCTTTTCCTTGTTGATTCAAGAATAATTATTCTCTGAAAGAAAAATTCTTGGGGAAAAAAATGTAAAAGAGACGTGTACCTAGAAACCTCTAGTTACCATTTGTATCCTCGACCTGTCCACTCTCAAGGGTTAGATTCCTATGAACTGAAACAAAACAAAACAAAAATAATCCATGTTAGTTATCTTATGTTAGCACACTTGGTGATTACTAAGAAGGGGGTGAATTAGTAATCATGATGTTTTGTTCATTCAATTCATTTCTATTCATTAACACATTATCCAATGAACACTGAATGACAAAACAAAGATAATACATAGTACACATAATTTTGAAAAATGAGAAACTTTCTTTATTAATTCAATGGGAACCAACCCAATGTTTACAACAAATAGCAGGATGAAAGCTGGTTAAGACACCAATATCATTAGCTTGATGAGAACCAACTCAAAAATATGCTGACATTGAATAGCCAAGGACTCCAATATTTTACATACACCAATCTTGCCTTGAGAGCACCAACTCACAGGGAACTGACCCTATCTTATGAGCACCAAATCACCGGGAACCAACCCTTCTAGAACACTAATAATTTTAGTTTTTGAGGGCTGCAATCCTCAACCTAGCTCCACCCTACCACCCTTAACAGAGACTAACCTGCATTCTTCCATATCTGATCTTTAACATGTCCTTAAAGGACCTTCAACAATAGAACCTTATTTCTTCCACTGAGGGATTCAAGAATTTTTTACCAAACAATGAATGCATGTGACCAAGGGAGTCAAGCCCCCTATAAGGGCAGTATAACCTGGAAGAAAAATCAGGAAAGAATAGAGGATATCAAGTTAACAGGTAAACAATGGGAACAATTTTTTTTTCAAAAGACACCTTCGGGTCTAAAAGAAAAAAAATAGATAAATAAAACAACACCTCCTCCATCATTATAGAGCTAGGTGCCCTAGAAGAAGAAGGGGAGGAGGAATGAGCGCAGAGAGTTGGGAAGGGAAACACATCACAACCACATTTATTTCAGTTTCTAAAGCTTCACACTCCTCAAATCACGACCGTAGATATATGTTCAGACCAAAATTATTTTTTGGAGAATGAACAGTGGTTATCCATCTAAAAAGTAAACAAACCTCCATACATCTAGAGTGGATATATGCATACTAGGCCTGGAGAAGATTCGTCTAGGATTCTTATTTTCTTATTTTTATTGATTTAAAATTTAATAAAATTTGTGAGATGTATATACCTTGACAACTTCATTTAATTTAATTTACCAATTTTGATACTATAGCAAGGATATCAGATTAGTAATGGTGATAAGTTACATAATTATTGTTAAGGTTGATCAAGCATGAAACCTATCTAGCTTCATTAACTAGGTGCTTGTACTCAGCTTCATGATTACACTAGTGAAATGAGCAATAAATATCATTCTTTCCATAATTAAGCTTGATTGAGCTCTGTTCTTAGCTGAATGCTTGTAAATCACCCAAACGTATGCTTACTTATATAGTAGGTGTAAGCTATCTTTCACTATGATATAGATTTTCTTATACTCTATTAAACCATGTGTTTATCCATATAGAGCTTACATCTCCATATTAATTCACATATGGGTAAATATAATGGTAATAACTCATTCCAATCACACTTAGTACTCAACATTATGTGCTTTCACTAAAGGTGCTTGTGTTTCCATAAGAGATACATGATATATTACGTTGATACTTCCGAATCACTAGTACTAATTAGCTTTGTAAGAACCATCATAACTAGATTATACTATCCATTATGTTTGAGCATCATTGATTACTAGAAGCTTACTAGTTAAGATCATCTTACATCTTGGAGGTTATATTTTAATAGTGGTAAGTGAAACATGACCCTTGTAACTATCAATATAAGTACCATTGTATTCATTATTTAACCTTACTGCTTCTATTACACTTATCTATTAGATCTCTTCCCGTTAAGAGATGTAATCATATAGGTAACTAAGACTATGTATTAAGTAGCTTACTGTTAATTAGGGTAGTACTAATGGTAAAAACATTGAAGGTATTGTGATCTGTAGTTGTTGAAGTTGAGCTACCATGGCCACAACATTGAAGCAACACCAAAGCCAACAACCCAAACATGAGAAATACTGATCCTCTAAATCTCAACATCATCACCCTTATCGAATAGTCACGAGGTTCAAATTAATTTTTATCATAATAAATTGGTTAACAACTTAGATAAGGTATAATGTAATTATTTTAGTTTTGGTTAATACAGTGAAATATTGTTTTAGAAATATATTTAAAATTTTGAAAATATTGTTTTAGAAATAGATTTAACATTTTGATTTTTTTTTGAAGTACTTAGATTATGTAAAATTTTCTCAGGCCTTTTTATTTTTAGAAGACTTGGATATGCATTGATATTAATATTGATTTTATATTTATTGAGATATAGATCTATATTGATTACCTGACTTTTAATTTCTTCTCCCAAGAACTTAATACTGTCACTTGTGGTAACATAATTATGCACACAAGAACTCCACCATAAATACATGCATATATGCATATATTAAACGCTAGTTTACATCCATCTTTTAGAACCTATCATGAATAATAATAGTGTGCAGGATAATTGTCTTCACACATCTTTCACATGCACACAATAGCTCCACTAGACATACATGCATACATGCATATATTAAACATTAGTCTATATCCATCTTGTAGAACCTATAATTATATTTTCATTTCTGTGTGTAGGATAATTGTCTTCACACAACTTTCACATGCACACAACAACTCCACCAGACATACAAGCATACATGCATATATTAAACATTAGTCTACATCCATAATTGTCTTCACATAACTTTCACATTCACACAGCAGCTCCACCAGACATACATGCATAGATGCATATATTAAACATTATTCTACATCCATATTGTATAACATATTATTATATATTCATTTCTGGGATAATTATCTTCACACATCTTTCACATTCACACAACAACTCCACCAGACATACATGCATACATGCATATATTAAACATTAGTCTTCATCCATAATTGTCTTCACACAACTTTCACATCCACACAATAGCTCCACCAAACATACATGCATATATTAAAAATTAGTCTACATCCATCTTGTAGAACCTATCATTATATATTCATTTCTAGCAGCATATTTATTTCAATTAAGTTCATAACTAAACATACCAATTTTGAACTTATGCATATACTTGGTTTTATTGGCTAATGTTCATCCTCGGATGACAACATCACTCTATGTACATTAAGGCTAATGTAGAAATTACATGTACATTAAGGAAAACCATTTACATGTCATTTCTCCCATAAACTTTAAGGCAAACTATGACTTTAATTTAATATATTTTAAAGGAAAATACTAGTGTTTTTGGAAACCATGTACATGTCATTTCTCCCATCAACTTTAAGGCATTTTCTAGTGTTTTGGGAACCATGTACATGTCATTTCTCCCATAAAATTTAATGCAAAATTTAAGGATAACCATGTATATGTAATTTCTCCCATTTCTCCCATAAATGCAAGGCAAGCTTTACGGATAACCATGTACATGTCATTTCTCCCATAAACTTTAAAGCATTTTCTAGTGTTTTTGGAACCATGTACATGTCATTTTTGTCATTTCTCTCATAAAATTTAAGGAAAAATTTACTTTAAGGCATTTGTTGGTGTTTTTGGAACCATGTACACGCAATTTCTATGTAGTTTCTCCCATAAACTTTAAGGGAAACTTTAAGGATAAACATGTACATGTCATTTCTCCCATTTCTCCTATAGACTCAAGGAAAACTTTAAGGATAACCATGTACATGTCATTTCTATGTCATTTCTCCCATAAAATTTAAGGCAAAGTTTAAGGATAACCATGTACATTTATTTTCTCCCATTTCTCCCATAAACTCAAGGAAAAATTTAAGGATAACCATGTACATGTCATTTCTCCCATAAAATTTAAGGCATTTGCTAGTGTTTTTGGAACCATGTACATTTCATTTCTATTTCATTTCTCCCATAGGAATTTGCTAGTGTTTTTGGAACCATGTACATGTAATTTCTATCTCATTTCTCCCATTAACTTTAAGCAAAACTTTAAGGATGTCATTTCTCCCATTTCTCCCATAAACTCATGGAAAAATTTAAGGATAAAAATGTACATGTTATTTCTCCCATAAACTTTAAGGCATTTGCTAGTGTTTTTGGAACCATGTGCATATCATTTATATGTCATTTATCCCATAAAATTTAATGGAAAATTTACTTTGAGGAATTTTCTAGTGTTTTTGGAACCATGTACATGTCATTTCTATGTCATTTCTCCCATAAAATTTTAGGATAACCACGTACATGTCATTTCTCCCATTTCTCCCATAAACTCAAGGCAAACTTTAAGGATAACCATGTACATGTCATTTCTATGTCATTTCTCCCATAAAATTTAAGACAAACTTTAAGGATAACCATTTACATGTCATTTCTCCCATTTATCCCAAAAACTCAAGGAAAACTTTAAGGATAAACATGTACATGTCATTTATCCCATAAACTTTAAGGCATTTGCCAATTTTTTTGGAACCATGTACATGTCATTTCTATGTCATTTCTCCCATAGGCATTTTATAGTGTTTTTGTAACCATGTACATGTCATTTCTATGTCATCTCTCCCATTAAATTTAAGGCAAACTTTAAGGATTACCATGTACATGTCATTTCTACTATTCCTCCCGTTAGGTCACCGTAATTTGCAGATTGGCAAGACCAAAAGTACAAGGATAACATCAAACTAGTATTTGGAGTCGTAGAACCTAGTCTTCCCAAACTCAGAGAGGGCTCTCTCTATATTTGCATGAAAGATGTGAACTTGATTGATTTTAAGGTTTTGATTTTAGGCTAGTTATAAGGATTAGGGTTTGTTTGTTTGTTTGTTTGGTCGCGTAGGTTGTTAAGAAAAACAGATAGAGTAGGAGAGGTTTAGACCATTGGGCTATGGAGTCTACAAAAGGCCTTGAAAAGTACATCAATAAATCAAGGGTGTTTCGGAGGGCAAGTATAACAAAGCCAAATGGATCTTCAAGGCTTATGTGAGTGAAGTGAACATTAAAGTGTGAACAAAGTAGGCGCAAAAGGGCAGTTAAGAATCCTTTAACAAATACTACAACAAGAAAAGTATTTAAGAACACTATGCATAAACAAATAACCAAAGACAGGGCATACCATACTTCTTTGACCAAACCCTAGAAAGTAAACATTAAGACAAAAATCTAGCAAACCCTAGAGAGTAGGGAACTCCTAACCTCTCTAGCTATCTACCTTCAGAGAAAGAAAACATGCAAGATAATACATAAGTAATGATCAAAGAGTAGGGAACTCCTAAAATTCCTTAATAATACTACAAAGAACTTCAAAGCAACCATTCAAGTTGGACAAAAGGGTAGGGAAAACCATAAACCTCTTCAGTCGAAACCCTAATTAACAATACTTTGAAGTAAAGACCTCAAAAATAATGTTTAAAGTGATTCAAAATGGCAGGGCTAACCATAAACCACTTTGGCACTGACTCCATTAAATCATTCTTCAGATAAACAAGCTAAGTGGATTTAGAGAGCAACTAAGAATTCTCTAAACTGACCTAGCAGAGGAAAACATGAGAGCAAAAGAAGCAGACAAACTTAATGTGCTTTTGACAACATACCTTAAGCTAAAATTTCTATCTTATTGCAAGAGAAAGATGAAACAATATGTAAAACATAAGATGACAGGTACAAAATGAGAAAGACATCACCATTAGCCATGTTCATGAATCCTGCAAAGTTCTTGTCTCATTGATATTCAGTTCAAAACCTTCACAATGCTCCAAAACCAAAAACTCCTCACAACTCAAAGTCTATGAGGTTTTTCTCCACAATCAACCAACAACCAACCAACATGTACAATGAGGCCTTAATGCTATATTTAACAAGAAAGGAGGACCAAAACCCTAACTAGGGTTTGAAAATATCATTAACTACTCATAAATGCCAAATTTGTCATATGAGACCATGCAAGGCCCAAAGCATAAATATCCTAATATAATAAATGCAAAATATTTCCTAACATAAATTATGAGCTGAATAGGAGTGATTTGCCTTAAAATTCCTCGAAAATACATTTTTCAATAAATTTGTGTCTTTTTTTGACTTTGTAGGAAAGGGCACAGCTCCAAGGCCAAGGGCGCAATGCCAAGGCCAAGGGCGCAGCGCCTGCACCATAAAATTTTCTTGTTTTGTAACCAATATTTGAAGTTCTTCTAGTTTTCCAAATGAGCTCCATGATAACTCATTGGAAAGCTTGTCCAACCTAGTTTCCAAATCAGTTTTTTTTTTTTTTTTTACATTTGGTGTCCATTTTCCTATCAAAAAATTCATGTTCCTAAGACTTCTTAGGGCGCAGCGGGAGATCTGAAAATAGGGCAGAAAGGTGAATATTTGGGTGTTTTTGACACTTTGGAGTACCAGTTCTGCTCCAAATGAGCTGAATTGTTTTTTGGATGATTTCCTTGGCCTGATGAACTCAAAAATGCAAACCATTCCTAAAACGAGTGTTCCAAAAAAGAGCGCAGTGCCATTGGTGCTGTGCCTTTAACGCTTCAAAAACAGTCAAAAATTCACAAGTGCAAATATGTGCCCAAAGTTGGATTTTGATCAGCTGATTACGTTTGGGATGCTTGTAGGGGATGGATTAGCCGGGTTTTCAAGGTTTTCTTTATATTTTTCCTCATTGGTCCCACCATGACTGCTATTTTCATTGGTACCATCACTCCTCTCATGGCCCTTTGACCCACTGTCATCATCACTCTTTGTCTCACATCATCATTGATTTCTTCTTCATTTACATTTTCCTAACTGATGTTTTGGCTTTCTGACCTATTTCGATCATCATTTCTTCTCTCTGCCTTATCACTGCCAATATCATCACTGCTAATCTCTGCCTCATTGCTCTTTGTCTTATTGACATCTGACCTTCATTGTCACCTTCCTCATTGTTTGATTTTTCATTGTTATATTCTTCACTGATATCCTCTTCTTTGCTTTCTTCTTCATTGTTTGATTCATGATTGGTTTCTGTTTCACTTATATTTGCTTCATTTTTTTCCTCCTCCTTGCTTGACTCTTCATTTTTATCATCCCTCATTGTCTGATGCATTGTGAGAGGGTTATGAAGGAGGGCTATTTTGAGGTGTAGGTATGTGAGTGAGAGGTGATGTGGAAATGGAAATGAGATGAAGGGATAATGGAAAGGCAACCTTTGCAATGTAGGGGATGCATGAATGAGTGTTATGAGGAATAGGTGTAGGTACGGAATATGTGTAGGTGAATGAACAACCTCCCATACTGTAATCCTTCTTTCTATTACTGATTCTCTTTGCAAGCAGATGAAGAAATGTTTTAAACAGAGATGTCAAGTTTCAAGCCTTAGGGCTGCTCCTTAGGGGTTCATTCCGTTAATCAAATTATGACAGAACACTTGGAGAGGAGTTGATGACCTGAATTTACCTTTTCTAGTGCTTGGAGAAGCTTTGGTGATGATTTGAAGCAGCCTTGAGGTGATTTGAATGGTTAATTTTCTTGGAGGCCCCCCCCTGGGCAAGCGCGTAGTGTCGGAGGCCATTGCTGTGGGTGAGTAGAGCAAGGGTGTAGCACCCTTCTAGGTGCACAACGCCTTAAGAAAATACAAGGGAAAAAATGCCAGGGGTGCAATGCCTGACTCTAGGCGCGCAACGCCAACCTGAGTGCACAACGCCGGTCAATTTTGTCTAAGTTTGTCTTGTAAAATCAAAATTTCTTCTCCTCTAACTTCTCTAATGTTTTTGCAAGGGTAAAAAGATTCATATGGAATAAAAAATGACCTGTAATAGGCTTGGGAATTAGTTTAAACTTTTTAAACCCAGTTTGTAATGTTTTAAGTCATTTTTACTTTCTCACCAATGTTCTTTGACCTTTTACTCTGTAGGTGACTGAAGTGATGAAAATTACCTTTCTTTTGATCCTAGAGCCTTCACATGTTTATTTTGATCATTTTGTGATGATTTCACACAGAAACATTCTCAGAAATTTTTTGGTTTCCATTATGAAGTTCAACTCAATCTTTCATCCTTTCTCACTAACCGTTTGACACTGTTTGCATGCAGGTGACTGAGATGATGAATATGACTCTCTTTTTGCTCCTTGAGGCATGACAATTGGATCTTGGCAATTTTCAGGATGCTTACACATACTGGCAGTTTCAAAATCTTCTTTTATCTACACTATGGAGCTCAAACCAACTTTTGATCATTTTGGCATGACAAAATCCTTTTGATAAGTATGGAATCTTTAACAATAGCAGCTTCAACATCTTCTCTCATTTCCATCACGAGGTCTAACTCAACTTATTACCTTCCCTATGCCATTTCTACAATTTATTACTGTGTTGGCACTCTGCTGGACTATCAAGTGCAAAACCCTAGTTTTCCTTGAGACCAGATTGCTTCCATTTCTTCTGGTGTGTTTTGTCTTCTCTCAGGGACAAACCATATACCTTATCAATATCTTCTATTGATGGGAACTTCATCACTTCTGCAAAGTGTCAAGCTCTTAACATTTACCTCCTGCAAACTTTGAGCTTGACAAGGTAATATTCTTTGGAGACTTTCATAACTTTTCTTGAGTAAACATGTCTCAACATTCCAATACCTCTAAACCAAATTCTAGAAAAGGAAAAGCAGAGTTTGAAACATCAATGATAACCTTACAACCTGTGAAACCCTAATGACCTAGTGGGAGGGTTCTTTGAGTCGACCTTGACTGAAAATTGGCTTTTGAGGCTTCAACTAAAAACAAAGTATTTGTCAAGATGTTGTATTGAAGATCCAAAATCCAATGTACTTGATTTATCTAAAGAGCCTACAGAGATAGTTTTGAGACCATCAATGCTTGAGGAATTTGGGAATCATGGGAATGAATTAGGCTATAGGTAACCGCAGATGTAAAGTTGAGTTATGGGTAAGGGAAAAACATAGTGATGAGGTCATAGGTAAGAAAAAAGGATGGTGATGAGTGGCACAAGCCCATAAATATTTTTTTGGAGTGGCAGGGTGACCATGAACTGGCAAGGTTGATAGAATAGTAAAATTTTTCTATAAGGATAATGAAGCAGTGAGATTTCTGAAACTCACAATTTTCAAGGAAGGTTGTTTTTAGAAATCTAGAACCAATATTTAGTCATCTACAGATAATGAAAAATACTGATGACTAACATCTCCCATAAACTCAAGGAAAACTTTAAGTATAACCATGTACATGTCATTTCTCCCATAAACTTTAAGGCATTTTCTAGTGTTTTTGGAACCATGTACATGTCATTTCTCCCATAAAATTTAAGGAAAAAATTACTTTAAGGCATTTTCTAGTGTTTTTGGAACCATGTACATGTCATTTCTATATGATTTCTCCCATAAATGTTAAGCAAAAATTTACTTTAAGGCATTTTCCAGTGTTTTTGGAACCATGTACTTGTCATTTCTATGTTATTCATCCTATAAAATTTAAGACAAACTCTAAGGAAAACCATGTACATGTCATTTCTCCTATAAACTCAAGGCTTTCTCCCATAAACTCAAGACAAACTTTAAGGAAAATCATGTACATGTCATTTCTCCTTTCTCCCATAAACTATAAGGCACTTGATAGTGTTTTTGGAACCATTTACATGCCATTTCCATGTCATTTCTCCCATAAAATTTAAGGATAGCCATGTACATGTCATTTCTCCCGTTTCTCCCATAAACTCAAGTCAAACTTTAAGGATAACCATGTACATGTCATTTCTCCCATAAAATTTAATGCATTTGCTAGTGTTTTTGGAACTATGTACATGTCATTTCTATGTAATTTCTCCCATTTCTCCCATAGGAATTTTCTAGTGTTTTTGGAACCATGTATATGTCATTTATATGTCATTTTTCCCATAAACTTGAAGGAAAAATTTAAGTATAACATTATACATGTAATTTCTTTCATAAAATCAAGGCAAAATTTAAGGATAACCATGTACATGTCATTTCTCCCATAAAATTTAAGGCATTTTCCAGTGTTTTGGGAACCATGTACATTTAATTTCTATGTAATTTCTCCCATAAAATTTAAGGCAAACCATGTACATGTGTCATTTCTCCCATAAAATCAAGGAAAAATTGAAGGCATGTCATTTCTTTGTCATTTCTCCCATAAAATATAAGGAAAACTTTAAGGAAAACTATGTACATGTCATTTCTCCCTTAAACTCTAGGAAAGGAAAACTTTAAGGCATGTCATTTCTAGATGTGATTTCTCCCATAAACTTTAAGGAAAAATTTAAGCCAAACCATGTACATGTCATTTCTCCCTTAAACTCTAGGCAAGACAAACTTTAAGGAAAACCATGTAAATGTGTCATTTCTGCCATAAACTCAAGGAAAAATTTAAGGCATGTCATTTCTATGTCATTTCTCCCATAAACTATAAGGAAAACTTTCATGCAAACCATGTACATGAAATTTCTCCCTTAAACTCTAGGCAAGGCAAACTTTAAGGCATGTATTTTCTAGATGTGATTTCTCCCATAAAATTTAAGGCAAACTTTAGGGAAAACCATGTACATGTCATTTCTCCCATAAACTCAAGGAAAAATTGAAGGAAAATTATGAATATGTCATTTCTCCTTTCTCCCATAAACTTTAAGGCATCTGCTAGTATTTGTGGAACCATGTACATGTCATTTCTCCCATAACCTTTAAGGAACTTCAAGGCACTTGCTAGTGTTTTTGGAACCATGTACATGCCATTTCTATGTCATTTCTCCCATAAACTTTAAGGAAAAATTTACTGATAACCATGTACATATCATTTCTCCCATTTCTCCCATAAATTGAAAACAACATTTAAGGATAACCATGTACATGTCATTTTTCCCATAAACATTAAGGAATTTGCTAGTATTTTTGGAACCATGTACATGTCATCTATATGTAATTTCTCCCATAAACTTTAAGGATAACCATGTACATGTCATTTATTCTATAAAATCAAGGCAAACTTTAAGGATAACCATGTACATGTGTCATTTATTGATGCCCGGGCTACCTTCTCAGTCCACTCTCTATGCATATACAAATAATGCACTCAAATTTTGATGCCCAATAATTTTAAATCTGAGCAACTCAACAATTTAATGCAAAAATTTTTATATCTACTTCAAGCCTAAGGTTAGAGGCCATATTTCATAAAGACCCCTCAATCTTCTGATATGAAATTCTCCTTTACATACCATATATTAAACCCCCTTCTCGTCATTGATTTTCATCTAATACCCAAGTCATAATGCGAATTCAACCCTTTCACTATTGGAATAAGATCCAATTCATAGACCTTAGTCACTACGCTTATGGCTATTGAATCAAGGTTAGACCCTTAACATTTTAAATCCGAAGTATGAACTTCGCTTCCACTGCCTCAACCTTCAATGAATAATTATCAATGTAATAACCCTTTGTGTAAACCATATGCACTCATTAAATAATCCTTTTGATTATTAAATCCGACCCTATTAACGTTTTAACACTAAAACACAATACATTCGGGCCCACAGTTCAACTAACATACCTTGCCAATTATCTTCATGCAGCTTGATAATGCGACCGCCGTAGATTTCCCAATACCGACCATCAGACGGTTAAAACGCATATCGCGTTTTTTTGTTCTTTGGGCTTTAATGCTTCAAAATAATGCGATGAAAGTGGCTTTTGAATACCACTCTTGGACGCGTGTCAGCCAACGACTATTATCACGTTTTTTTTTGTCGATCCAACTTACCACTTAATAAAAGTGCGAAACTGCTGGTATCGTGGGCTGAAACCACCGTCACTGTTCACGCTCCCGGTTCTGACTGTAGGCTTATTCAAGGTTTCGGTCTTTTCCACCGATACTGCATTCGTATTCCGTTATGCCACAATTCTTCATCGGTTTCCATTCCGCCATTCTCACACAGGATTATATTAACATCACTAGAGTTCTGAGGAAACCTCTCCACATAGAGACCAGTATTTTGACTTCCTCCACAATAATAACTCAAGAACTTAAGGGAATCAAACTGCCTTCAACAGTGAGTACATAAAACTCAAACTCCACATTTTACGCAGAGTATTTTAACTATCCCTATTTCAGCTCGCTTAGGAGTCAACCATCACCATTCCCCCTTAACACAGAACCGATTCACACATTCTCATACAAACTCAAAGTGTTCTACACTTAGAGTTAAATCGAATGACACCCATATGCAATCAATTCGTTCAGAACACATCAAATCTTGATACATATATAAACTCTTATTCACGAACTAACATCAGGTTTCCAAATCATGCACAAAATTACAGATCTACCCCTTTGCACAGAGTTTACAACGTTCACAAACTCTGAAGAACTAACTCACGCTTCCACGAGTAATTCAAGCAGTATATACATTCATAATCCTGTCTTTCAGTAACACAGGATTTCATATTACAGTTCAGCTTCCTTTTAGAGGATCGATCCTTTCAGTGATCGATCTTCCCCAAATAATAAGAATGCAGACTTATATCAATTCTCTAATCCCCACAGAGTCGCTAATGCAACCAATAACACAGAGTTCACACTAACCCTCTGAAAACATTCTTTATGCAGGAATTAATCAATAACGCATATATTTTCACACGGGATTTAGAAGAAATTCTTCATCAATCTATACAATTGTCACCATTTACAAAAGATTCTCGGTCTTGGCCAGATATTCATGACAGTGGCCTGTTTCACAATTGTCCATAGGCTTAATAAAACTCTGCCCCTGAATAGCTACCCTACTCTCCCCTTTTATGCGTTCATTTATACAAAATGAGGACTTGAATCAATTTAGGTTCCTTTACAGCTCAAAAACTCTTACAATTCCCAAAATTCCTAATTTTAGACTCAATCTAAAACTGATCCTAATTCGACTGCCTCTTCACATCCCTAACTAATCATTTTCTCTCATGTTCTCTGCAGCTAGAGTACATTTACAATTCCTCACTTTTAATTCAGAAATACTAATAATTACATGAGAATTTAAAATCCTGAGACCCCCCTATGTCTATGAAAATACAAAGTAAATTTTGAGCCTAATGCTCCTGCATCATTTCTACCGTAAACTTTAAGGCATTTTCTAGTGTTTTGGGAACCATGTACATTTCATTTCTATGTCATTTCTCCCATAAAATTTAAGGCAAACCATTTACATCTGTCATTTCTCCCATAAACTCAAGGTAAACTTTAAGGCATGTCATTTTTATGTCATTTCTCCCATAAATATGTCATTTATCCATAAAATATAAGGCAAACCATGTACATGCCATTCTCCCATAAAATTTAATTTAATATATTTGTTAAACTTAAGGCAAACTTCAAGGCAAACCATGTAAATGTCATTTCTCCCATAAAATTTAAGGCAAACCATGTACATGTAATTCTCCCATAAATTTTAATTTAATATATTTTTAATGAAAATGCTAGTGTTTTAAGGAAAACCATGTACATGCCATTTCTCTCATGCATTTGCAATAAAATTTAAGTGATTTGCAATTAATGTTCATTTAATTTATTTTTAAGGAAAATTCTAGTGTTTTTGGAAACCATGTACATGTCATTTCTCCTATAAAGTTGGCATTTTCTAGTGCTTTCGAGAACCATGTACATGTTATTTCTCCCATGCATTTTCAATAAATTTAAGGCAGCTGTACTAAAAGTTAAGGAATTTGCAATAATGAAAATGCTATTGTTTTTGGAAACCATGTACATGCCATTTCTCCCATGCATTTGCAATAAAATTTGAGGCATTTGCAATAAATGTTCATTTAATATATGCTACTATTTTTGGAAACCATGTATATGTCATTTCTCCCATAAATCTGGCATTTTCTAGTGTTTTTGGGAACCATGTACATGTCATTTATCCCAACCATGTACATGCCATTTCTCCCATAAAGTTTAAAGCATTTTCTAGCGTTTTTGGGAACCATGTACATGTAATTTCACCCATAAACTTTAAGGAAAACCATGTACATGTAATTTCTCCCATGCATTTGCAATAAATGCTAATTTAATATATATTTATTGAATTTTTTTTTTCAGGGATAAAAAAACCCACTAAATATGGTTGAAAAATGGGCATTATGCATAGATGTTTCTTGCTATCTCAATTCAGGGAAAGTAATGATTACATATGTGCTTTGAAATATTGTGACTAACAAGGTCCTCTAAAGGAAAATGAATATACCGGGAAGAACGACAAAAAATGATGCATATTATATTTAATTGATAGAAGGCTTGGGAACAACGAGTATGGATAAAATGGAATTGTAGTTTTCACCAATTCTGAACTTGTGTGCAACCGGATGAAAGGCATGTACCAAGTTAAGAAGGAGAGTCTTAAAAAAATACATGGAAAAGAAAACAATATTGTTAAACAATTTCAAATTTTTAGTATAAAACATTGTGCAAATGATAATAAGATGTCTGGTGATTTATTGTGTGGGGAAGTGGCAATTCAAGATTCATTTGTCAAAGATGAATTAGTATTATATGGGGAAATGACAATTCAAGCTTCATCTCTTAAATATGAATTAGTGTTGAGACACTCTCCTTCAAAATTTATTAAAGAACATTGTAGCATATCTTTTATGTGTGTTTTTTTTACTTATAAATGAGTCATTTTTAGTGATCATGTGTTTTTTTCAATTATATACCAAGTTTTCTCCCACCATGTAAGTGTAACTTGGTGAACTTCACATTTTTATAAAATTAAAATGTGAGGACTTAAACAAATTTTTGTTTAAATTGTGTTTCACACATCAATTTGTGCTTTGAAAGTTGTGTTTTACATAATTTGTGTACTAAACTACATTAATTTTTTGAAATATTTTGAATTTATTTTAAATAGTAATTTAAAAATAATTGTAAATTTCATATGCATATATATCATGGAGGATGAAAGACGAAGATCAATAGAATCCCATGCCTCTACTAGAGAGGGGGATTATGGATCGAGGGATGTTCATGCTATTTATATTAAATGTGCATGTTTTTAAATGACATTTGAATATATAATCTTATCTCCATACATACATGTAAATATACATGTGGAATTAATTTTTTTATTGACTATATATATAATTTTATCCCAATGTACATACCTGTATGCTTATGGAATTGATTTTTTATCAATTTTGTGAGTTAAATTAGTTTTTAATAAATTTCATTTTTTATTTCTTAGGAGTTAGGAGGACAAGAGTATCTACTCCATCAATGGAGCATGGCCATGGTTCATGCAATCATGGTATGGCTCACACAATTTAATCAATCATATGTACATGTATTTATATGTATGAATGTATTTTTGAATTGATTATAAATTCATACTTTTCTAATGAAGCTTCCCTCTCGTCGTGTGAGGTTAGTGGTAGTACACATTCCCCTAGAGGCCCATCAATAGGTGGTGGTCAATTGTGTGAGGGTGGTGATATGCATTCCCCTGGAGGCCAATCAATGGGTGGTCTTGTTGGTTCTCAATAGTCTCAGGGTGGGCATGATGCTGGCCAATGATAGCGAGGCGACCATTAATATGAATTTTATTTTCATTCAATTTGTACAAAATTTTTCACATGTTTTTTTATTCATACAAAATTATATATATTGATGCAGAGGGTGAAAATGTTGCTCCAAAAAGACGTAGGACAAAGCGTTTTATTCAAGAAGAAGCTTGTACACCAACCACGAATTATCCATATGACATTTCCAATATACCTTGGGAAACAAAAATCCAACAATACACATTACAAATGTGTCAACATCTTTATTCAAAATTTAAGAAAGATATTGTCTTTGAAACTCCCTGCTGAGAGTTGAGAAAGATTAGAAATAATTATTCAATTTTTAAGTAGACTTGTAGATGTGTACAAAATGCTTGGGTCAACCACTGATACTTTGTAGAAGTGATGAGAAAAAAAAAGGAAATAGTGATGGGTCCCGATACATGAGAGGTTGTTAAACAAAGAGTTATAATAGAAATGGACAAGTCTATGTTTAATTTGAAAGAAGGGACAAAAATAAATATGCTAAAGGTGAAATATTTCAAGCACCCTGATATAGCTAGCCATTTTTATGATAGACACCTTACTGATTATGGAAGACTACCATGGAACGACGAGGTTCCTCTTTAATTTGAAAAATGATTTTATGGAAAATTATTTTTGGGAATGAAACCCAATTATAATGACTTTGCCTCTGAATTTTTTGGTCCTGGGAAAGGTCGATTATGTGATCGTAGGGGCGCTAAGCATGATGTTGAGTTTCCTCACCTCAAGCCACCATTGGTTAGTCGACCTCGTGGTGTGGAAACTTGGGGTCAGAGATGGATGTCACTTCTCAAATTAGTCGAGAAAAAATGGATGTCATCATTGAAAATGTTCATAGTGGACTTGGTGGAATTTACGTTTGTATGAATCAACAAAGAGCATGAGAGAATGCATGTGCTAATTTTGTGTATCATACAGATGATGAGATATACAACATGAGTGTTGAAGATCTCAGAACATATGCAAATATTTTTTGCAATGGTTGGCAGGACCTAATTATTCATGAGCAAGAGGGCATGAGATCTGTATGTATTAATGGTTAGGGTGATTATTTTAACACATGTACAATTTTTAATAAATACATATATACATACATTTATTTGTATATGTTAATCTAACAAAAATGTATCATATATGTGAACACCATTTGCAGTTCTCATGCTTGATGAAAGAAGATGTTAATATCACGGTCGAAGCTTCAGGTTCACACAATCAAAATGGTTCTCACCATCAAGATGATATGTTGGCACATGTTAGTTTTTTTTAAGTGAAAATTATGATGTACAATTATTTTAAATCTATTATTTATATCGGAACATGATGACATATTTTTAAAATAAATAATTTTGTACACATGTACATGTATATAATTAAATGTTAACAGATTTTGATTCCGTCTGATTTTTTTGCAATGGAGATACCTTTTTCTTCTTTAGGAGATGTGCCAAATCCACCATCACAAGTATGAATAAGTTTTCACTTAAATATGTTTTTAAGTTATATATTGCAGTTCAAAAGTTCCATTAAAAAAATGAGATCTAGATCTTGAGTTATTTTATAGTTTTAATTTTTTTAAATTTTAGGTTTCTGGAGATTTTCTTTTGGATCCACCCTTAGGATATGTGCCCTATCCACCATCATCAATATTTAAAATTTCACTTATATGTTTAAGTTACAAATTGAAGTTCAAATTTTTTATTATAAAATAAGATCTAGACCTTAAGATATTTTATAGTTTTAAAAGTTTTGAATTTTAGGTTTTTGGAGATGATTTCCATTTCCAAGGACTCTAGCGATGGAGTGTATGATGGAGATAGGAACATCCACACCATTTCAACCAGTTGTCTAACTTTTCTTTTAATATTATTGATTAGTTTATATGCATTTTCATTTGAAATTTTTTAATATATATATATATATATATATATATATATATATATATATATATATATATATATATATATATATATATATATATATATATATACTTGTACATGTATATTGAACAGTTTACTGGAGACAATGTTTTAATGGACGAGCAACAAAATATAATGGAGAGGGAACTACATGAGGTATTGCATGATTTTTTTTTCATTTTGTTTTTTGGCATGAAGTTATGCATTCTCATTCAATTTTAAAACATTAAATTTTAATGTTTGTACAAGTTGTGTACAGGTTCCCCATTCTTCGGAGGATAGCAAGAGGCTCAGGATGCCACTGGAAAACACACTAGATCCATCTGTATTTGATTAATGATGCACATGTGTGCAACATTTTATTTGATAGATCTAGTCTTAAATTTACTTTTCTATATATAGTATTATCTATGCAATCATATTTACTTTTATATATAACTTAATAACTTGTAACACTATACCTTGAAATATATATATTTACTTTTATTGTTCATGTGATGCAAATTTTGGTAATATTTTACTGTTTGGATATAGTTTGAAACTACATTTACTTTTATCAAGAATGATTTTAAATTTTGGATAGTTACATTTGGAATGCGATCACATGTTGTGATATATAATTTTTTGTTTTTAAAACTCAAGTTGTCATTTTATTTATTAAATATAAAATGAATCTAGATGGAAATTTCAAATTACAAAACACATACATGTGTATATTTTGGATAGTTGAACTACATTTGGCATGTGATCACATGTTGTGATATAAATTTTTGTTTTTAAAACTCAAGTTGTCATTTTATTTTTTAAATATAAAATTCAAATCTAGATGGAAATTTCAAATTACAAAACACATGTATATTTTGGATAGTTCAACTACATTTGGCATGTGATCACATGTTGTGATATAATGTTTTGTTTTTAAAATTAAAGTTTTCATTTTATTTTTTAAATATTAAATGAATCTCTAGATGGAAAATTCAAATTAAATTTTCACAATGTGTATATTTTGGATAGTTGAACTACATTTGGCATGTGATCACATGTTGTGATATAATTTTTTTTTTAAAAACTCAAATTGTCATTTTATTTGTTAAAAATAAATTGAATCTCTAGATGGAAATTTCAAATTACAAAACATGTATAAATGTGTGCATATTTTGGATAATTGAACTACATTTGGCAGGTGATCACATGTTGTGATATAATGTTTTGTTTTTAAAACTCAAGTTGTCATTTTATTTGTTAAATATAAAATGAATCTCTAGATGGAAATTTCAAATTACATTTTCACAATGTGTATATGTTGGATGGTTTAACTAGATTTGGCATGTGATCACATGATGTGATATAATGTTTTGTTTTTTAAAACTCAAGTTGTCATTTTATAGATTTTAAATATAAAATGAATCTCTAGATGGAAATTTCGAATTAAAAACCATGTACACATGTGTATATTTTGGATAGTTGAACTACATTTTGCATGTGATCACATGTTGTGATATAATGTTTTGTTTTTAAAACTCAGGTTGTCATTTTATTTGTTAAATATAAGATGAATCTCTAGATGGAAATTTCAAATTACATTTTCACAATGTGTATATTTTGGATAGTTGAACTACATTTGGCATGTGATCACATGTTGTGATATAATGTTTTGTTTTTAAAATTCAAGTTGTCATTTTATTTGTTAAATATAAAATGAATCTCTAGATGGAAATTTCAAATCACATTTTCACAATGTGTATATTTTGGATGGTTGAACTACATTTGGCATGTGATCACATGTTGTGATATAATGTTTTGTTTTTAAAGCTCAAGTTGTCATTTTATAAATGTTAAATATAAAATGAATCTCTACATGGAAATTTCGAATTACAAACCATGTATACATGTGTATATTTTGGATAGTTGAACTAAATTTGGCATGTGATCACATGGTGTGATATACTGTTTTGTTTTTAAAACTAAAGGTGTCATTATATTTGTTAAATATAAAATGAAGTTGGCATTATATTTGTTAAATATAAAATGAATCTAGATGGAAATGTCAAATTACAATTTACACATACATGTGTATATTTTGGATATTTGAACTACATTTGGCATGTGCTCACATGTTGTGATATAATGTTTTGTTCTTAAAAATCAAGTTGTCATTTTATTTGTTAAATATAAAATGAATCTAGATGGAAGTTTCAAATTACATTTAACACATACATTGGTGCATGTTATGCATTTGAACATGTGTGTGAATGTTATATAATTTTAGGACGTACATATATTATTTCGGTGATATTTAAGTATGTATTTTGCATGATCATACACGTCATTTAAAACAATCATAGATGGTTAAATACATATTTAAGTTCACATGAATATAGGTACATAAAAATGATTGAAGTACATGTTTGAATATATATGGAAAAATTATTGAAGTACAATACATATCGATGTATATATCTAAAAATAATCATACAAGGTTCAGGTTAGAAACCATACCATGGCCCCATAGTAGCGTCATAAGCTCATCAGAGGAAACTACAGGGGTGTGTTCTCTAGCTGCTCTCACCGTGGCCACGAACAACGATTGGAATCCACCGAGGGCTCTGCATATGATAGCCATGAGGTGTTGGCTCATCAAGAATTTGATAGCATTCATGGGGAGACTTTTTTTTTCCTCCGAGAAGCCTAAGGGTATAAGAGGCTACAGGAAATCCACTATTCCGCAATCTATGAAACCTTTACCCAGGAAAAACAACCCGGTTCCAGTTTATGAACCCACGATGGAGGAGATAGGCATTTGGGTTATGGACTCGGATGGTGTCTGCACCAGATATTATGATGTGGAGTACCCAATCACTCCCATCATCCATGTGACCCCTCTAAAGCCTCCTCGAATTCCCACAGCTGAGAAGGAAGCCATTCATAGAGAATATAGGTGCCTGATAGAGGAAGAGAACCAGGCGACGGATGAAGATGAATGAACTCCATGATTGTTCAATAACAAGGTTAATTTTTGTTTCTTGTCACCTCAGGATATACTTCAGCTCTTTTGTTTTTATATGGGCCACTAAATATTTTGTATTACAAGACTGGATGACACTCTTAAGGGGTTGGTTTCCTCCTTTGAGGCTGCCCCAAACTTGGTTTATTTTTAACACTATGAAGGCAGGAATAGGCTAAACACTGCTTTCCATCTCTGCCCATTGCCTTTGTACAGTTTCATGCTTTTAATATAGTTTAGCCCAAGTTAAAAAAAAAAAAAGTTCACATGAATATATGTACATAAAAATGATTGAAGCACATTTTTGAATATATGTAAAAATGATTGAAGTAAAATACATATCGATGTATATATATAAAAAAAATCATAAAATTATAGGTGTTATTAGATGTGTCAAATAATCATAAAATTTTAAAATTGCATTAAAACATATATTGAGTATACAACATTTTTCATTAATGTACATATAAAAGCTACTTTCAGTTGATAGTAAAATGGAAATTACAAAACACGTACCACACATTTTTCATTCAAGAATGAATATTATAATTTACTTAACAGGCACATCTAAAACAAAATTGTGCAACTTAAAATTTTCATTATATCACCAATGCTAGATACATATATATGTACATTTTGCAATAATTACATATGAAAAATTGTACCAGAGAATGTTTGAAATCATTTAAGGTTAGATAATATAGACATGTGTATGTGTACAAGTGTATAAATTACTCTTGTGAATGTACCAAAACAATGTACATGTGCAAACACTTGTATATATAACATAAAAAGGTAGTTCAATTTTTAGTTGAGTTCTGGAAGTTCTAAAATATGAATCCAAAGAGAAGAAATTGTTGGGAAGTTCAGTCACAAAAATTCCAAAGGAATGCCATCTTCAATGATCTGTTCTTGATCGGCTTTTGAAATTTTCCATTTCTTAATTTTCAATTTTTTCTTTGATTGAACTTCTATCAACTTTATGCATGCTGCACACACCAAGTGACTATATTGAAAACTTATGACATTAAGTTCATAGTATTGAAAGTAAACAAAATCCCCACTTTGATGAGTTTGTTCGAAAAAATAAACTTTCAGTATAATAGACCCTCTATCATATGTAAACCCATTATCATCATAGTTTTCCAATAATTTCATCTTTCGCTCAGTGCAATGTTGGGTGTGGAGCCTTATTTTCATCCTGATTCAGAGATCCTTGTTTTAGCTGGATGTATACCCCAGGAAAAATGTACACCCTTGTAGCGGGGGGGTGCGGGGGGCACTTGTCCCCCCCGCGGGGTCCGGGGGGGCTGACCCCCTTACTGGGGGGTTCGGAGGCCAATGGTCCCCCGGCGGGGGTTTCGGGGGCAGCGCCTCTGAAGCTAAAAACAAATGTAAAATTGCCTTATAAAAGTATAGTAATTTCTAGTCAATCTGGGCCGTTCATTAGGCGGATGATCTGACGGTAGAAGTTATGTTTAGTTTAGGGTTTTTTGCCCTAGAAGGCAACCCCTGTCTTTGTATG
Organism: Pinus albicaulis; assembly: GCA_034641835.2. NCBI lineage: Eukaryota > Viridiplantae > Streptophyta > Pinopsida > Pinales > Pinaceae > Pinus > Pinus albicaulis. The sequence goes on along the minus strand of CM076582.1, from coordinate 1,342,987,870 downwards.
AGGGTGTTGTATTGCGGCTGTGTATTATATGTGTATTCTCTGAGCAGGAAATATATAGGGAGACTGTGAGAGAGAAAAAATGATATTACAGCGGATCTGCTGTAGGTTTTGTCTCTTCATTTTGCTGGATAATAGAAAGGAAGGATTGGCTGTTCGCGGTGGACGTAGTCCAAACTGGGTGAACCACGTATATCTGTGTCTCTCTAGTTTTATGTGTTTTTTGTGTGCTTGTATTTTCCGCATATTTTATGTGTTGCATTGCTCCATAATGTATAATTTTATAACAACTGGTATCAGAGCCGAAGGTATATTTGGCTGATAAACTTGCAGGAAAGAAGGGTTCCTGGTTCAAGTGGGAGCAATGGCGGAAGATCGTAAGTTTAGGGTCGAGAAATTTAATGGCCAAAACTTCCCACTGTGGAAGATGTAGATGGAATATTATATGTATCAGAAAGATCTGTACCTACCATTGAGCGGAAAAAAAAAGAAGCCGGTGGCCATGACAGACGTGGAATGGAAAATTATCGATAGAAAGGCACTTGGAATAGTACGGTTGTGCCTTGTGGCATCAGTCGCCTTCAATATTTCGAGGGAAACAACAACAAAGGGTTTGATGCAAACGTTGGCGAAACTATATGAAAAACCCTCAGCCTAAAACAAGGTATTTCTTATGAAACAACTATTTAATATGAAGATGTCGAAAGGTGGATCTGTTGCATACCATTTAAATGATTTTAATACAGTTACCAGTCAGTTAAGTTCTGTGGGGGTAAACTTTGATGATGAAGTTAGAGCTTTGTTATTCTTGTGCTCATTTTCAGAGAGTTGGAATGGTTTAGTAATGGCCATTAGTAACTCTATCTCTGGATCTAGTACTTTAAAGTTTGATGATGTTGTTGGTGCTATCCTTAGCGAGGAAATGCGATGGAAAAGCTCCGGTGAGACATCGGGTAAATATTTGAGTGCAGATTCTAGGGGAAGGAGAATGGAAAGAGGAAAGAGCTCAGGATATCGCAGTAAATCAAGAAAAGGTAGATCCAAGTCCAGATCGGGGATAGTGTGCTGGAAATGCGGAAATAAAGGACACCTAAAGAAAGACTGTAGATCTCGGAAGGGAAAAGAAGGAGATGCATAGCCAGAAAAAAATCATGAAGAAAATGTGACAGGTGATGTTTACAAGATGCTTGATTCTTTCTTTCGAAAATGTTACTGAATCTTGGGTTGTAGATTCAAGGGCTTCATTCCATGCCACACTTGATAAGAAATATTTTCATGACTATGTTCAAGGAGATTTTGGACAAGTTCGTTTGGGTGATGATAAACCATATAAAATTGTTGGAATGGGTAAGGTTCTTGTAAAAAAACATAATGGAAACCAATGGATATTAAAGGAGGTAAGGCATGTTCCATATCTAAAGAAAAATCTGATTTAAATAGGGTAGTTAGGCGGTGAAGGTTGTGTGACAAATTTCACAGATAAAACTTGGAAGGTCACCAAAGGAGCCCTGGTAATAGCAAAAGGAGAAAAGGTTGGTACATTGTATTTACGCATTGGTATTTATAACTCTGTTAACGCTTTAACTTCCAAAGGAGCAGATGCAACATTATTGCATCATAGGCTCGGACACATGAGTGAGAAGGGGATGAAGATTCTTCACTCAGGAAATTTGTTGCTAGGTTTGAAGAATGTTGATTTGGAATTCTGTGAGAATTGCATTTATGGAAAATAGAAGAGAGTCATATTTCTCAGAGTTGGGAAAGAAAAGAAGAGTGAAAAATTAGAGCTTGTGCATACAGATGTATGGGGACCTACTTAGGTATCATCTCTCGGTGGCTCTCGTTATTATGTTACTTTTATTGATGATGCAACTAGAAAAACCTGGATTTATTGTATTCAAAATAAATTTGATGTATTTGATACTTTCAAGAAATGGAAAGCTTTGGTTGAGATTGAGACAGGAAAGAAGTTGAAGTGTCTCAGATCAGACAATGGAGGTGAATATTGCAGCAAAGAGTTTGATAGGTACTGTTCAGAGCATGGAATTCGTAGAGAGAATACAGTTCCAAGAACACCACAAGAAAATGGTGTGTCAGAAAGGATGAACAGAACAATCATGGAGCGTGTAAGGTGCATGAGATTGCATGCAGGATTGCCTTTACAATTTTGGGCAGATGTTGTAGATACTGCTGTTTATCTAATAAACAGAGGGCCTTCAAATTCCTTGGATGGTGCTATTCCAGAGGAAGCATGGACAGGTAAAAAGGTAAACTACTCTTTTTTAAAGCCTTTTGGTTGTGAGGCCTTTGTCCATATTAATAAAGAAAATAGAAAAAATCTTGAGGCAAAATCAAAGAAATGTACCTTTATTGGATATGGTGTTAATGATTTTGGTTATCGCTTATATGATTATGAAAATCACAAAATCATTAGGAGAAGAGATGTAATATTCAATGAAAAGGTCTTGTATAATAATAATTTGCAGGAAAAGAAATAGGAAAAAGAAAGTAGGAATACACAGTTCTTGATAAGATAACTAAAAAAGTAAAGGTGCCTGAAAATAACAATAATCAACAACCACAGTAGCAACAACCACCACAACATCAACAGGCACCTCAAACACCTGAAAGTGGTGTTAGAAGATCTACCAGGATAAGTAGACCACCTGAACGATACTCTCCTTCATTATATTATTTATTGTTGACTGATTCTAGTGAACCCGAATGTTATGAAGAAGCAATGCAGGTTGAAAGCAGGAAGAAGTGGGAGCTAGCCATGGAAGAAGAGATGGAATCCTTAATGCATAACCAGACTTGGGACTTAGTCAAGTTGCCTGTAGGTAAAACTACATTGCAGAATAAATGGGTTTACAGGCTGAAGGAAGAAGATGGAGGAAAACAGAGGTACAAAGCTAGAATTGTGGTGAAGGGGTTTGCACAAAAGAAAGGTATTGATTTTGATGAAATATTTTCTCCTGTTGTTAAGATGAATTCAATCAGAACTATTTTAAGTCTTGTAGCAGTGGAAGATTTACATCTTGAACAGTTAGATGTAAAGACAACATTTCTCCATGGAGATTTGGAGGAAGATATATACATGCAGCAACCAGAAGGATATGAGGTCAAAGGGAAAGAAAAATTGGTGTGCAGGTTAAAGAAGAGCTTGTATGGCTTAAAACGGGCTCCAAGGCAGTGGTATCTAAAATTTGACAAGTTTATGTCTGAACAAGGTTATACTAGATGTCACTCTGATCATTGTGTTTATCTGAAAAAGAAAAATGATGGCAGCTATATTATATTGTTATTGTATGTAGATGGCATGCTTGTTGTAGGGTCTAACATGCAGGAAATAAATGTGCTCAAACAGAAATTGGCAAATTCATTTGCAATGAAGGATTTGGGAGCTGAAAAATAGATCCTTGGTATGAGAATAACTAGAGATAGGAAAAATAAAAAATTAACACTGTCTCAGAATGAGTACATACAAAAGGTGTTGAAAAGATTTAATATGCAAAATGCAAAACCAGTTAGTACACCTTTTGCTAGCCATTTCAAACTTAGTAAGGAGATGTGCCCAAAGACCCAAGAAGACATGGATTATATGTCTAAAGTTCCATATGCATCAGCAGTTGGAAGCTTAATGTATGCAATGGTCTGCACAAGGCCTGGTATTGCACATGCAGTGGGAGTTGTAAGCAGGTACATGAATAATCCAGGAAAAGAACATTGGATGGAAATAAAATGGATTTTTATATATTTGAGAGGTACCACAAATCAAGCATTATGCTTTGGTGGTTCAAACATTTCTCTACAGGGATATGTTGATGCAGATATGGCAGGTGATAGAGATAATAGGAGGAGCACTACAGGATATGTATTTACTGTAGGTGGAACAACTATCAGTTGGGTTTCAAAAATCCAAAGTGTTGTTGCACTTTCAAAAACAGAAGCAGCGTATGTTGCTGCTACAAAGGCTAGTAAAGAAATGATTTGGTTACAAAGGTTTATGGGTGAATTGGGTAAGAAGCATGATATGGGCACGTTATACAGTGATAGCCAAAGTTCCATTCATCTTGCAAATAACTCAACATTTCATTCTAGGACTAAACACATACATCTCAAGTACCATTTCATATGGTCAGTATTGGAAGATGGAGAGTTGAAGCTGGAAAAGATACACACTAGCTAGAATCCTGCATATATTCTAACAAAAGTTGTAACTAGGGAGAAACTGAGAATGTGCTCAGTTTCAATTGGTCTTCAAGGATGATGATGAAGATGAGAAATAGCCAGGTCCAAAGAGGAGTCATTGTCCAACAAATGAAGTAGCGGTGGAGTTTCTACAATCAATCTCCAAGTGGGATATTGTTAGGTGTGGAGCCTGATTTTCATCCTGATGCAGAGATCCTTGTTTTAGCTGGATGTATACCCCAGGAAAACTGTACACCCTTGCAGCAGGGGGGGTGCGGGGGGGACTTGTCCCCCCCCGCGGGGTCTGGGGGGCTGACCCCCCGGCTGGGGGGTTTGGGGGCCAACGGTCCCCCGTCGGGGGTTTCGGGGGCAGCGCCCCTGAAGCTAAAAACATATGTAAAATTTCCTTGTAAAAGTATAGTAATTTCTAGTCAATCTGGGCCATTCATTAGGCAAATGATCTGACGGTAGAAGTTATGTTTAGATTAGGGTTTTTTGCCCTAGAAGGCAACCCCCTTGTATATATGAGGGTATTGTATTGCGGCTATGTATTATGTGTGTATTCTCGGAGCGAGAAACAGAGAGGGAGACTGTGAGAGAGAACAGAGGATATTACAGCGGATCTGCTGTAGGTTTTGTCTCTTCATTTTTGGTGGATAATAGAAAGGAAGGACTGGCTGTTCGGGGTGGACGTAGCCCAAACTGGGTGAACCACGTATATCTGTGTCTCTCTGGTTTTATGTGTTTTTTGTGTGCTTGTATTTTCCGCATATTTTATGTGTTGCATTGCTTCATAATATATAATTTTCTAACATGCAACACATCAAATAATACTTCACATTTTCATTGCTGATAGTAGGTGAAACTACAACAAAAACGTCTCCTGTACAATAAAACAAACTTACGTATTTAAATTTAGATCATATTTAACATGGAAAATTAACTTTAAAATTAACATGTGTACTTGATTTTATTATCTATATCTAGATCTCTATCATTTGGAAGCAATTGAAATGTTACCTTATCTAACAATATCAGAAACTAGATCACCTTCGGATGATATTGTAGTCTCCTCTGATTGCATTTCTTCAAATCTTGCAACATACATTTTCCCCTTTGTATTTAGTTCTGTATGTTTCCAATATTTTATATACATTTTGGTTTCACAAACATCATTGGATTCTATGTTGTCTATGCAAACATCACAAAAACAAGAATATTTTCTTTTATCTAATGCAAACACATTTTTGGACAACTTTGTTTTAATTGGATGCAATTTTCGAGTCCCTTTTATTGTTTCAATGTCATCTCCAATCGATCTATCTACATCTTGGACCCTAATATGCCAAAAAAACCTATATGGAAAATTCAAAGAAGAATATAAATATGTTATCAAAATACCATCAAAGATAATCATTGTGATAAATGTACTATTTAAAATTGGAAATCCAATAAAAATTAAATTGAATGTACTTTCGTACTTCCCTTGATCAGTTAGTCTCATGGCTTAGTGCATCGATGCACCATTGAACAACCTCTTCAGCTGAGACAAGTCGGTTTGCAGAGTGGTCCATTTGATATCTTCGAAGTGATCATTTTATACATGCCCCTGCATTGTCATGTTCCCCTTTTCCATGAACGGTCTCAAAGAAATTCCAATAATGTTTAATGCAAGTTTTCGTATGAAGATGACACAACCAAAATAATGATCATGAAGATTTGAATTGACCTGCGCATGCATCTGACCATATCCAATGTTCATTGAATTTTATTCCACGGATTTTCAAGGAGTCATAAATCTTTTCAAAACAATGTTGTACAAAATATGTATCATGTGTACGATCGTCATTGATTTAAACGTGATATTCTTTAAGAACATGCCAATTTTTACTGGTGCTTTCTATATGATCAACATTTTTTTCAGCTTGTGTATATAGAATATGGACACACATGGAGACTTGGTCAGAATGATAGTATTCACTCTGAATTTCTTTTTGTGGAACAAATGTGTAGTTTTCTGCAAAATCAACTATTGAAAAAATGGTCCCTGGTGGAAAAAATTCATGGGATTTTTTGAATTGCAAGTCCTGCCATCGAGCTCTATGGGAATTATTAGTGTATTTATAAATTTCTACCTCAAAATTTCTCAAAAAATCTATCACAAAGATATATTCCTTTTGTAAATCAATTCTTTTAGCACTTGTAGTACGACTTGAATCAATCGATGTATAGATATATTCATATCTCTTCCATTTCACTTTTATGTTGGACAATAATTGATCATTTATATAAGTACGATATTTGTTTTGAAATTTAGTCAAATTTCCAGAATCATCGCAATTTTTACCACCAACACATTTCTTTTGGTAAAATAATTCATGGCTTTCTATTCCACATAGAATTTGAGATATGAAATCATGGATAGTGGAAGGAGGAGGTGAATCTTTCCAAAATGTTTTACCAAAATTAAGGAATGTGTTATAATATAAATGAAATTACACATGATAACGACAATAACAAGTGTCACGTACAGTGATAGTTTTAACATACCATGGTTTTTGTTGCACAAAAGCACTGGTTGAGACATCAATTTCACGATTCTCTTCTTTGAATTTGTTGAACAACTCTATCTAAGTGGTGTCCAAGAAATTTTTTACATATTCTTCACACTGATTTCGTGCTATTCTTCTTTGCATCACATCCCTTGCTTTTGGTGAAACATGTAAATCTTTCATCCAATATTCATATATTATTTTTTAAACATTTTATCCAAGTCTATCTTTGTATGGTTTCCTACAAATAGTTGTCCAACAAGCTAGTTCTTCATTTACATTTGTTTGCAATCAAAATTCTGATGTTTGTGAAAATTTTTCCGTGAGGTTCTTAATGCTTGCGCCATAGATTTTACCAAGCGATTCTCTTTAGTACTTGATGACACGACTGCCATTTGTATTGATTTACGTGCATCTGAATCACTTTTCTTTTTAGATCTTCTAATTGAATTTAGAGCACTATTTATATTTTGTATCACATTTTCCTTAATTTTTTTTATCTTTTGTTGATTTTCGAATACCCAATAAAGTCATAGGTTCTTTTAATTTCCTTGATGTTAAGATAATTTTCAACATTTGGGCTTGAACTACCAAAATTTCATATTTGAAGAACGAACCAATAATGCGATTAACATGATATTGTATAACATGGTCAGCTTTTTTATCTCCATATGTGTGAGTGTTAACATTTTCTAACATCTCATCATTGATATTGATTTAATCTATACATATTAGAATTAAATGTACATAATAAGTTTACATATTCAATAAATAATTAAATTAATAAATATATATAATTTAAATAATACACATTCAACATATATATATATATATATATATATATATATATATATATATATATATATATATATATATATATATATATACCTGGTGATTCAATTTCTTCAGTTTAATTTCTTTTAACATTTTCACCATCTTCAATTATTGGTTCAATATCTCTTTCATTTTCTCTTTCAAAATTTTGTATCTCATCATCAATGTTTTGAGGAATATCTCTCTCTGTTTACATTGAAAAATGTTTTTCAAATTAGTTCATTAAATAAAAATTAAGTTTCACAATACACTAGTAAAATTTTAAATGTCAAATTTATAATATTTACATTTACATACCTGCTTCAACTTCTAGTTGAGGTTGATTTCCCCTTTCAATATTTGAGCGTTCTTCTCTCATTTTTTTGTGATGTTTTCTCCCTTATTCTCTACATTCCTTAGGGTCTCTTGTTCGATCATATTTTCTCTTGCAATTCCTTCGAATTATCATGATAATTGAGTATGAAGCTAAAAATATTTCCTTAAAAAATTTAGACAAAAAATCAATTAAAAAAAGCACCACTAAAGATTTAATTAAAAAAAACTCATTTTAAAAATTTTGCACAAAAGACATACTTCAACCTTAAACACTTACTTTAAAAATTCTGCCAAAAATTAAATGAAGCTCAGAATATTTCCTTCCAAGTCCTGCAAAAGAATTTTATTTAAAAAGTTAGACAAAAAGTCACTTTAAAAAATCATTATAAAAGATTTACTTCAACCCAAAACACTTACTCTAAAAAAAATGTCACTTTAGAAAATACCTCCAAAAAATGTCCATCGAAAATTGAACCCAACCTCTTAAAAAATGTCACTGGAAAAAATACCTCCAAAAAATGTCATTTGAAAATTAAGCCCAAAAACCTCTAAAAAAATGTTTTTAAAAACAAAATACCTCCAAAAAATGTCCTTTGAAAATTAAGCCCAAAAAGCCTTTAAAAAAATATCACTTTAAAAAATACCTCCAAAAAATGTTTTTTGAATATTAAGCCCAAAAATACTCTTTTGAAAATTAAGCCCAAAAAAAGTCCTTTGCAAAATCAACCCAAATGAAGAAATGTGCAAATTATGCGAAAATAATGACTCTGTTTTTTGCTATTTATATAGTTGCGAAATGTTTTTTTGAAAGGGCTTCATCGAATTTACGTCGACGTAAATTCGATTAAAAGTTCGACCGAACTTTTGTGTCGTTAGAATTAATGGGCCGACAAGGAAAAAAACAATTCGACTGAACTTTTTTAAAAGTTTGGCCAAACTAACACATCTGCAACTACGCAACAACTCGGCTTTGAACACATTTCTTCAAATTTGGAATGATTAAACTCCATGAAATTTTATGAATTAACTATCATAACCAAGACGGACATTTGCATAATTCAATCTACTTTCAGGAAATATAACTTTTATGGAATTTCATAAATATTTACTAATTTTAATTAATTTTGCAATAAAAATGGTGCAAATTTTTTTTGAAGGTCATTATGATTCAGTGAAATCAAAACTCTGTATCTTCCAAAATACATTGTAAAAGAAAATTGAAAAAATTATGGTGCATTACATTGGTCCGTCTTCTGTAATAGGTAATTTTAAGATTTTTTGTTTATAACTAATATGTTGAGAAATTTTATGCGAGCTGAAACATATTCAAAATATGCTTTTTTTTTCATATTGGATCAATTCAAAAAATTCTAGTAATTATGATACGTGGATCAGTTGGTTTCATAAATATAATGAAACCGAAGTAGACTCTATTTAGATTGTTGTAACACATTTTTTTTTCAAAACACAATTTTTTCAAAGAATACACCAACATGTTTGAACATGACTTTTTATGAATCTTTTGATCTTTTATTTTTATCGTAAAATGAAATTCTAAAGAGAAAAATTGGAGAAAAATTGTTTTGGCTTGTAGAAAGTTGAATAACAGAAAATGACAAAAAGTATAACCCAACTTCACATTTTCTATAAGTTAAAAATATATATATTGAGAAATTATGTCATTTAACATATTTACAAATTAATTCATTTGCTATTAAACAAAAATATTATTATTATTTTTATTAATTGGTAAATAAAATAGTAATATAATTATTCTTAAATTTTGATAAATATTAATTTATAATAAGTATTTAAATATTTATTTATCATTTTAATAAAATTTGAAACCTATTGATATGTTAATATTGTTTACTTAATTGTTTACTTAATTAGAAATGATAAATATAAATAGAAATCTTGTTGTCTTATAAGAATTTTTGGAAGTTTTTCTTTTGGTTTTCCTAGTCTAATTTCTCTAAGACAGAAATTTATTAAAATCAGCAACCCTCCACTGTTTTTGAAAGTACCTAATTCAATTTAAATAAAACAAATAAAAAATTAACCTCAAATTTTTCGAATTGATTCCGGAACCAAAAAAATCCAAAATAAAGACAATTCCAATATAAATACCTTTAATATAAATAAACAAAGGTAAACACATCACTGTTACCCTCTCATCATTACCGACCCACCCTTGTTCTTTGGTTCTTATCTATATAAATTATTATCTATATAAATGAAAATATCGTTCGAGTTGATTTCGTTTGGTTTTTTCGTTTTTTATGTGGACCTTACATATCAAAAATGTTTCGACATCATCAAATACTTTGGAGTTGTATAGCCACAATTGACGATGCTAACTTTTTCTTAATTAAATGGAATATTGTGTGATTAATTTATTATAATTACTATTTAGAATATATTATTATTATTTTACAATTATGATACAAAATAATTATTATAATTAATTATTATTTTAATATAATAATTATAATATAAAATTATTCACTTCATATATATAAAAATGGTAGGTAGAGATGTTGTAATGTAGTATATTTTTTTTTAAATATATTATTAAATCAAAATAAATTTAAAAATTAAATGACTTTGTGAAAATAGAAATAATAAAATTCTATGTTATCAGTTTATTTCTTATTATTTTTTGTTGGGTAGTTAAAGTAAATTTGTCATAGTCAAGTTACTTGTGGTTTTTGAGCTTCAGGGTTATGAGAATCCATGGTATTCATGTCTAATATAATTTATTTGAAGGGGAAATTACACTAGCCTAAATTCCTTTTACCTTTTAACTCTAGATTTACCAAGTACAAAGAGAAATCAAATAGATTTTGATCTAAAAAAATTTTCAACTTAAAAGATTTGATCTCTCTAAACTTGATAGATCTAAAATTAAAGATTTGATCTCTTTAAGCTTAATAGATCTAAAATTAAAATAAATATAAAACTGTTTTGTAATTAATGAATAAAACATAACAAAAAAAACATAAAATCTTACAATAATCTTAAATAAAATTATAATTATAATACTTAATGAAAAAATTAAAACATAATTTCATATTTATCCAAATATCTTGCTTCCCATGCAAAGAAAATTTACATTTTGGAAAATGGTGGTGTTAGGATTTAATTCATATTATATTTTAAAAATTAATACAATTAAATTATATTACAGGCTCATGAGAACGAGTGTTTAATATTTAACCTACTAACTTATAAAATTGTATTTATATATGGGCTCATTAGAACGAGTATTTTATCCTTAACCTAATAACTTAGTGTAGTTGAGAGTTCTAGAAGGGTTGTCATGGCCAAGTAATTGACATTGGGTTTTAGGATTTCAAATTGTTATAATGAAATTAATTTAGTATAAATAATTTATTAATTTTTTTTTTGTGGTGGATACTTTTGTTAATATAAATATTTAAATATTTTTTTATAATTTATAATTAAATATTAAAAAAAATAAGAATTATTTATTTTCTTTATCTTAAAATATAAGATTTCTTTTTAATTATTTTATTTATCTTTAAAATTAATATAAAATTACTACGTTAAACAACAACATTAAAATATTTTATTTAAAGGCTAGAATTAGAATGAAATATTTACCAAATGACTTTCATAATATCAACCATCAAAATGATTTTATTTAATTAAAATATTATATATATATATATATATATATATATATATATTTTTTTTTTTTTTTTTTTTCCTTTTTCTTTCATAATATAATGGAAAAAAATAGTATAATTAGGTTGTCAATATTTAAGGAAAACCAAGAATATTTAAATATTGAATGATTGGTGATTTGTGATACCTCTAGGTTTCCTTATGTCTAGAAAACTAAATTCTTAAGAAAACAAAAACAAAACCTCTGAGCTTCTTATGTAAAAGAATCAATTATTGACCTAACATAAACAATTTAATAAATTTTCTTATTTAACAAAACTATGGGGATAACTGAATGCTCAAACTACACATCTTTCTTGTATTGGCCTATAAATTACACATATTGTACTGAGCCATAAAGAATTCATTAACATATTTTATTTAAAGGGTAGAGTTACAATGAAATATTTATCAAGTAACTTTCATAATATCAACAATCAAAATGAGATTATATATATATATATATATATATTTGATTTGATATAGTGGAATTAATTATTATAATTAAGTAGTAAAATTAAATCATTGATATTTAAAGAAAACTAAAAATATTTAAATATTAAATGGTTGGTGATTTGTGATACCTAAAGCTGTGAGCTTCTTATGTAAAAAAAAACAATTATTAACCAAGAACCAATTTTATTATAGAATAAATTTTTGTATTTAAAAAAATTATAGGTTAACTACACATCTTCCTTGTATTCGCCAAAAAATTACGAATGTTGTAATGAGCAATAAAGGATCCATGCAGAAATAAATAACCATGTGCTCTCGTCCATATTATACTCTTGCTTCTAGAAAAATTACATCTACAATCTACGGCAAGAAATTATTAATAAGATAAATCATAAAAATGAACGTTAGTGTTCTTCCCTTTCAATCTTATGATACTGTTGCTTGCAATCTGTCTCCTGAATCAACGAGCAACATTTACAAATGAGAAAATCAATCTTATGATACCGTTGCTAGCAATCTGCTTCTTCAGTCAATGAGCTGTATTTACAACTGAGAAAATTGCTGAGAGTTCCTTGAGATTCTGCACACCCAACCCAAGCCATTTAGTTTTACAACATTTAAACCTCTACTTATTCGCCAGAAAAATGTTTTGTATTGAATATGCTCATTAAATCCCACACCATTTTTCAGTGAGAGATTCATAAATTGTTTTTTTAAAAGCCATATATGGTCTTACTTGAAAAATTGGTCATATATAAAGTAGATCTCTTAAAAAATCGTTAATGCATTTTATTATAACTTGGTGTTGTGCGCATGGAGTACCAATTCGATGCTCATACCATGCACTCCCGCGGATCACTTAATTAGGTAGGGTAGAGATTTGGAAAACACACCAACTACATGTGGCTTAGTGCAAATGACTAATTGGAAACCAAGGAATGATAAAACAAAATCAAGAAAAGTATTGAGAAGCAGAAAAATATTTGTATGAAAAATTTCGTACAGCTTACGAGGAGAAGTATTTTTAGACCTTTTGGAAGTAATATTGGAGCATCTCGACCCTTGTCTATTACCTTGCTCAACCCACATTAATGTCATCACAACCACTTCTCTCTGCATTTTCTCTTGTCACGACCACAGAATAAAATAAAATTCTTGTTGAGGCCGAATCCCACATGTGAAACTCTTGTTCAGTCAAATTTTCTTTGGCACTAAGTTGTGTTTGATCATGGACATCGTTAGTGATTTGGTATGGGTGTTCAATAATTTAGAACGGTTGCACAAATCAAGATTTAGTTGACAACTAAAGTAGCGAGGTATAATGGTGGAAGAACTTTCAATAATGGTGGAAGAAATTTCAATCGTCTAACATTGGATGGTGCAAATGAGTGCAAAGTGGTAGTTAGGGGACTTCTTACTAGAAGGAACACCTTATGACATAATTAAATTAAAATAAATATTTTGATTGTGAAATAAGGTATGGTTTTTAGGCGTGTGTGGTATTGATAAGCCATGGTATTGACCCATGGTATTGTAACTAAGCCTATATACAAGTTAATAATATCGATAGTAAGGTGGGGGTGAATAACCATAGTTAAGAATATTTTCATATTGTTGTAGAATATTTGGTTGTGAAATAAGTTATGATTTTTAGGCATGTGATATTGATAAGCCATGGTATTGGCCCATGGTATTATAACAAAGTCTATTCACAAGTTCATAATATCAATGGAAAGACAAGAGTGAATAACCATAGTTAAGATTCTTGTCATATTGTTATAAAATATTTTGATTGTGAAATAAGTTATGATTTTTTGGCATGTGGTATTGATCCAAGGTATTCTAACAATTATTATTTATAAGTAAATAATATCCATGATAAGGCGGGGGGTGAATGTTCATGGTTAAGAATATTGTCATATTGTTACAAAATATTTTAATTGTTAAATAAGTTTTTTTTTTTGAGCATGTGGTATTGATAATACATGATATTGTAACAAATACTATTTGCAAGTTAATAATATCCATGGTAAAGTGGGGGTGAATATCCATGGTTCTTTTTATATTCTTATAAAATATTTTTTGTAGGAATTTACAGGGTAAGTTCCTTAGATCAAACACAAAAGGTCCCGCTCACAAATAGATCACAGATCATTACACCAATATTTGACATGGTTAAAACCCTCGAAGAGGGAAACAGTCCATGAAGTGAGCCAACACGACCACTTCAGGCAATTTATTAATATAAAAAAAGAAAATTTACATAAGATTATCTCATAAAAAGTTGCCAAACAAATGACCCTCATGCTCTTTAAATAGAGATCATGGACCAATCGAGTGTAAAGCCACGAATCAAGTGTCGGTAATACCGATGAGAGAGTGAACCTTCAGATCACTACATATCGTGACCATCGGATTATAAGTTACAAATGTACATAGTAAAGAAACACATTTTACATAAATCTACGTTATACCAAGTTAGACTTAACTATTTCTTATGTGTCGGAATATCCTAACACCCCCCCTTAAGAAAAACTTGGGATAGGATTGAAGGATTTACAAAGGTAACACAATAGGCGACTATTTCCTATGTGTTGGAATATCGTATCACCCCCCCTTAAAAACAAATTGGGATAGGATTAAATAATTTACAAAGGTGACACAATAGGAGAAGGAATGAGGCATTAGAGCCTATCTCCCTTAACGATAAATTTCCTAAACTCCAAGCGTAGATATAATTTTGGTAAACTTCGCTTCTATGAGAGCCTTTGTAAAGATATAAACAACTTGATCATTGGTTGAACAATATTTCACTTTAAGAACATGATCATTGTTAGGATATTCCGACACATAGGAAATAGTTAAGAATAACTTAGTCTAGTGTAGAGTTAGGTAAAGTGTGTTTCTTTACCATGTACCTTTGTAACTTATAATCCGACGGTCACAATTTGTAGTGATCCGACGGTTATCTCTCACCTCAGTATTAACAACACTTGATCCGTGGCTTAGCACCCGATTGGTCCATGATCTCTATTTAAAGAGCATGGAGGGTCATTTGTCTGGTAACTGTTTATGAGAGAAACTGTTGGAATGGGGTCTCCTTGCAGGCTACGAAACCGGTCCATTTTGGGTATTTTTGTTATATTTAGTATAGCGTAGGGGTTTTGGGGTGGGTCAAAGCCCCGAAAAGCATTGTAATGGGGTTAAAGGGTAAACTAGGGGTCCGAAAACCATGGGTTGCAGACCATAGGAATGTTAAAGCTAGATTGTTATAAATAGAGAGGCATTTCGGATTGTAAGAGGTAAGAATTGGCTAAGCTATTGATGCGATCTGTTGTGTAAGTGATCTGTTGGGGTTTTTGGGGAACAGACTCCTGCTGGCTATGTGCGCGGAGATCCTAGTCCAACTGTGTGCGGATCCTGCTGTTGTGTGCGCAGGTTGGGAAGGGAATTGTAAGGGTAACGAATGAATGAGTATGCAAGATTGTTGGATCTGAATCTGTGAGTACTATTGAATGGATTGCTGCTAATTACTGTGTTATGCATTTCCCTGTCTTTACGCTGCATATTGAATGATTGAATCTATTTTGCTTTGGTTATATCTTGCTGCGGAAGTCTGTGTATTGAAGTAAATATAGATCTGTTCTGTTCGGATATATAATGTTGTGTTAAGGTTATGAAAAACATAGAATTGTAGATCTAGTGCACGTGGATGCAGTTGGACATATACTTGATCCTGCATAGAGATAATCTGAATAGAACGCAGCCCTGCTTGAAGTCCTTTACTTCCGATACCAGTTGGGAATAGGACTTTGGTTTTCGGAATTGTTGTTTTAGGGCATCCTTAATATTTTGAAGTGTTGCGCTCCCATTTTGAGATATGTACCGCATATACCAATCCAACGCCCTTTCCTCAAAAGCCAAGGATAGCTGCGCTCTTTTTACCGTATCACTTACCACCCCTTGCGCCATCCATACCGAGTCTGCCACAAACTAGAATCGTTCTAGGTCCTCATCGACTGCTCCTTTAAAGGTAGTTAATTTTAAGTGTGCTACCATGGGTTCCTCCAGTTTACCTTCCTGATGCCCGAGTGTCGGGGCAGCTGATGACTTTCTGCACCCTGAGAAAGGAAGGGTAAGGCAAGCAGGGCTATGTCTACTTCAGATTATCTCTGTGCAAGATCAAGTATATGTATAACTGCATCCACGTGCACTAGATCTATAATTCTATTCTTTTCATAACCTTAACACAACATTATATATCCAAACAGAACAGATCTAGATTTACTTTAATACACAGACTTCCGCAGCAAGATATAACCAAAGCAGAATAGATTCAATCATTCAATATGCAGTGCAAAGACAGGGAAATGCATAACAAAGTAATTAGTAGCAATCCATTCAATAGTACTCACAGATTCAGATCCAACAATCTTGCATACTCATCTATTCGTTACCCTTACAATTCCATTCCCAACCTGCGCACACAGCAGCAGGGTCTGCACACAGCTGGACTAGGATCTTCGCGCACATAGCTAGCAGGAGTCTGTTCCCCAAAAACCCCAACAGATCACTTACACAACAGATCACATCAATATCTTAGCCAATTCTTACCTCTTACAATCCGAAATGCCTCTCTATTTATAACAATCTAGCTTTAACATTCCTATGGTCCGCAACCCATGGTTTTCGGACCCCTAGTTTACCCTTTAACCCCATTACAATGATTTTCGGGGCTTTGAACCACCCCAAAACCCCTGCGCTATACTAAATATAAAAAAAATACCCAAAATGGACTCGTTTCGTAGCTTGCAAGGAGACCCCGTTCCAACAGAAACATATGTAACTTTTCTTTTTATATTAATAAATTGCCTGAAGTGGCCACATTGGCTCAGACCGTGGACTGTTTCCCTCTTCAAGGGTTTTAACCACTACCGGTGTACTAATTTGTGATATGTTTGTGAGCGGTGACCTTTGGTTCTTGATCTACGGAACTTACCCTATAAATTCCTACATGGTATCAGAGCTATTTTGAGGGCCGCGTTCGTTGTTGATCAAAATCCGAAGCCAGTTTGACTGCATGCGAATGCAGTTTTGTAGATCTACTATTTCTGAATTTTTTTGGGCTTGGATAACTGCTCGGTTGTAGCTGGAGTGTCTGTTACAGTGAGAAAAAAATTTCATTTCATGCGAAAAGGTTTCTGGCTGCCCAAGTTATGACAGTTTAGATCTGGAGTTATAAAACATCTGTTTTGCAGTTATATTTGTTAATAGTTCTGCTTATTTCGGTTCCCTCTTTTTATTTTCGGTTTTTAGGTTTTATTTATTTGCTGGATCTATACCCTCTTCTGTGTGTATTCTCCTTTCTGTGCACTATGTGCGATCTTGGCAAATCAGAAACAGGGAAAAGGGATTTTTTTGCTACATATGCTCTTTCCCCGCGTCTTTGTGCGATCTCGAGAAATCATAAATAGTGGAAAAAGTGATAGTTGTTGGTAAGGTTAAACGAAAATATAACATTTTTCTGTAAGGCTTTGCATTTGATTTTTTTTTCTCGGTTTTTTTGTGTTTTTTGTGCAGGAAAAGGCACGCACACCGAAGAGTTCAAAAAAAAAAAAAAAAAACCCTTTCTCCTTTCAAAAAATAACGTGGTCCTTTTACTATCTCACTTGGTGAGGGGTTATTTTATGAGAATAGAGGTCTTGGGTTCAAGTCTCCTTCTCAGGGTTCTTTTGTAAAAAAATTTTGTTAAAAGGGGCAGATTTTTTTTTTTTTTTAAAAGCCGCACTTCATCCCGTTCCTGTAACTATTCGGCATCTACAAATCATATTTTTCAAAAGGAATAATGTCTTCATCCGGAAGCCGTTTTTCAAGCCCTTTTTTTTTGAAATAGCCTAATTTTTCGAGATATTTCCATTGGAGCAATTAGTTTTAGCTTTCTTAGCTTCAATTTAAAAAAAAAAATGGAAAGTGCATGCCCGATTATTCTTAACAACATCAATTATTTCCAATGGCTACCTCACATGGTAGATATACTTAGAAGTAAAGGGCTTTATAGAATAACCACATGACAAGAAACTAAACCTTCCGATGATGATAAAGCTGCTAAATGGGAAAATAAACAAGATCAAGCACGAGGGTTGATAGGAATGTCCATTGCTCAAGATCTTCGATTTCATATTCTTGACATTGACACCCTAGATGAAGCCCTGGAAAAGCTAAAAACTGTTTTTGGCATTCAAAATCAAATCAGGGCCCACTAGCTTGAAAATGAGTTGCTTACTTTGGACCCCAATAATTTCTCCTCCATTAAAGATTTTTTGTCCAAATTCAAGACACTCAGAATTCTTTTAGAAGGTTGGAAGATCAAAAATGATGATGGTAGCCTCATCTATTGCATTCTTACTAAGCTTGGCCCTGCATACTCTGCAGTTGTTTCCACCTTCCATTCCACTAGAGAAGCCATCATTTCTTCAGGAACCACCTACAATAATCCCTCTTTTGATTCCTTTTGCAATTCTTTGATAAGAGAACAATAAAAACTTTTACACCTTGGTCTTATCACTGCTGGAAACACTTATAAGAAAGCCTTAGCAGCCCAACAACAACCATATCAAAATAATCCCAAGAAGCAGTATCCTAAAAAATATGGTCCTAAACCAAACAAGGGTCCTAAGCAATTTCAGTCGCAAACTGAAAAATCAAATCACCAAAATAATAAGGCAAATCAAAACAAAGGGAAGAAGACAGATAGACATTGCAGCTTTTGTAATCGGGATGGCCATATAGAGTCCAAATGTTTTAAGAAGATGGAAGCCTTAGAAGCAGCAATGAAGAAGCACACCATCAATTTGGAGCACTCTTCACCTTCATCTTCAGGCATGGCACTTTCTGCTTGTGGTTGTCAAGCATCAAGATCTGGTTATGCATTAAATGTATCTTCTTCTTCTCCTTCTCATGAGTGGCTCATTGATTCTGGAGCTTCTTACCACATGGCTAAAAATAAATCCATGTTTTCTTCTATAAATGATTGTAACACCAAACATATTTATGTTGGTGATGATAGATCTCTTACTATTGTAGGATCTGGAACCATTCATAGATAATGGCCAGTTTAATGATGTACTATGTGTTCCTACCTTGTCATGCAACCTTCTATCTGCTTATCAGATAACTCATTCAGGTAAAGGGAAAATAATATAATTCTCACCTCATGATGTTGTAATCAAGGACCTCAAAGATCCTAAACATATTTTAGCTACTGACATTGCTGATGATTCCACAAGGTTGTATAAGTTTGACAACTTTGGGTCATCATGTCTTCCCTTTTTTTTGTTGCCCATAATGATGATGTGAGCAAACTTTGGCATGAGCGATTTGGTCACTTAAACTATTGCTCTCTTCAAACTCTATGTAAGGAAAATATGGTGACGGGCCTTCCTATGGTATCTTGCTGAGATGGTGTTTTCTCCAGATGTGTACTCAGAAAACATCATCGGGATAGTTTTGAAAAATGTGCCTCTTGGCACGCTTCAGTCCCTTAGCAACTTGTGCACAGTGATTTATGCAGTCCAATTCCTGTTGTTTCTTTCTCTAGTTGCAAGTACTTCTTAACTTTCATTGATGATTTTTCCAGACGCACTTGGGTATATTTCTTAAAACTCAAGAGTGAAGTTTTTAACATGTTCTTGGCATTTAAGGCCTTTGTTGAGAAACAATATGGACATCAAATTCTTAAGTTAAGATCAGAAAATGGAGGAGAATATGTTAACAAAAAATTTATCAACTTCTGCACTAAGCATGGCATTCAATTGAAATATACTGTTCCATATACTCCACAAAAAAATGGTGTAGCTGAAAGGAAGAATCGCACCTTAAAAGAAATGGCTAATTGTATGCTTCAATCTAAAGGACTTAGTCTGAATTTTTGGGCAGAAGTAATTAACTATGCAAATTACATAGTAAATCACACTCCTACTAAGGTTTTAAAGAATATAACTCCAGAAGAAGCTTGGAGCTCAATCAAACCAGTTGTAAGTCACTTTCGTGTTTTTGGAAGTGATGCTTGGGCCCATATTCCAGATGTGAAAAATAAAGGCTTAGAACCTAAGAGTGAAAAATGCATTTTTGTTGGATATTCTGAAGATGTCAAAGGATATAGACTTCTTCAACCAAAATCCAAAAATATAATCATTAGAAGAGATGTAAAATTTGATGAAAATATATCGGCCTGCAATCCTAGTTCGGCGGGTGTGCCACCTTTGGCCTGCGAGCCTGATTCGGCATATGTGCCACCTCTCTCTCTCTCTTCTATTCTTAATAGTATTCCTTCTAGTTCAGATGATGACAACGAGGATGAAAATCCTCTTCCACCTCTTGAAATTATTCCTTACACTCCACAACTTCCAAGATGGGTTTGCTCTACTTGGGATGCAACAGGTTCTCTTGTAGGTGACCCTGCAGATCAACGACGTACACGTTCTCAGTTCGAAAGAGCCTCTTCCTTATTGGCTCAAGTTCCAGAAAATCCTGATCCAGAAACCTTTGAAGAAGCCTCCGGTCATCCAGATTAGGATGAAGCTATGAATGAAGAATATCGTTCCTTATTGGTGAATGATACTTGGGATCTTGTTCCTCTTCCAAAAGGATGAAAACATGTCAGATGCAGATGGGTTTACAAAACAAAGTTTGGAATAGATGGAAAAGTTGATAGACATAAAGCTCGTCTTGTCACTAAAGGATTTTAACAAGTTGAAGGCATTGACTATACTGAAACCTTCTCCCCTGTTGCCAAAATGAATTATATCCACCTTTTTCTTTCCCTTGCTGCTTCCTTTAAATGGGAAGTCCATCATATGGATGTTAAATTTGCCTTCTTACATGGAGATTTACATGAAGAAATCTACATGGAACAACCCCCTTGCTTTATCCAAAATGACTCTAGCCTTGTTTGTTGCCTTAGGAAGTCTCTCTATGGTCTCAAACAAGCTCCTTGGGCTTGGTATGCCAAAATGGATAGATTTATATTAGATAATGGCTTTTCTAGGTGTCATTCTGACAACACTGTATACACCAAGAAAGTGGGTAAGTTCTTCACCATCCTTGTTCTTTATGTTGATGATCTTATCCTTACTGGTAGTGATCCAAACCATATAAACCATGTGAATTATAGCCTCAAAAATAAGTTTGAATTGACAGACTTAGGACACTTGCATTATTTCCTTGGTCTTCAAGTCTTGTAACCCAAGGAAGGCATTACCCTTTCTCAGTCCAAGTATGCCTGTGATCTTATACACCACTTTCACATGGAAAAATTTAAGTCAGCCTCTTCTCCCTTTCAGTCACTTGTACTACCCTTGAAGTTGATGCTACCTTATATCGTCAACTTGTTGGTAAACTTCTGTATCTAACCCATACCCGTCCTGACCTTTCCTTTGTCGTTGGTCTTGTCGCTCGGTTTATGCACCAACCTCATGAAAATCACTGGAAAGCAGCTAAAATAATGCTTCGATATATTCGAGGTACAGTTCAGTTCGGGATTCATTACAGTGCAGGAGCATCTCCATTGTTGATTGGTTTCACTGATTTTGATTGGGCCGGTGACCCTGATGATCAAAATTCTACTGTAGGATATGTATTCACTCTTAGTTCAGGACCTATTACTTGGTCTTGTAAGAAAAAAAAGTTCCATCTCTCTTTCTTCAGCAGAAGTAGAGTATTATGGTGCAAGTGAAGCCAGTAAGGAAGCCATGTGGCTTCATCAGATTCTGTCTGAATTTGGTCTTCATCAACAACATCTAACTACACTTTGGTGTGATAATCAGAGCGCCATTCAACTATGTAAAGATCCAGTTCATCATCAACGTATGAAACACATTGAAATCCACATACACTTCATCAGAAATCTCATTCATGATCGTGTTCTTGAAGTGCAGTATTGTCCAACCAATTATCAAGTAGCCGATATCTTTACGAAGGCTCTCACATCTAAGCAAAGTTTACCAACTTCGATCCATGCTTGTAGTTCAGGAAAGTTGTCATTAAGGGGGGATAGGCTCTAATGCCTCCTTCCTTCTTCTATTGTGTCACTTTTATAAATCCTTCAATCCTATCCAAATTTTTTCTTAAGGGGGGATGTTAGGATATTTCGACACATAGGAAATAGGCTCCTTTTGTGTCACCTTTGCAAATCCTTCAATCCTATCCCAAGTTGTTCTTAAGGGGGGATGTTAGGATATTCCGACACATAGGAAGTAGTTAATAATAACTTAGTATAGTGTAGAGTTAGGTAAAGTGTGTTTCTTTACCATGTACCTTTGGAACTTATAATCTGACGGTCACGATTTGTAGTGATCCGACGGTTATCTCTCACCTCGGTATTAACGGCACTTAATCTGTGGCTTAACACCCGCTTGGTCCATGATCTCTATTTAAAGAGCATGGAGGGTCATTTTTCCAGTAACCATTTATGAGAGAAACATATGTAACTTTTCTTTTTATATTAATAAATTTCCTGAAGTGGCTGCGTTGGCTCAAGGCGTGGACTGTTTCCCTCTTCGAGGGTTTTAACCACGTGATTATACCAATGTACTGATTTGTGATCTATTTGTGAGCGGTGACCTTTGGTTCTTGATATATGAAACTTACCCTATAAATTCCTACAAACATGAATGAGATTTATGATGCGGTGTATGTGTAGCTCAATGTGTTTCATGCACTGATGTTAAAATGGATATTTGCATAGATGAATGGCACTATGATTATCTTTCCAAAGTGTAGTTGGATGCTGCTGATGAAGACCAAATTCAGACATGATCTGGCAAAGTCACAAAGCTTCCTTGTCGGCTTCGACAACACCACGATACTCTTATTTTTCTGAAGAAAGAGAGATGGCACTTTGTTTCTTACAAGACCATGTAATAGGTTCTGAAACAAGAGTGAATACATAACTTGCAGTAGAATTTTGATCATCAGGGTCATGAGACCAATCAGAATCAGTGAAAATAATAAAAAATGGAGATGCTCCTACACTGTAATGAATCCTGAACTGAACTGTACCTCGAATATATAGGAGTATTATTTTAGCTGCTTTCCAATGACTTTCATTAGGTTTGTGCATAAACCGGGCAACAAGATCAATGAAAAAGGAAAGGTAAGGATGGGTATGGGTTAGATACACAATTTTACCAACAATTTGACGATATAAGGTAGCATAAACTTTAGGGGAAGTATAAGTGACTAAAATTTTGACTCCAGACTGAAAGGGAGAAGGGAATGGCTTACATTCTTCCATGTGAAAGTGGCGTAGAAGATCACATGCATAATTGGACTGAGAAAGGGTAATACCTTCTTTGGATTGCAAGACTTGAAGACCAAGGAAATGATGTAAGTGTCCAAGTCTTTCATTTCAAACTTATTTTTGACGCTAGAATTCCCATGGTTTATATGGTTTGGATCACTACTAGTAAGGATAAGATCATCAACATAAAGAACATGGATGATTAAGGACTTAACCACTTTATTAGTGTAGACAACGATGTCAGAATGACATCTAGAAAAGCCATTATCTAAGAGAAAGCTATCCATTTTGGCATACCAAGCCTGAGGAGCTTGTTTGAGACCATAGAGATATTTCCTAAGGCGACAAAAAATGCTAGAGTCATTTTGAATAAAGCTAGGGGGTTGTCCCATGTAGATTTATTCATGCAAGTCCCCATGTAGGAAGGCATATTTTACATACATATAATGGATGTCCCCTTTAAAGGAGGTTGCAAGGGAAATAACAAGGCAGATAGAATTCATTTTGGCAATGGGGAGAAGGTTTCAGTATAGTCAATGCCTTCAACTTGTGAAAATCCTTTAGCAACAAAAAAAACTTTATGTTTATCCGCTTTTCCATCTGGTCCAGAATTTGTTCTGTAAACCCATTTGCATATGACAAGTTTTTTTTACCTTTGGAAGAGGAACAAGATCCCAATTATCGTTTGACAATAAGGAATGATATTCTTCATTCATAGCTGCATTCCAATATGGATGACCTGAAGCTTCTTCAAAGGTTTTTGGATCGGGATTTGTTGGAACTTGAGCCAATAAGGAAGAGGCTC
This sequence comes from Pinus albicaulis, assembly GCA_034641835.2. Classification (NCBI taxonomy): domain Eukaryota; kingdom Viridiplantae; phylum Streptophyta; class Pinopsida; order Pinales; family Pinaceae; genus Pinus; species Pinus albicaulis. The sequence goes on along the minus strand of CM076582.1, from coordinate 1,342,963,731 downwards.
TGTCGAACTAAGAATGTGTATGAAGTTGATCTATAGGGTCACCTGCAAGAGAACCTACAACCTCCCGAGTAAAGCAGACCCATTTTGGAAGCTATGGAGCTGAACAAGGATCCCGAGGAGGTGGAGGAGGATTTTCATCCTTGTTGTCATCATTCGAAATAGAAGGAATGTTGTCAAAAGTAGAAGAGATAGAGAGAGGTGGCACATATACCGAATTAGGCTCACAGGCCAAAGGTGGCACACTCGCCAAAATAGGCTCACAGGCCAATATATTTTCATCAAATTTTACATCTATTCTAATGCTTACATTTTTTGATTCGGGTTGAAGAAGTCTATATCCTTTGACATCTTCAGAATATACAACAAAAATGCATTTTTCACTCTTAGGTTCTAAGGATTTATGTTTCTCATCTGGAATATGGGCCAAAGCTTCACATCCAAAAACACGACAGTGACTTACATTTGGTTTGATTGAGCTCCAGGCTTCTTCTGGAGTGATATTCCTTAAACCTTGGTAGGAGTGCAATTTACTATGTAATTTTCACAGTTATTTTCTTCTTCCCAAAAATGAAGAATAAGTCCTTTAGATTGAAGCATACAATTAGCCACTTATTTTAGAGTGCGATTCTTCCTTTCAGCTACACCATTTTAAGGTGGAGTATACGTAACAGTATGTTGCAATTGAATACCATGCTTAGTGCAAAAGTGGATAAATTTGTTGTTAACATATTCTCCTCCATTATCAGATATTAACTTAAGAATGTGATGTCCAAATTGTTTCTCAAAAAAGGCCTTAAAGGCCAAGAACATGTTAAAAAATTCACTCTTTATTTTTAAGAAGTACACCCAAGTGTGTCTAGAAAAATCATCAATGAAAGTTAAGAAGTACTTGTAGGCAGAGAGAGAAACAACTAGAAGTGGAGCACATAAATCACTGTGCACAAGCTGCAAAGGGGCTGAAGCATACCAAGAGGCACGTTTGTCAAAACTATCATGACGATTTTTTTCGAGTACACATCTGAAACAAACACCATTTAGACAAGATATCATAGGAAAACTTGCCACCATATTTTATTTACATAGAGTTTGAAGAGAACGATAATTTAAGTGACAAAATTGCTCATGCCAAATTTTGCTCACTTCATCATTCTAAGCAACAAAAATGGAGGGAAGACATGATGACCCAAATTTGTCAAACTTATACAAACTTGTGGAATCATCAGCAATGCCAGTGGCTAAAATATGTCTAGGATATCTTAGGTCCTTAATTACAACATCATGAGGTGATAATTCTACTGTTTTCCCTTCTCCTGAATGAGTCATTTGTAAACAAATAAAAGGTTGCAGGACAAGGTAAGAACACATAATAAATCATTAAAATGACCATTATCTATAGGAATGGTTCCATAACCTATAACACTAAGAGATCTATCATCACCAACATAAATGTTTTTGGTGTTACAATCATTTAAAGAAGAAGAAATGGCTTTATTTTTGGCCATGTCGTAAGAGGCTCCAGAATCAATGAGCCACCCATGAGAATGAGAAGAAGAAGATACATTTAATGCATAGCTAGATCTTGATACTTGAAAACCACAAGAAAAAAGTTTCATTCCCGAAGATGAAGTTGAAGATTTCTCCAAATTGATGTTATGATTCTTCATTGCTGCTTCCAAGGATTCCATCTTCTTAAAACATTTTGACTCTACATGGACATCATGATTACAAATGTTGCAATGTCCATCTGTCTTATTCACTTTGTTTTTATTTTCCTTATTAGTTGGTTGAGTTGATTTTTCAGTTTGCGGCTGAAATTTCTTAAGACCCTTGTTTAGTTTATGACCATTCCTTTTAGGTTGCTTCTTCTTAGGATTCTTTGGATATGGTTGTTGCTGGGTTGCTAAGGCTTTCTTAGAAGCTTTTCTAGTATTAATAAGACCAAGGTGTAAGATTTTTTCTTGTTCTCTTATCAAATAATCTCAAAAGGAATCAAAAGAGGGGGACTTGTAGGCCGTTCCTTGAGAAATGAGGGCTTATCTAGTGGAATGGAAGGTGGAAACAAATACAAAGTATACAGGGCCAAGCAGTGGAATAGATAAATCTACCATCTTCCTTTTTGACCTTACAACCTTCTAAAAGAAGTCTAAGGGTCTTGAATTTGGACAAAAAATATTTAATAGAGGAGAAATTATTGGGGTCCAAAGTAAGTGACTCATTTCCAAGCTGGTGGGCTGTGATTTCATTTTTAATGCCAAAAACAATATTTAGTTTTTTCATAGCTTAAACAGGGGAGTCAATATCTTGGATATGAAATTTAATATCTTGAGAAATGGACATTCCTATCAAGCCTCATGCTTCATCTTGTTTATTTTCCCATTTAGCAGTTTTATCTCCATCAATAGGTTTAGAATTTTGTCCTATGGCTATTACATAAATCCCTTTACTTCTAAGTAAGTCTACCATGTATGATAGCCATTGGAAATAATTGGTGCTATTAAGAATAACTGGGCATGCACTTTCCATTTTTAAAAACTGAACCTGAAAATGTTGAAAATAACTACTCCAATGGAAAGATCCCAAAAAATGAGGCCGATTAAAAAAAAAACAGTTCTGAAAACGGCTTCTGGATGAAGAAGTTATGCCTTTTTGAAGAAACGTTTGAGTAGATGCTGAGTAGTTACGTGATAAGTTGAATGTTGATGATGAATTTGTACTTTAAAAAAAATTCCCCCCCCCCTTTTTCAAACTTAATATAATAAGCTAACTTAAACAAAAAAATACTACTTTATGTGACCCACTTTTATAAATAAGTGAGAGTTACTTTTACAATTTTACGTTTACATGTGCTTTTTAAATAAAGCCCTTAAAAAAAACAACTTGCCAATTATTTTTTTAAGAAAAAGTACCTTAACAAATTTTTTTTTAAGAAAAAGTAACTTAACAAAAAGATTTTTAGAGAAAAAAGTTTGAAAAAGAGACTTGAACACAAGATTTCTATTCTCATAAAGTAACTTTACGCCAAGTGAGCTAGTAAAAGGATTTTGTAATTGTTTGAAAGGAGGAAGGTTTTTTTTTTCCTTTTGCTCTTCGGTTTGGGTACTTTTTTCCTGCTAAAAAAAAAAACGAAAAAAAAAAATTACAAGCCTTACGACATCAGGTTAGATTTTAGATTAGTCCGTCCAAAAAATATATATATTTCTTACTATTTCTAATTTCCCGAGATCACACAAAGTTATGGGGAAAGAACATACATAGTAGAAAAATATCGTCTTCATGTTTCTGGTTTTCCAGATCACACACAGCGCAGAACAAAGAGCATACAAAGAGAAGAGGGTATAGATCTGGTAATAAAAAAAATATAAACTGAAATAAATAGAGGGATAAATAAATAAAACTGCAAAAAATACTTCATACCTTTAGATCTAAAATGACATAACATGGGCAACCTGAAACATTTTCGCATGAAATGAAAGGGGTTCCTCGCTTTAACAGAATCTCTGGACACAACGTAGCACTTATCCTAGCCCGAAAGTGGTTAGAAATAGTAGATCTGGAAAACGACAGTCGCATGCAGTTAAACCAGCTTCGTATTTGGATGAAAAATGGATGCGGCCCTCAAAACAGCTTTGATACCATGTAGGAACTTACAAGGTAAATTCTTTAGATCAAACACCAGTCACTGCTAAAAAAAAATCACAAATCAATACACCAGTATTTGACGTGGTTAAAACCCTCGAAGAGGGAAATAGTCCATGGCCTGAGCCAACACGACCACTTCAGGCAATTTATTAATATAAAGAAATAAAGTTTACATAAGCTTCTCCCATAAACAGTTACCAGAAAAATGACCCTCCATGCTCTTTAAATAGAGATCGTGGACCAATCAGGTGTCAAGCCACAGATCAAGTGTCGGTAATATTGAGGAGAGAGTTAATATTCAGATCACTACATATCATGACCGATGGATTATAAGTTACAAATTTACATATTAAAGAAACACACTTTACCTAACTCCACACTAGACCAAGTTATACTTAACTATTTCCTATGTGTCGGAATATCCTAACAATTTTGATTGTAAAATAAGTTATGGTTTTTTGGCATGTGGTGATAATCCCATTCACAAGTTAATAACAAAATAAAAATATAAAAAAATAATTTTATTAATTTTATTACTTTAAATTTTTATTATGTCGTGAGGCATTATTCTTTGAAAACAACTCTCCAAATTGCCACTATGTCACTGTTTGCGCCATTAGATCAAATGTTAGATGATTGAAGTGTTTTAAGCCATTAGATCCACTACCTCCTTCATTTAAGCTCTGCTAACTACCTAGCTAACTCAGCAAGAACTACTACTCTTCCACCTTTACGACCTCTTAGGTGTCTCTGTCATCGCAGGAAGAACTAGAATGTTATGAATGGACTCTTATTTTTGAGCTCATGCTTTCTAGGTGGAGAAAAAAATAATTTTGTCTTCCCGGTATAGGCCTACGGGGTAACCTCGATAAGGAAGGGCTGATAGAGGAAAAAGGTTGGTTGCCTCAGGGTAACCTCACTAAGGAAGGGCCGAGAGAGGAAAAAGGTTGGTCAGGTTTGTGTGATCGGTTGGATTTGAGGCTCGCCCCGGGCACATCTACACTTCAAGGTCGGGGGAAGGAGATCACTTCTGATCTAGAAGGCTTTCCGATGAACTAAATGACTCGATAAAATCCTAAACCTATGCATTCCATTAGTCAATCATTCCCAAGCCTCTTAAAATAATGCATGAATTAACTAGTTTCATATTTCAGTAGGCAGAAAGAATAGTTACAGACTAATAACATTGATACAAAGCAGTTCAATCTAACTTTATTTCAATAATAGGACATAGCTGAAAGTATATAGTGATAAGTACTATGGCTAAGGAGAAATTAATGGAGCTTACATAAATAACTGTTATAGTAGGAATTGAGCCTGTAACCTCACCATAAGCCTTCATCACCAAAAGCCTCACCAAGTACAAAGGAAAGAGCAATAAGCCTAAGTCCACCAAGCCTTAACATTTTGAGAGAGGCCTTTCACCAGGGAAGGGGCTTGAGTCATCTTGGAATAAAGGAAAGGAAAATAATGGAAAGGGATTTATTTAGTATTTTGAGAAAGGCTAAACAAACCACCAGAAAATGACATTCGTTTCTCATCGAACATATCTCCACTCTGGTGATTCTCTCTGAAATTCATGAAGAAAACAAGTTTTTTTTATAGTTTATCAGGAAAATTTATTTTTGGCATTGCGAAGTAATTTTCTACGAGTATTTCTAACCCTGACTCATGTATTTCGATTGCACACGTAAGCCTCTCCATCCATTCATGTTCTAGAAAATGGTGTTAATGGTTTATCGGTTGTAGAATCTTCCAAAGAATACCCGTTCTCCTGTCAATCTTATTCTCCCAAACCTATAGGTAAATTCCTATTGTATTTCCACATAGGTATTTTTTTCAGCCCTTACGGTGAAGGTTTTGATTGATTCCCAAAACTCGCAATAAAAAATGGTGGTATATGGTTGTGATTTCGATCCGAGGAAACCCAATTCCCAAACCTATGTAAGTCTTTGTATACCAAATTATCTGCAAATTTCGGAGCCGAAGAGATCATCGAATCAGTTATGGTTATATCTTTGGACGGATCCTAAAAAGCCCATCTTCTCTCCCAAAATTTTCTTGAAACTTCTAACCATGAAGCTTACATCACAACTACTACTAAAAACTACCTAAAATTCACCCACTCTTATATGGCTCTGATTGTGAAAAGAAATGCTGCTATAGGAGTGGAGAAGATGATTAAATATGTGAAATCTTGGCTGATTGACACTGGCTTATGTATAAAAATGTAGCTATGATCTCAAGTATGTCAATACTGCATAGAAAATAACCACTTTCATCCAACATGTGGATAGGGTTACAAAATTAACTAGTAATGATCTAAGTATGGTCGATGCCCTAGATACTTCTATGAAGGATATGGTCCTATGGAGGCCTCCTTCATTGGAGATATCATCAAAATGCTCTAGTCCTGCACAATATTACTATCTTCCTAATAAAAGTTGGGAATGGGATGTATCAGAAGTGGATGAACGGGTCTCTCACGTTACTGTGTCAAACATGGATTAGAAGTCCTCTATATTAAGAATTCAACAAACTACACGAAAACCCTATTCCAATATTGTTCCAATCTAGTGTTCCCCTGTTAGCTTAAATAAAAGTCTAGTGAGATAGATCCCATAACAATGCAGGTTCGGACGAAGCCTACTTAATCAATAGGGTTGGTCTTCCAACACTACACTATGGATGGGACCAAAGAATACATGAGGGATTTCAAATCCAATCCGGAATTTCACAGTGTGTATTGGCAGTCTTTGGAAGATGTATTTAAGAATAGTTTCTTGAATTCTTATTTCAGCAAACTCATTGGACCCGAGGGGGTGGTTGCCTTGGAACAAATCCTTTTCTCTCAATACACTTTTCTATTGAAAATATCAGAATTATGGACTAGGGGGCAAGTTCTCTGAAAGAGTGCCATGGTCTAATCAATTTCTGCACACAATATAGGACTTTACTCTATTCAAAGCTTCATATAGGGCGATTAATGGTTGTCATCTAGCTACAATACATAATAACTAGTGTCATTGTTAATGGTTGTATGGATTGTTTTGCGAGTAAATAAACATCGAGCCTCCATATTACCACTTTGATCAAAAACATAATGTTCATATCAAAACACTCAAGTTTGTCCTGAATTCAATATATTTAAATGGTAAAAAATACAAACACATATTTAATATAGCATTCTAAGTATGTAAATTACAAGACTTTAAATTCCTAGTTGTTGAATGCATTTGTGGATTCTGCTTGATTTCATTTCCATTATAAATCTTCTTAATGAAATTCATTTTATTGTGCTTAATAAATCTGCATGCATCCAAGTATCTCTTAATGGAAAAATTATAAATAATGATATAAATAATAGAGTAACAGATTCGTAGACCTATTTAATAGAAGGCCTCGTCGAGATATCAACCTCCAAAACTCAATGAATTACACTTGATACCCTAGAAACAGTGAAAACAAGGAAGAAGGGTGCAAAAGAAGACATAAAACTAGTAATTTGGAAGGCGCAAAAGCACAAAGAAAACCCAATGATGACTCTGATATGAAAGGCCCCTCCCTGCAACACTAAAAGAAGTTGTTCTCATCACTTTAAAAAATTTCGTTGCTATACATATCAACTAAAAATATTTTTGGAAATAAACAAGCTGGAAAACCAAGGATCATAGTGATGACCAGTATGTTATGGGACACTAATAACTAGCAAAATTACAACATTTTGACAATATGAGAATCAAGGTTTCTGTTATTGACTTCCCCACACAATTAAATTTATCATTATCAATAGTTATTGAAGAGGGTTTCTATCGGTTATCTTATATTTGGCATATATGTTTCTACACACAACACATCTAGGATAATTAGAATGAACCTACCCACAGTTTGAACACCATCTGAGAACCAAGTTTTGATAATAAGAAAACACAAGCCCGTCTTGATCTCTTACTAGTATAAGATGCAAGTCCTTGCATCTGCATTATGTCTACGTAGGATGTCAACCATCCAGCCAATCAAAGCTGAAGTGTGCTTCTACAACTTTAACTCTCAGCTCCATGAGGGAAGATTTCTTGACATGCATCCATTGTTGCCCAATATTCTCGTTGCAGAGAACATGCTTTAGAGATTTCAGCCCTCCAATCGAGTCAGGAAGCTTCCTCAGGTGAGAACAATCTCTCATGTCAAGCTTCTCGAGTTTATTTAGTTGCCCTATTTCCTCTAGAAATTCTTTTAAGCACTCACATAGTGAAAATGTCGAGATATTCCAGCTTCCCCAAGTTTTCCAATAGATGATAGAATATATTTCAGACCTAGACAAACAAATAAACTTAACATTCTTAAATATATGAGATTTTCGAAGTCATTAGATAAATTTACAACAAGTTGACAGTTAGTGATAGACCATTTTTGAAGTGAAGTCATGTCACAAATTCTAGCAGGAAAATCCTCCAAATCATAACAATGGTCCAAGTTAAAATATTGTATTATGTGAAGCTCTAGGCTTGAATGGGAACTATTGAAGCTGGACATATTTCCAAGCCCTTCACATAATCTCAAATATGGCTTCTCTAAGTTCAGTAAGGATTGAATGTGCTCTTGAAGTGGGGCCACAATTAACCTCTCTAAGTGGATAGTATTAAGTTGAGTGAGAGAAGATAATGCTGGTAGACCATTCACTATGGCTCTCTTGGACCCATAATTTAATACTATGAGTACCTTCAGTTTTATCATAGAACTAAAAAACAATGGAAGAAAGTAGTCACTTTCACAAAAGTGTGAAATTAAAGCTTTTGCCTCAGAGCAATTCATATTGCAACAATGAGTCTCTTCCATGGCACCTATATAGATAAACCACACATGGAAAGTTCAATTACAACATATGGGTTATTGAACATACTATGAAATCACTTTCTGAGATTTTTGACATAATGGTCGACACCTAGAATTTTTTTTTGTGATCACTAAATGTAGGTCACGCAGTGATCAACTATTCATTATAGGGTAAAATTCCTTAGTGACATGGACATGTAATATTGAGAACACACTTAATATTGTATGTGAATGCAGGTCATTTATATGTTGGTGGTTCAACAATAATAAAATTTTCCTTGAAGTTAATTGGTTGACACTGCTAGGTAGTGTTTTGAGTAAAAGGAAAGTAGAGAATACAAGTATCCAAGGTATATTATCAATTGGTTCATATAGTCATAATCACCCATGTTATAATTTTCTAAATCGACCTGGGTTGTGTCCATTAGCAAGAATGGATGTTATTCTCTTTTGTATTTTTTTTATAAACAAGAACAATATATTGATATTCATTTGAGAACCAAAGATATTTACAATAACCAAGCTCATCAAGGATCTAAAAAAAGGTTGATAGAAAAGCATTGTATCTTTCCACTGCATGCATCCAAGCATCTCTTAATGGAAAAATTATGAATATTCAATAAAGATATAAAGAATAGAGTAAGAGATTCCTAGACCTATTTAATAGAAGGAATCATGCAGACCTCAACCTCCAAAACTCAATGAATTACACTTTATACCCTAGAAATATTGAAGACAGGGAAGAAGGGTGCAAAAGAAGACACAAAAACAATAATTTGGAAGGCTCAAAAGCATAAATAAAACCCATTGATGACCCTAATATGAAAGGCTCCTCCCTCCAAAACTAAAATTAGTTGTTCTCATCACTATAAAAACTTTCGTTTCTATACATATCAACTCAACATATTTAGGGAAATAAACAAGTCGGAAAACCAAGGATCATAGTGATGACCAGAATGCTACATTTGGCGCTAATAACCAACAAAATTATATCATTTTGACAATCTGAGAACCAAGGTTTCTATTATTGACTTCCCGTGAGAATTTAATTTGTCATTATCAATAGTTATTGAAGAGGGTTTCTGTCGGTTATCTTATATTTGGCATATATGTTGCTATACACAACACATCATAGGATAATTAGAATGAAACTACCGACAGTTTGAACACCATCTAAGAACCAAACTTTAATAATAGGAAAAGACAAGCCTGAATTGATATCTTACCAGTATAAGCTACAAGTCCTTGCATCTGAATTTTGTCTACGTAGGAAGTCAACCATCCAGCCAATCCAAGCTGAAGTGTGCTTCTACAACTTCAACTCTCAACTCCATGAGGGAAAATCTCTTGACATGCATACATTGCTTCCCAATCTGCTCTTTGCAAAGAACATGATTTAGAGATTTCAGTCCTCCAACTCAGTCAACCATCTTCCTGAAGTAAGACCGCTCTCTCATGTCAAGCTCCTCGAGTTTCTTTAGTTTCCCTATTTCCTCTAGAAGTTCATTTAAGCACTTACACAGAAAAAAGTCGAGATATTATAGCTTCACAACTTTTCCAATTAATTTTGGAAGCTCTTTCAGACCTAGACAGGCTAATAACCTTAAAATTCTTAAATATATGATATTTCCCAAGTCATCAGGTAACTTTTCAACAAGATGACAATTAGTGATAGACCATTTTTGAAGTGGAGTCATGTCACAAATTTCAGTAGGCAACTCCTCCAAATCACAACAATGGTCAAAGTTAAAATCTAGTATTAGGGGAAGCTCTAGGCTTGAATGGGCACTGTTGAAGCTGGACATATTTCCAAGCCTTTCACATAAGCTCAAAGATAGATTCTCTAAGTTCAGTAAGGCTTGAGCGTGCTCTTGAAGTGGGGCCACAATTAACCTCTCTAAGTGGATAGTCTTAAGCTGAGTGAGAGAAGATAATGTTAGTAGAAAATTCACTATGAATCTCTTGGACCCATAATTTAATACTATGAGGACCTTCAGTTTTATCATAGAACTCAAAAATAGTGGAACAAATTATTCTCTTGTATTAAAGTGTAAAATTAAAGCCTCCACCTAAGAGAAATTCATATTGCACCACTGAGTCTCTTCCATGGCACCTACATAGATAAGCCACACATGAAAATTTCAATTAGAACATATGGGTTATTGAACATACTATGAAATTAATTTCTAATATTTTTGACATAATGGCCAGCACCTAGAATTTTTTTTGTGATCACTATATGTAGGTCACGCAGTGATCAGCTACTGGATATAGAGTAAGATTCCCTAGTGACATGTACATGTAATCTTGAGCACAAACTTAATATTGTATGTGAATGCAGATCGTTTATATGCTGGTGGTTCAACAAAAAAAATGGTTTTCCTTGAATTTAGTTTCTTGACACAGTTAGGTAGTGTTTTGTGTAAAATGAAAGCAAAGAATACAAGTATCCAAGGTACATTATTAATTGGTTCATTTATATTTTTTGGAAAAAAAAAATATGGAATTAGAAGTAAAATAATAATTAGCATAAGCTTTTAGAGAATTTGGTGATTGGATAGTGAAGTTTTGTACGAAATTCTTAAAAAATAAAAATGTCATTATAAACAGCCTCAAAATATTTTCTTCACAAGGTTCTATAGTTTCTAGCCCTAGCCCATGATAGCCTGCCTGTACCCTTTGTTGGTTCAACTTCTTGCTGAGCAGGAAACACAAGGGTTTGAGAAAAGAAACATAAATTTCAAATGTAATGCTTTCAAATCCAAATTATTTAAATAAATAAGGACGTACACTTTAAGCAAGCTGCTAGAATCACCCACCTATGGAAATGGAAACTCTTTGAGCATCGAATTCTCGATCCTCAAGCAGCTTCAATTTTCTTGGCAAACTTTTCTCCTCACTAGGCATAAGCAACCTCTTCCTATGAACTATGTTACCTCGGGATGCCCAATATATGGCAAAATGTCGCATTACATTGTGCTGAGTGTTATGAAGGTAAATCCTCTCTACGGACAGAGACGATCCCTCTAGCCCTAGGGTGGGTCTAGTAACAAAAAGACATGCTAAAGTGTTGCTTCCTAGTTAACGAATGAACAAAATACATTGTAGATTGACCTACCTTGAATCCAACATTGTTGTCATTACAGAAATAGTAGTGGCCTCTTGCTCTTGCCTTGGCAAATCACAATTCATTTGCTGTTACGCTCAGATACCTGCACATAGGACAAAGAACATGAACAACATATGACAGAATAGTTTCACTCATAACTATTAGCCAGTCAAAGAGGGCTAAACATATCGCATCAAATAAACATCATAACACAATAGTGGAACCAAACAATAGCCATGTATATAAATGAATAGAAGGAAGAGTACAACTGATGCTTTGACGTTGCAGTCTCCTCTAGCGGGGTTCAAGCAAAGCACGTCTCAAATGTTGGTCAAGAAATTCGGACGGGATGAAGGCATGGACTCAAGCTCTCTTAGAAGTCATCGACTCAAGTTTCCTCAACGTAATTCCTTCTTATTCTATCTTCTCTAGTAGCTCAGCTATAGTATGTATAATTCTCCCAGTTCAACTAGCTTCTACTAAGAGAGATAGTTTCTTTTATATAGGAAAAGGAGGAGGTTGGGATCCCTATAAAGGTGGGAGGGAGTCCTATCCTTTAGGAGAGTTCCAAGGGAGGTGGAAACTACTAAAGGAAGGAGTCCGTGGTTGTTTCAGTTCAACCACATTAGGGGAATTTTTAGCTCTAAAATGGGCCTCCTAAGAAAAATGTATAACCAAAATAAACTTTATAAGAACCAATAGGATTCAATATGATGATGTCAACCATGGGGGATGATTCACCATTTTTTAAGTAAAAGGGTAAAAATATTAAAAAATAATAAAATAATAAAACTACTTTTTCAACTCACATTTTCAACTTATCTCCCATAGTTTTTACTGAAACTTCGAGCGAGAGTACTCGTTGGATGCAAAATTAATTCATCATCCAAGGAGTACCCATGTTGCAAACATTCGATGGACCCTACTACGTGAAAAATGAGAAATACATGAAAAAATGTGATTGCAATCACATTTTTCATGTATTTTTCATTTTTCGTGTAGCAGGTTCCATCGAAAGTATGCAACATAGGTACTCCTTGGATGAGGAATTAAATTTTGCATCCATCAAGTACTCCTGATCGAAATTTGAGTAAAACATTTGGGAGATAAGTTGAAAATACGAGTTGAAAAAGTAGTTTTTTCTTTTTTCCCTCTAAAATTTGATGATGTCATCAAATCTTAATTGATTTTTTCCACTATTATTTTATAATTTCCTTAGGAGGCCCATTTTAGACCTCAAAATTCCCCTAATGCTCCCAATGACTCATCCTCGAGGTGGTTGGAATGAAACCTCCACCTCTATTTTTAAGAAACATTCCATAAACAACTTGGCACGGGTGTCTAGCTGGCACAGAGCGCCAACTAGTGTGGGCTCAGTGTTAAATTTCCCAGTCGGCATGAGGGTGTAACTGGCTACTCGTGCCAAGGAAAAAATAGGGGATTTTACGGCTCTACTCATGGAATTGTCAACAGAAGAAATATTCTCCTCATGCAAAGGGATGGAATGATAGTATTTGCAAAGCATGACACTGCTTATTGGTCACAGAAACGAGCCTCCAATGTGCAAGTTGGGGATTGTATGGATAGTGACAAAATGTTGTGTAATAGATGCCCCCTAAAGCATGAAGTCCGAGGGAGAGGGAGGGGTGAAATGCTTTATGAGAACACGTTCGAACCAAACACCACTGTCGGAAGACCTGCAATTACAAATACAACTAATATCTGTGATACATGAATCATGTGGCATGGGCGCAACCATCCATAATAGAGTATATAAAAACTAATATCCGAGGTATGGACACAGCCATGCAACATGAAGGATCAATAAATAGACTCAGGTATGGTCGCAACCATCCAATCAAGAGAGTCATGCAATAAGTCATAATAATCCACAAAAATCCGCAGACTGGAGTTTATCAGACAAAACCCAGGGTCTTGCACTCCATCTCAACCCGAACAAGTAAAATTTCGAGCATGCGAATATATGAGCTGAAGTCGAACATGTAGGAAATTTTTTTGATTACCAGCCAATGATGAAAGCTGTTAACAAATGCAAGAGAAACCACCAATGATGGCGATGGACCTCAAGGTACAAAAGGTAAAATATACGAAATGTGAAAAATGATCTGACGTCGAACATCTGCAGAATCACTCGATCGAAGGCCAATGATGTGAGCCTTGCGTCGAATGTGAAAAACCTGCCATTGAGGCATGCAGGCTCCAAGGTACCAGAAGGGAGTCTCTAGATCAAATTCCTGGATAATGAGCTAAAGTCGACAGGAAGTGACCTGGTCAAAGGAGGGTCATAATGTTTCCCACATCATTGACATGAGATAGAGGAACATGATGAAAGTGAATCAGGACCAATAGGAGATCAGAGGAAGGTTGAAAACTACAGAGGCAAACTTCTCTTGAACATATCAACAACACGCCACTGGATTTGGCGGTATTTGACATCAAAGGATCTAAGGTCATGATGACGTAGAAAAGAGCAGATGAGAGGTCAAAAGAGATTACCCAAACCCATGGAGGCAAAAATGACGAAATGAGATGTCCCCAACCTGACAAAAATGCAAACAAGTGCCATGTTCAAGAGCGACATACTGCCAACATAGCTAAAACTTGGTTCCATTCCCCCCCCCCCCAATTTCTGGCGAGTACCCCAATTATTTTTTAAAACAAGCTTGAAGGGGATAACATATGCTTGCACTATAAGTTTTTCCTTTGAAAAAATCTAACCTAGTACATTTTATGATCCCTAGGAAGGAGGAACTTGAATAATGTCATGGTGATGAAGTTTGATGTCATCAGGGTTTAATGAGTCTGACAAAGGAAGAAATCGACATCTTTTCATGTTTAGAGAGTTTGAAAAGAAGGCAAAAAAGAAAAATCCAGCAGTCCCTTTTCGTAGGTAGTCTCACAGGTCCGAAAAGGTAGAAAATTGTGTCTGAGAGAACCTCTTAATTGCGATAGGCTAAGGTATTCCTTTTTCGTAAATAATCCATCCTAGCCCGAAAAAGGGTTAAACGTATACTGGGTAGATATCATTTCACAGCCATTTAACGAGTTCAAAACGACAAGAATCTCGACGATCTTTCCAATTTTAGAGAGTCAGAAAAGAGCTGAAAGATGACTCTAGTAGTGACTTTTTCTTGTTTTTACTGATTCTGAAAAAAGTATAAAATATAACTCGTTACTTCATCATTGTCGCATGAAAAAATTGTTGCTGCACAAGACACATGTGTAAAACCCATTTCTCCAAAATAATATAATATAATATTATATTAAATAAATGTCTTAAAACCTAATTAGGGTTGTGAAAAAGTTATAAAATGCCAAAAATGGTAAAAATAATTACTTTTCACTTTTTACCTCTTGTGGAGCAATAGTTACCCATTTCACTATGCAATTTTGCGGCAACGATAGCGGCCGATCCAGTAGACCAATCTCAGATCCGTCAACTCCAGGTAAGAGCTGAGATCCCTCTCATCATTCTAAGTCATTTCTTACTATCTGCAATTTTCAATTTTGAATTTTGGGGGAGGAAATGAAAAAATTAGGGCACGACGGTCGGCACGGGTTTCGGGCACGGAGTTGCGCCAAACGCCCAATTTTTTACATTAGGGGGTACCCATTGGCGCGACTGTTTTGGAAACAGTCGCGCCAATGGTGCAAACCATTTCTAGGAAAAATACTAATCAAATACCCCAATTATTCACAAATTTAAGGTTCAAAATTGACTAATACCACTTATATGAATGTGTTTGTAGGTAGAAAGAGGCAACATGGTCATCGAATGGAAAGAATGGGAACATAGTGAAGAAGATGAGCTGGCCATGGAAAATGAGAGAGTTATGGAAGCTCTCAGAAACTGTGGTCTGAAAAAATTCTTCCTAACACCATGTCTCTGAGCCCAACCAGAGTTATTACAGTATCTGGTCAGCATATGGGACGAAAATCAAGAGAAGTTCATCCTTCGAGATCAAGAACTTGAGATTGAAGTCTCTTATGTGTATTTCATCACAGGATTATCGTGGAGGGGAGCAGCACCAATCCTAACTGGCACCCGGCCTTGCATGGAAAACATGACCATGGTGATAGATAGGGTATGTCCAGGAGCACGGAAGGGATCAGGTAGTGGGAAAGTTGATATTCAAACTATCCTAGATTTGACACTACGAGTGGTGCTACATACCATCACACGAGCTGCGGGGTCATAAGCACCGCACGAAGCAACAAAGACACAGTTGATTCTTGCTGTAGAATGCTTGGCACCAACCATCTATAACTGGGTAGAGGCCGTGACAATAAACATGAAGTGCCAGCTAACAAAATGCAAGAAGTCCAAATTGAAACAATTTGGCTATGGATCTATTCTAGTATCGTTCTTCTTGGAATGACTACCCATTTTTCAGCGATAGGAGGTCATAGTCCCGATACCACCAGCGAGAGAACCATGGATGGCTCGATGGGCATCTCTGATGCCAAGGGGAGGGGGCGGTCAACAGATGTCCTGGAGACCAGAATTGTTTGATTGGCTCCGTAAAAAACTAATTGTCGTGGAGGATTGGACCTACTCTAGTGCAGATTTCAATGATGATCCTAACCTCCCACCCCCGGAGGGAGAATATTGGGATGAATATTTGGGTGAGACTCATTTTTTAAGTTTTATGAGTATTGTGAATTTTTAATTATGCATGTTCTGACATTAAATCCATGTAATTGCAGACATTGGCCCAGAGAGACCTACCGGCATGTCACCAATAGCGAGGCGAATCCCTTGTGATTTTGACCCTCAAGGCGAGGGCAGCGAGGAAGATGAGATAGTGCGCAACCTAGAGGGGATCACACAAGGAGTCCCAAATTATGCACGTTTTGACGATGTTCCTCGCGCCTACCAGAGACATACCATAGGGGTGCCTAGCCGAATTCATTGCCTGCTGAGGCAGCTTGTACGGGCAATGACATGTTATCATGAGCACCATGCTGATTAGACACCTAGGTTTTATTTTATCTACATATTTGAGAGACATGATGTCTCGGGATGTAACATAAACACACATATATTTTTTGAAGTTATGATGCACACAAATGCAAACATGCGATATATATATATATATATATATATATATACACATCTATTTTCCTACATGGATGTTTTACATATGCTGATGCTTTTAGAAATTACACAAATGTATATCTAATACAATGTTGGCCATTGTATCAGTTAATGTGTTCATTCGTCTAGGAATATGTTGATAGGCAATAAAATAAAAATGTCTTTCCAACAAACGAATACGTAAATACAATCTCAGAATGTGCAGATTTCTAACTGAATAATGACTATTAAGTTGCAGAACAACAAGCTGTGAATCTAGCTTTATAAGCAATGTGCGTATGCTGAGGTTGATCGCCTCGATTAATAGCTCAATGATAGCTCTAGTTTGTCTTAGAAAAATACCTTGCAGATCTATCAACTCACCAACAAGATCATAAATTACCCAGGCTACCGAAGACAAATTCCTGGTACTGCGGGAAGCACCATCCGTGAAACCGACATAAGAGGTAATAGACATTTGCATAATAAGAAAGACCCAATAAGCAAGAAAATGCTCACAAAGCACACCAAACCAATAAAATGTACAAAAATGAAAACAACACCTATGTACACCTATTACGCATGAATGAATCACGCATAATATCTTTTTGAGATACAACCCATTTCTAGGCTATTCAAGAGGATGACCTTCGTATTCAATTAGCTCATAGGCCCCATTTTGCAACATACATTTAATGATGTAGGGCCCATGCCACATAGGTTGAAATTCGCCTACCCCCAGCTTATCATGAGCTTGGTCATATAGGAGGACGAGATCTCCTTCAACGAAAGAACGAGGGGAAACTGACTGATCAAAATGAGCTTTGACCCGCTTTTTCTGTGCTTCAATAATGAGAGCAGCAAAGCGGCGGGTTTCATCCAGCCTTTCTAAATAAAGGAGAGGCTCTTCTTCTGGCAAAGTATTCGACAGTAATTCAACAACCAACTTGAGCGAAGGTATTTCACATTCAATCGGGAGAGTAGCTTCCAAGCCATAAACCAACTAGAAAGGAGTGAACCTGGTTGCATTCTTAATTGAGGTTCGGTATGTGAAAAGAGCTGAAAATAACATGAGATTCCAATTTTATTTGTGGATCTCGATCGTACATTGAAGCATCGTGACAAGAACTTTGTTCACAGCTTCATCCTGGCCACTGGCTTGAGGGTAGTACGGTGTTGAGCTTTCGTGACGTAGTCCCAACTTAGAAGTCAACTCTGCCACCATATAATGCCGAAAATGGGAACCATGATCGGTAACGATGGCTTGAGGGACACCAAACCTAGCAATAATGTGATTGAATATGAACTGAAAAGCTGTCTTATCGTCAGCAGCAAGTGTAGGCATTGCTTCGGCCCATTTGGTGAAGTAGTCCACAACTACGATAATATAAGCATTCCCCCCGACCGAGTGAGGGTTACACATCATAAAGTCAATGCCCCACTTCACAAAGGGACCAACGGTAATGACAAGATGAAGAGGAACAAGTGGCGCCCACAACTTGAGTTGATAAATCTGGCAATCATGGCATTAACGAGCTACGACAATACAGTCTTTGAAAATAGAAGGCCAAAAATAACCAACACGAAGAATCTTCTGTGCAGTAGCATAAATAGACATGTGACTGCCATAGGCACCACTGTGACAATCATTCAAAGCTTTCTCAGCTTCCTCGAGAGTTAAACATTGCCAGAGTATGGAATCGACTCCAATACAATAGAGAGTATCTCCAATTATACAATAAGGTTGCGACTGATGGCAGATGCGTCAGTGGGCATCCTTCGTCAAATAAGATCTAAAAGATGAAGTCTGGAGATAGACGATGATATCACCGTACCAAGGATCAAGGTTGCTAATCAAGAAAAGCTAATCATCTGGAATGGATTCCTCAAAACGAGAAGGAGCGGAGTCAGAAGGGAGAGAACAAAGTAAATCAGCAAAGACCAATGATTTCTTAGACTTGGCAGCAGTAAATTCCAAATCAAACTCTTGGAGGATAACAATCCACTTTGAGTATTTTCCCCCAGAAATTGTCGAGACAATATGTAGGTCATGGGGTTGCATTTAGAGATCACCGTCACTATACGTAAAAGAATATAATGACGAAAACGTTGAACAGCTTGAACAACATCCAACGCTAACTTATGAATGTGAGCATAATGCGTTTTGGTGTCGAGAAGGTTACGAGACAAGTAATAATTAACATGCTCATGACCATCATCATCATATTGTACCAAAACCATGGCAATCATGCTGAAAGTGGAAGTTAAATAAAGGGAAAAATCACGATGATAATTTGGAGGGTGGAGGAGAGGAGCATTGACCAACAATGTTTTCAACGCATCAAAATATTTATCAGCGATCTCATCCGGAACGCCCTGTTTTAACAATCGTGTAAATCCTTTAGCTACTTCGACATAGTTAGGTATAAAACGACGTAGAAAATTAGCTTTCCCTTGTAAACTCTGCAACTGATGCAATGAGGAAGGAGAGGGGAGATTGATAATAGCCTCAACCTTGAGATGATCTAGGCGAATTCCATCTTTGGAAACGATAAACCTTAAGAGTCTACTGGAATCGACGCAAAAGACACACTTGTGCAGATTAAGCCGAATGTTATAGTGTCTACAACAAAGAAAAATACGGCGAAGATGGTCAGGATGGTCCCTACCCTTAGTTGATTGATCCGGAAGGTCATCCAAATAATACTGAACGATGTGGCGAATATCATGAAAGGCATAAGACATCGTGCACTGAAATGTGGCCCCGACATTCTTCAAACCAAAAGGAAGCTTCTTATATGCAAAGGTGCCCCAAGGACAAATGAAGGCAGTCTTGTTTTGATCAGTTGGGAGAATGTTGATCTGATTATAACCCGAAAAACCGTTCATAAGGGAAAAAATCTCGCTCTCGGCACAATCATCAATGATTTGATTGATGAAGGGAGTAGGATAATTATCCTTAGGATAGGCTCGATTGATATCATGATAGTCAACATAGAAACGAATAGTGCCCTATTTCTTATCTACAGGAACACTATTAGAGACCCATTCTATCAATGGAATCAGATAAATGAAACCAGCTTTGAGAAGCTTTTCCACTTCGGCGTTAATGGCAACAACTTTCTTAGGATGCACCGGACGAAGACGCTGACAAACAGGTTTCAAACCGGTGTAAGTAGAAATTTCATGCACCACAATGCTAGGATCAATGTCGGGCATTTATTCGTAGGACCATGCAAAGACTTCACGAAATTCGCAAAAAAGGCTAGTATAGACTTGCACTTCATCAGAAGAACAAGTAACCCCAATATGGATGTTCTTGACGATTCCTAGTTTAATGGAAACGTCGATAGGCATCGCCTGAGTAATGTTACTCAAGTTACCTTCCAAAAAAACTTCAAGGACCTAAACAGGTGTTTGAAGTAGAGGAGAAGGAACTTGAGAGGCAAAATGCTCAAGACAAGTAGACATGGCCCCGAGACTTGGTAGAAATGAGGAACGATGATGACCATCATCCCATGGTAGATTGTCGAAAGACAAGGTTTCCACGATAGCCTCATCGGAAGGAAACACTTCTTTCAAAGGATCCGATGAATATAAATCACCAAGCCAATGGGATTGAGAATAGAAGTCAAGGGTCATGATCGAAGGAGAAAAATCAGACGACGGAGTGCCCAATGCAGCAATGAGTTCACAATAATCAATTTCAATCGGACTCAATGGCATCGAATATTCGAATGAATTGATCTTTTCAGGAGAAGGGAGAACCCAGGGGTCATCGGTGCAAGAAATCATATTGAACTGAACAGTATTTGGTGGTGGAAGGGGAAAAATACCCATGAGGACACGGTCTTTCAAAAGGCCCGACCTGACACTCTCATAGGGAGTAGGGATCTTGTCCACGTATGAAAAGTTGTTCTTGAAAGAAGAAGTGAAGAAATAAAATTGATCAACAGTAATAATCTTTCCTTCATGTGGGAACTTCAAAACACGAAAGAGAGTGGATGGAACATACAACATGGCATGAGTCCAACTGCGTCCGAGGAGAATATTATAATTGAGTTTAGCATCAACGACTTCGACCTCGACGTTGAATGTCTTACCTTCCAATGTAATCGGTAAACTAGCGAGAACACCAAGAGGTTTAGATTCCCTTCCATCAAATGCTTCAAGGGCATTGGGGGAAGAAGTGAGAGCTGGAGAACCAATGGCTTTCCAAGAAGCAGATGACATAACACAGGTGGATTCACCCTCGTCCACGAAGGCCTGGTGAATATTCAAACCATTAATACCAACTTGAATGATGAGCGCAATTTGGTGGGGGAGTTGCGGGACAAAATTCTCTAAATTGAAAGCAATAAGGCTAGTGTCGGCAAGATCGACCCCACCTATCACAGATAGAAAAGCCTTCCATTGCGATGGAAAACTCTGAATTACTTCTAACACAGACATCACGGATGGCGCTTGAGCCAAATCCTCAACAATACTGTAATGCTGAGTGGCACGGGCGTTAGGATTGTATGAAGACTTATGAGGTACGTCTTTGGAAGGCAACCGAACAACGGATTCAGCGCTAGGCTGTTCAATATCAAGAGAGCCAGAAACAGGTGGAGGAGGAGGACCATCAGTGATCTCTTTCCCCGCTACCTGACGTGAACCAGAATAATCTTTTGATCGAGTAGCAATAGAAGCGGGTGCATAACCGTTCATCATGAACACTTGCGAGCCAGATGGGGCAGAGTACTAAGGGTGCTCTACCATCTAGGTTTTCTGAGGGAAAGGTTCTTTAAGAATGGCCAGAGCTCCTTGGGTGCCTTTGAGAAATCGACTCACTTTAGACCGTCAAGGACAGTCCTTGGTGAAGTGCTCATCATCACAAATCAAACAAGGATACTTCGGTTTGCGTTGAGAACTATCAACAGAACGAGGTTTTGGAGAATCCTGTTTCGAGGTATCAACTTTGGACTTACCTTTACCCTTCTTCTTACCTTTGCAAGTGTTATCTGTAGGATTGGCCTGAACAACATTCACTTCTATTGGTTTTCCAAAATTCAAAGTTGACCAAAAAGCTACATTATTGGAAGAAGTAGAATTCTGCTTCCCAGAGTTGGATGAAGTAGACTTCTGAGAAGTCTGCGATACAAAACCAATAATACCATCAACAAATGGAGTTTCTGGTGGTTTAGAAGTTCCAGGTCGAGGAGCATCAGGCAATATATCATATAATGCACCAGACTGGGCGTAAGCAATGGCTTGTTCCTCGGTTACACATGCCCCCATAGCTATGTCTTTGGCAATCCGATTGACAAAGGAGGTAGTGAACCAATGAGTCAGAAGCTGATCAGGTATCTCAAATTTTATCATGCGACGACGCCGCCGCCACTCATGAATATGATCCGAGATATGAGTAGCTCGGTCTTGTTTCAATGAAGTGAGGAGATGCATCTCGGTCTCATAGCGGATTGGTAACTGAAAATGTGTAAGGAATGTCGTGGCCAAAGAATTGAAATCTTGGAAAACTCCACGAGACAACTCAATGTACCACTTTGTAGCAGCACCAGTAAGAGTTCGCTGGAAAATATGGAGAAAAATAGAATCGTCAACACAAGAGTTAGAAGAACACCACAAGTGGTAAGTCATAATATGCATTTGGGGGTCTTCACCAGGTTTACCCTCAAATTTAGGACAATCACCAGGAATATTGGTCGGAACTGGAGGCCAATATGGATTATGAAGAATAGGATCATTTGTCAACTTCGACACATTGAGTAATTCCAACATAGCAAGAAACCGTAATTGAGTATTAAAAGTCATCGAAGGTCTTTGATAAGGACCTGTGTGTACATTCCACCCAGTCCGAGCGGGATTCTGTCCCCATACATTCTGTCCCGAAGGATTCGGATCATAGGGATTAGAAACAAGATAATGCAGTTGATACTGGGGTTGAGGACCAGGATATTGAGTCAAAGTAGACCACTGAGGTCCTTGCTGAGTAGCATAAGGATTCTGCTGCAGAATGTAAGTATGACTTTGAGGTTGCTGATACACAGGTTGATTTTGAGGGTAAGGAATCTGAGGTGCACTATATACCGGTTGATTTTGAGGGTATGGAATCTGGGGTGTACTATATACCAGTTGATATCAAGCTTGAGGGTAATAATCTCTCTGCGGTTGCGCAGGTTGACCTTGCGGAGTAGTTTGAGTAGGCTGCTGAGTAGGGTAAGCAAGTAAAACCGGCTACAGAAATGAAAGAATTTGCTGGTGGGCAGGTTGCAACAACTGCTGATCTGGTTGAACCGGTTGTTGAAATGGTTGTTGAGGGCCACCAGGTTGACCTTGTGGGAAAGGTTGGCTTGATGGTTGCGATAGCCCAGGTTGTCCCTGATGAACAGTTTGACCCCAAGAAGGACCATAGGATTGTCCTGGTTGCACATTATTTGGGCCATACTGAACGTGTGGCTGTGATTGAGGTGCAACATTTTGTCCCCGTGGTGTATAAACTTGCCCCCCAGGACCAAAAGATGATCCAGACTGATTCAGAGGTTAACCCAAGAGACTAGAGGGTTGTCCATGTTGGACCAAAGGTTTTCCTTGTAAAGGTTGGCCTTATGGACCGTATGGTTGTCCCTATGGACCAAAAGCAGGGCCCTACTGAACTAAAGGTTGTCCCTGAGAGGGTTGTCTTTGTAAGCCAGAGGGTTGCATAGGAAAAGTAGGTCTAAACTGAGAAATGACTTGATGAGGATCAATAGGAGGCAAATAAACTGGATTCCCATGCTCATCATAATAAAGCAGATATGAATAAACAACATTACCAACCACATCATGGTGATGAAATAGAGGGTGACTAGGAGCTTGGGAATGTTGAGAACCCTGAGAGGTCTCCTGGTGAACAACCAACAGATATTCCTCAAAAGTAAGACTGCTAAGAATCACAGGAGTAGTGGAAACTGCACTAGAAGCAGGTGAGGCTTCTGTCGAAGGAGCATAACGTCAGTGAATATCCAACATCTGATCGTAAAACTCATAAGTAGAAACCAAAGGTGTAGACGAAGCCACATAGACAGTAGGTCGAACTGGGATAGATGTAACAGTAACCGATGGATCTGATCCCGAAGGCGACAGTCCTAACAAAGGGAGGACCGAACTCTGAGGAGGAGTTACTATGCTAGACTGTGCTATGGATGCAACACCAGAAATAATCTGAATTAGAGACCTATAGCTAGCCGAAAGTGACACCGAAGGCGGAGAAGATTGGATAGAGGCACGAGAGAGATCTTCAGGAAAGAGTTAATATTCTCCTGTGGAAACAGGCATTCCTTCACTTCCAACAATACTGGAGGAATCCATATTTGAGTCTACCGTAAGATCTTCGAAAAGACTACAGGGACTAGGAGGTACCGTAGTAGCAACAAAAGGTGATCCAGACGTAAGAGGATGAAATTATCCTTCTTCCCCAAGACCAGACCAAGCGCTTGAAGGAGGCCAATTGAACTCAACCAGCTCGTCAAGTGGATATCGAGTAGCAAGGGGTTGGATAGATGGTAGAATCAGCTGCGAAAACTCAGTAGACCTAGTGGACTGAGGGGTTTCTAAAGAAATGTCTGGAAAAGAACCACCACTAGGAGGCAGTGAAGACGACGAAACTAGAGGTTCCGCCACTTTGACCATATATCAGAACAGGAAGGAAAAGAGAGAACCAATCGAGGGTTCCAAGATCAAGAACCAAGATAATCAATAAGACCAAGTAACAAACTTTTAATAGGTGTGTAATCGTAGGTGATTAATTTTATAACACTGAAACCAAAATCCGTTGTTTCATGTTTTAAGAGTCGAGAAACAGACAAAAGATGACTCTAGTCAGTTTCAATTTGAAACGAGCATGAAAGGACAAGTGTTCGATGATATTTTACTTATTTAAAGAGTCACGAAAATATCAAAACGACTATTCAGGTATTCTAAGCAAGAGCGTATACCAGGTTTCCGTGAACTGCCGTATACACCTTGGTGATCAAATGAAAGAAAAATGACCAAGGACTTAATGTACGTGCAGGTAGTATCCCTGAATTCTATGTTCGGTGTATCATGGTTACAAGGCGGCATACTCAACTTCCTATGGATAAAGGATGGCAACCTAGAGGGGTCTCCCTTTATATACGCGATGGTACAGGGAGCACAAGTTTGTACTAGTGTTGTCTGAAGCCAAAAGGCGAGCGACAGCTACCCGGTTTTAAGACGCCGGAACACGTCTCTAGCCTAGACCACTAGAAATGTTTCGTTAGGTTTCAATGTTGCCTTAGGTTCATTGAGTAAATTTTAAAGTTGATCTTGGATTATGTTTCAATTTCTAGGCCCTATCGAATTTGGAGCTCAAATTCCTAAATGCAAGCTATATGAAAATGAGCATCATTTCAATTTGATGAATGGTAGTTATAAGAAGGATAGAAATATTTCAAACAAGAAAGCAAGGAAAATACGCGAAGAAAATTCTAATGCCCTTAATGCAATCAATCGAAAATGAAATTCCTTGCTAGATTGACAAATGCTAGTTATGTAAAGGAACGTTTCACTTTCGATGCAACAAAAGAATGCAAAGATATTTTTTTATTTTTCAATGAAATGAAGCACACAATGTACTAATTCAATGGAAAAAAAAATAAACACTAGTTTGAGTTTTGCAAATGTAGGGTTTTGAAATTGAATGACTCAACCAAAGAAAAACAGACAAAAAAAACATGCAAGCTAATGGAGCAAACTTTCAATCGAAAAAGAGAGTTTCCAAAAGTGACCCAAACAAGCAAAGTAATCGATGCTCAAAGTATTGAAGAAGAAGGACTAATCGAAAAAATGAAAAGACCGTTCAATCAGCAAAACGAAAGGATCAAGAAAACTCAGTCTAAATACCCAAAACGAGACAAATAACAATCAAAGAGACTTGTTCTCGAACAGAAGGCTCGGTGTGCAAGAACACTTAGAAACCCTAAGGTCTTAAATGACACTGACAGGAAAATGGACAAAAAACTGAGGGAAACAAGTCTACAGTAGTCAACACAGTCGCAAAAGCTTGATTACACCCAAAAATGACCCAGAAGCAAGAACAAATGACCAAAACACTCATTAAGGAGGTCAAACCAAAACCTACATGGGTTGGTGCGACTGTAAGGCTGTAATCCGTGCCATACAGGGGTTGGCACAAGTGCTAAAGGAGCAACCTGCGCCAATCGGCATGAATTTCCAGAAAAAAACCGCGCCAAGCTGGATACCTATGTGAAAAAGAGGGAAAACCATAACCTAATGAGCAGAGGTCAACCTTGACACTCTGGAGCTGAACAGAGGATGGAAATTCAACAAACAAACCAGAAAAAGACATATAACTAAACCAATAATCGAAACTGACCCAACAGGATGAAACGAAAAACTCGCACTGATCCCCATTAGAGTCGCCAATTTTTTATGAAGGTAAATCCTCTCTGCAGACAGAGACGATCCCTCTAGCCCTAGGGTGGGTCTAGTAACAAAAAGACACACTAAAGTGTTGCTTTCTAGTTAATGAATGAACAAAAGACAAGGTAGATTGACCTACCTTGAATCCAACACTGTTGTTGTTATAGAATGAGTAGTGGCCTCTCGCTCCTACCTTGGAAAATCACAATCCATTCGCTGTTACGCTCAGATACCTGCACATAGGACAAAAAACAAGAACAACATATGACAGAATAGTTTCACTCATAACTATTAGCCAGTCAAAGAGGGCTAAACATATCACATCAAGTAAACATCATAACAAAATAGTGGAACCAAACAGTAGTCATGTATATAAATGAATAGAAGGAAGAGTACAACTGATGCTTTGACGTCGCAGTCTCCTCCAGCGGGGTTCAGGCGAAGCGCGTCTCAAATGTTGGTCAGGGAATTCGGACAGGATGAAGGCATGGACTCAAGCTCTCTTAGAAGTCATCAACTCAAGCTTCCTCAACGTAATTCCTTCTTATTCTATCTTCTCTAGTAGCTCAGCTATAGTATGTATAATTCTCCCAGTTCAGCTAGCTTCTACTAAGAGAGATAGTTTCTTTTATAGAGGAAAATGAGGAGGTTGGGATCCCTATAAAGGTGGGAGGGAGTCCTATCCTTTAGGAGAGTTCCAAGGGAGGTGGAAACTACTAACTAAAGGAAGGAGTCCGTGGTTGTTTCAGTTCAACCACTCCTAGTGATTCATCCTCAAGGTGGTTGGAATGGAACCTCCGCCTCTATTTTTAAAAAACATTCCATAAACAGCTTGGTGTGGGCTCAGTGTTAAATTTCATGGTTGGCGCGAGGGTGTAACTGGCTACTCGCGCTAAGGCAAAAATAGGGGTTTTTACAGCTCTTCTCAGGGAATTGTCAACAGAAGGAATATTTTCCTCATGCAAAGGGATGCAATGATAGTATTTTCAAAGCATGAAACTGCTTATTGTTCACAGAAACGAGCCTCCAATGTGCATGTTGGGGATTGTAGGGATAGTGAAAAAATGCTGTGTAACACTGAGAAAGGTACAACTTAGAGGCACTTCCATAATTGGAGGCACTTCCTCCAACTAACTTATGCAATTTCTTCAAGCGATAAACTCTCTCATGTCAAGCTTCCCAAGTTTCTTTAGTTTCCCTATTTCCTCTAGAAGTTCTTTTAAGCACTAACACAACGAAATGTCGTGATATTCTAGCTTCCCAACTTTTCCAATAGATGCTGGAAGCTCTTTCAGACCTAGACAAGCCAATAACCTTAAAATTCTTAAATATATGATCTTGCCCAAGTCATCAGGTAACTTTTCAACAAGGTGACAGTTAGTGATATACCATTATTGAAGTGAAGTCATGTCAAAAATTATAGCAGGCAAATCCTCTAAATCACAACAATGGTCCAAGTTAAAATCTAGTATTAGGGGAAGCTATAGGCTTGACTGGGCACTATTGAAGCTGGATATATTTGCAAGCCCTTCACATAAGCTCAAATATAGATTTTCTAAGTTCAGTAAGGCTTGAATCTACCCTTGAAGTGGGGCTACAATTAACCTATCTAAGTGGATAGTCTTAAGTTGAGTGAGAGAAGATAATGTTGGTAGACCATTCACTATGGCTCTCTTGGACCCATAATTTAATACTATGAGGACCTTCGGTTTTCTCATAGAACTAAAAAATAGTCGAAGAAAGTATTTTCTTAAAGAAAAGTGTAAAATTAAAGCGTCCTCCTTAGAGAAATTCATATTTCACCATTAAGTCTCTTCCATAGCAACTACATAGATAAACCACACATGCAAAGTTCAATTAGAACATATGGGTTCATAGTGAACATACTATGAAATTACTTTCTAAGATTTTTGACATAATGGCTAGCATCTAGAAATTTGTTTGTGATGACTAGATGTAGGTCACGCAGTGATCAACTATTGATTATAGGGTAAGATTATCTAGTGACATGGAAATTTAATCTTGAGAAAAAACTTAATATTGTATGTGAATGTAGGTCGTTTATATGTTTTTGGCCAACAAAAATACATGTTTTTTCCTGAATTTAATTGCTTGACACTACTAGGTAGTGTTTTGCGTAAAATGAAAGAAGAGAATACAAGTATCCAAGGTAAAATATCAATTTGTTCATATATATTTTTTGGAAAACATAAAAATCTAGAATTATAAGTGAAAGAATAATTAGTATAAGCTTTTAAAGAATCTGGTGATTGGATAGTGCAGTTTGGTAGGAAATGCTTAAAAATAAAAAATTCATTATAAACAACCTCAAAATATTTTCTTCACAAGGTTCTCTGAATTCTAGCCCTATCCCATGATAGCCTGCCTATACCCTTTGTTGGTTCAGATTCTTTCCTAGTGGGAAACACAAGGGCTAGGGAAAAGAAACATAAGTTTTAATTGCAATGCTTTCAACTCCAAATTCTTTAAAGAAATAAGGACGTACACTTTAAGCAGGCTTCTAGAATCACCCACCTATGGAAATGGAAACTATTTTAGAATCAAATGCTCGATCCTAAAGCAACTTCATTTTTCTTGGAAAAATGTGTTCTCTACTAGACGTAAGCAACCTCTTCCTATGAAATATTCTATCTGGGGAAGCCAAATATATGGCCAAATGTTGCATTACAGTGTGTTGAGAAAAGTACAGGTTGGAGGCACTTCCATAACTGATGGATGGTCTCCTATTACATCCAATAAAGAAAAAAATACAATGTATAAGATAAAGGAAGCCATGATCAAAGAGATTAGCACAAAAAATAGTTGAGAAGACACTTACCTAATGTTTCTTATCAAATTCAACATATTTCTACTTGCAAAGGCACTTACCTGAGATTTCTTGTCAAGTTCAACATATTTCTACTTTCAAAGGAACTTACCTGATATTACTTGTCAAGTTCAACAGATTTATACTTCCAAGTTATAACAAGATGAAAAAAGAATCTCGCCACTCCATTTTTCACACATAAACCCCAAATGTCCAATAATGATTCAACACAAATTTTTCTATCCTTTGGAAATGATCCAAAGTCTAAGAATCAAACCCTTGTTTCTTGATTGAGGACATCAATACTAGTTTCCAAGACTCTAAGAATCCCTTCTTTGTGATAATATGAGATTGGTCCCCATTTAAGAGATTTTCTTGGCTCTCTCCCATGCCGAGAGAGGTTGACCATGCAAAGAGATTTTGATTACCTTCAAATCAAGTGGAAGGCCTTTACATTCTGCTTTCACCTATGATTCATACATTAACAACTATAAGTGGAAATTCTATAGATGGAAACTCCATAAAACACGTACATTTGTTATTGGAGACGTAATTTTCTCATATAATAAGCTCAAAGACCTAAATTTCATAGTTTTTGTGATAAAAATGATTCTATTAATACCATTAAGTATATGTCTAGAATCTTTATTATTGGAACATCAATTAACAGAAGAATCATTGTAGAAGGAAATCTCATTATAGGGATATGCCAATGTAGTAATATCTTGTAATTACAAACATATAAAGTGATGGTGTATATTGCAATTAGTAAAATCAACCAAATTCACATCAAAATTAACACTATAATATAACACATTTCCACAACATTATAGTATTCTTAGAGTTATAACTCCTTCACTACAGTTTCAGCTACAATGGAAGGGATCGATCTCTCTCCAAAAGCCCAAAAGAAGAAAAGGGACAGATCATATGTATCATCTATTAGCTACCTACTGCAACACTACAAAACCCACCAAGGCAACACACAATATTGTTATTACTTATTGTTCACATAAGCCCACCAATTCCAGGTTTTCAGGATCAAGGTCAAAATCTAGTAGATCAGTTGTGTTGGACAAGCTGGATAAATATTTTTCATTGCTACATTCACCAATATCAAACCCTTGACCAAACTCCTCCATGAAATAATTATCATGTAATGCAGATAAGCATGCATCATTAAAACCATGTTGCTCTTCGAAGGAAAGAAATCACTCAAGAAGATAATCTATGACAAAACTAATAGAATTCTCTTGCCTTCTGCAATTGACTTTTTACTCTCCATTCTGACCATATGGATAATTATTAGTCAAAAGAAAACATAAACATTCTATACAATTGAAAAATTTCTTACCCAATTTTCAATTGCATTTTGCATCGGTGCTATGCAATCCATGCCTTCACCTCTTGGTTGGGTTTAAGGTTATTTATGAATGTAAATATTCTATAGGATTTCAATTCTTTCTTCCAAAGTAATCTTCTATTTGTATTTATTTTTTATACTTCAATGCCATACATAGTGCCTTTCCTTGTTTAGCCTCATGAGTGGGAGAGATTTCTTGTATTGTCTTTATGCAGTTGAGTGTGTAGAACAAGGGCCTTTATCCTGTCTTGAAATCTCTCTTCTTGTATCATTTGGATGGTGCGTGTGGAATAAATTCTTGAAATTTCTCAAAATATTAATTTTTTCTTGAAAACTTTCAGGTCTTCAAACTTATTCTTTTTGTTTTGTATCAAGTATGGTTCAATTGGAGACAATAGAAGTTTTCATATTTCATTAAAAGAGAACAAAGGAAAAACATTCTTCTGTGTTGGGGTATATGTTTTTTACAAACATTAGCATTCTTTGCGATTGAAAATTTTATTACCCAGTTTTCAATTTCATTTTGCATCAATATTATACAACCCATGCCTTCACCTCTTAGTTGGGGTTTAAGGTTGCTTATGAAAGTAAATATTCTGCAAGATTTCAATTCTTTCTTCCAAATTAATCTTCTATTTGTATTTATTTTTTATACTTCAGTTCCATATTGAGTGCCTTTCCTTGTTTAGCCTCTTGATTGGGAGGGATTGTTTATATTGTCTTTATGCAGTTGAGTGTCCAAACATATTGGTTATAAATTTTTAAATCTCCATCTCCAGTGCTCTCTTCTATCTGTATTTTTTTTTTCTTTATAGTTTGTGGCCATCTAGAATTTCTTTCATTGTGTAAAAATCCTAAGTGAAATAGAATCGTGTCTCTATATGGTACACATATTTAAATACATTAACAATACTGATTTTTTGGGTTGTTAGTTTTGCTTTGCTCTACATCAGCTAGTTGATGTGTCCACGGAAATTGAATTTCTAAGGTTTGTTGGGCTCAAAGACTTCACTAATTTGTCTGTGATTGTTATCACCTAATTTGAACCTTAAGCTGAAGGAAGGAAAATCAGGGTAACCTCAAACCACACTCAGCCTTGTAGCTAGCGCTACAAGGTCAGGAGAGGGCTCTCTTCGTGAAAAATGTTCAATGAAGTATAACTGCAAATTGATTTTAGGCTAGGTATAGTAGCTCGAAATGTTTTATCAATTTTCTGGGTTGTATGGATCAGGTGGGGTTGGGCAGTTTGAATCTGGGGAATTAAATCAGAGATACAGGGTATTCTATGGGGCAAGGTAGGCAAGGATTTTAACAACTTTTTTTTTTAATAATGATGGAATGTTTAAGACTGGTGAGAAGCTAAAAAGGGCATGGGAGATGGATCCTCTTCAAACAGCAGAAAACATAAAATATGAATGATTTTCCCAAGGCAGAGTATTATACAATGGATTCTACCTATCTATATTGAAAAACATCCAAACAAAAATATGAATGAATGAATGGAAAACATAACAATAAAAAAATGATCAAAAAGGAAAGAACAGTGCTAAAATCCATACCACAGGGATCCCATAAATCAGTGCTGCATTTATTTATTAATTCCTTGCCAAACTATTACAAAATGGAGCGCAGAGCATCCTCAATGATTCCAACTTATTCCACCTTTTTCCCCCTCCCTTACAAATGATGAAAAAATACAGTAAATAGATCAGTTTCAAGGGGGGTGGATCCACAGAAGGAGGAGCTGTTTCACTTGCCCATAAACTAAAATCTGAATATAGGAAAGAGACCAACAGAATGCCTCTAAAAAAAAGAAGAAACAATACATTTTGACCATCTGGAGGATTTTCTGTTACAATTACTCAAACAGAGGAGAAGAAAGAAAAATCTGGAACCAATTCCCCTCTTTTATCGTTTCTGTCGTTCCGTGGTAAACGTTGTAATGATTTCTGTGTTTCATAATAGCTTGCAACCCAAAACAGAATGTATTTTCCTTTAATCTTGAAGAAAAACCCTTTTGCCGAAGAAAAATGCCTTTGAAACTGACTAAAATCACATTGACCCCTTTAACAAAAAAACAAAACATCCCTTTTTATATTTAAAAGGGCGAAAGGAAGGATGGTGGGCCCAAATTTCAATCGCAAATCGCATTGGAAGGAGGGAGGGTGTATTGCATAATGGAGCGATGCGATGTGATAGTGTAAAATGGCGCAGAGGAGAAGTGGAATGGGTGGAAGGGGTGGAAAGATTTGGTGGGATCGGGAGAAATCGCAATCGCAAATCGCAGTGGAAGGGGCGGGTGTAACTTGAGTGGAGAAATCGCGATATACGATGGCGATGGAGTATAGACCAAGGATAAGGGAGCTATAGAGGAAGGTGGAAGAAATTCTTTTGAAACAAATATAAAATGAAATTTCCACTTTTACATAGAGAAAAACCCTTTTCCTTTGAAAAGGCAGAAGGGCTTTTAGGTGGGACCCAGGGAAAATCGCAATCGCAAATCGGGAAGGGAAGCGGGTTTAAACTTTGCGGGAATCGCTGATTGCGCAATTCGATTCATCGCGTCGGCGATGTTGGGAATGCGGGAGCGAAGTGCTGTGGGAAATGCCGATTGCGATGGGTGATATGTGATTAATAGCATCGGGAAATCGGAAGAGCGGGGTCAAATGCTTAAGAACTGCGAAGTTTGCAATACGATGACTTTGCGATGCGATGAACGATGGCGATGATCGAATTGGCGGGAAGGGGAGGAAGGTTAAGTGTTATGTCACGATGCAATGGTGCGATTGGAGGTATCAGGGTCAATCGCATCAGAGGTGAGTCGGTCGGGAGCCCATGAAATTTTGTGATGCGATCGCATCAGAAGTGCGACATCGCATCGCAGTTTGTAGGATGCGACAATTACAAAGGAACAAGGAATTTTTCGGTAAAGGCCAAAAATTATATAAAAAGGCAAAATAATAAAGTTAAAGGGGCAAATAAAAAAGAAGGGCAAGTTTTAGGCTTTTGGGGGCTTTTATTCACTTAGGCATATCTTCCAATCCAAAAGTCAGTTTTGGGAGTATGATATACCATTGGAAATCTCTTTCTGGGCTCATTCCGATGGACATACTTAAAATGTGATTTACACTGAAAATAATGTGGACAACACCTTTAGAAACCAGGAAGAGAAAAAGCCCCTTTAGCTTTATGGAGTTCAACTTATTACATTTGGAGACATAAAATTACATAAAAGATAATAATCGAAATAAAGGACTTTGTTTTTCACCTTAAAACATTTTTTGAGGTGAAAATTACATTCAACTAAAAGAACAACTCTTTGAATTTTCTAGATACCATGCTTTTGAGTTTATTAGGCATCCTCATGTCCTTGCTGCTTTTATTGACACTTTCCTCATTATGAGACCCTAGAACCTAATGAGACCAACCCTATGACCTAATAACATGAATTGCAGAGTGAAAGTGAATCATGACTGAAGACCATAGAGAGGAGAATCAACAAGTTTTCACATGAGGGAAAACTGATGAAAGACCACTACCATCAATGAATCCATGACCTAATGGAATGATAAAAATTTATAGTATGGGACTCCTACTATGCAAATGCAAAAGAGTAAATTTGATCACTGATGGCAGTATGACAAAACTAACACTAAAATTGGCTCCAATGGGGATGGTAGCTCCTTGGAGGTGCCAAGAACACCGTAGACTAAGTAGCATTATCCATTGGGAAAATACGGTCAAAATATTGAAAACTGACACAATGCAGACTGAATCTGACTCAAACTATGACTGGAAACCAACAAACCTTACACATATCATTCAAGTTTTATAGCCTTCACCTCGGGCCCCAAACTTCAATAACTGTGTACTTGAAATATGACCAGCAATGGCATGGTATATACAATGACTGTGACATAATTTTTGATCCATTATCTCAAAAGTGGTAGTGCTTCAAAAGCCTACCATTCACTGGCCCTCCAGGGCAATCTTGGCCGTCCATCTTTGTGAGCAAGAAAGCATTCTGTCCCCTATATGGTGAAATCTTGTACGGTCCTTTCCATAGGTTATCGAACTTACCATGCTTCCCTTCATCCTCATTTCGTGCATCCCATCTCAACACCACATCTTCCAACTGAAATTTTTCTGCTTTGGTTTTACGGTCATAGATTTTCTTTATCTTTTCCTGCAAGTGAATAGTGTTCTGAGAAACTTCCTCCCTTGTTTGCTGAAGGTGGTTCATTTGATTGATCCTTCGCTGATTATCGTCCTCTTCGCTGCCAGCCTCTTACAATAGTCTCATGACTGGAACTGTAAGCAATGTGGGAAAAATAGAATCAGTGCCATAAAATAATTCAAACGGTGACATACCTATGGATTTCTTGCTGCTGACTCTATCTGCCCATAACGCGTTGATGAGATTTCAATGCCAATTCCTCTTATTTGCTTCCAGCATTTTCTTGATTATGTTTATCAGAGATTTATTTGATGATTCTTCCAGGCTGTTGCCTTGTGGGTAGTATGTTGTCGAATGGCCCAACACAATATTGTATTTGTCGCAGAATTCCACAATCTTCTTGGATCTAAATGCTGTTGCGTTATCCGTTATGGTTTTGTGAGGGAAACCAAAACGAGACAAGATATTTGATTCTAAAAATTGAATGATTACCATATCTGTGGCCTGCCTTGTTGGAATGGCCTCAATCCATTTGGTGAAATAATCGGTACCTGTCAAGATCCATCGATGTTGTGCTGATGATGTGGGATGGATTTCCCCTATGAAATCAAGTCCCCGCTGTTGAAAAGGAGCATTTAATTGAACTGGTTTCAAAGGAAGAGGAAGCAATTTCCTTTTTCCTTGGAAAACTTGACACTCGTGGTAGCTCATCATTGTTTTATACAAATATGAAAATAAAGTGGGCCAATAATATCCTGTTCTCAACACTTTGTTAGCTGTCGTTTTACAAAAAAAATGACCACCACAATCACCTTTGTGAAAGTCATGCATCACCTGCTGAGCCTCATCTTCAACCAAAAAATTAAGTAGAATATCTCCTGGATCTTTCCAATAAAGAGCACTGTTTAAAATTCAGAATTTAGCAGATTTGAGTTTTAGTGATCTACCTTTGCTTCTAGACATCCCTGGAGGTGGCGAAAGATGCTGAAGAACATAAACTATGTCTGAATACCATGGTGATTGTAGAAAAATTTTTGAAACTGGAATGAGTGAACCATCATCCTCATACTCTGACATTGCTGCTATGAGGTTTATGTCCAAAGCGCGCTGGTTTTATTGTGCCATTAGTTTTTCCAAGCCTTGTCCCTTGATTAACTTTGTGGGTTTAATCTCCAAATCGTATTCCAACATTGCCACTATCCACTTACCTCTTCTTCCCTCTAGATCAGTTTGCATCAGGACATATTTTACTGCCGCATTAGGAACATATGCTATGGTATGTGAATGCAGAATGTATACTCTAAAATCCTTCAACGCTTTTATAAGAGCCAATGCTTGTTTCTCAATGATTTTATACCGCAAGGCAGCATCTCAAATGGTCCTACTGAAAAAGGTAATGGACTATTCAATCTGATCTCTCTTTTGCATCAATACCGCATTCATGGCATGTTCCGATGCAAATGAAAATATAATGAAATCTTGAGTGTAATCAAGACTAATCAAGACTGGGGGATTGGACAGAGCAAAATTTACCAGATTAAATGACTAGATAGCATCCTCACTCCATTTTACAGTGCTATCCTTTTTCAACATATTAGTCATTTCCCGTAAATGTTCAGCCAAATTGGGTATAAATCCGCGCAAGAAGTTCATCTTACCATTGAATGCCTAAATCTCCTTTTTGTTATGTGGGAAGTCTATGTGCTGAATTTCCTCCACTCTTGAAGGATCAATGCGGATACCATCTTTAGAGATGATATGCCCCAACAACTTGCCTTCATCCATACCAAATAGAATTTCCTTCGGATTGAGAGAAATCCCAAAATTTCTGCATCGCTGAAATACAACCCTCAAGTGGTGAAAATGTTCATCATCAGAACTAGAAAAAACTGTTATATCATCCAAAAAAACAACCAGAAAGACATCCTTTTCATTAGCAAAATCAATATCCATTGCTCGCTGGAAAGTAGCTCCGGCGTTCTTCAGTCCAAATGGCATTTTGGCATACTAGAAAGTTCCCCAAGGTGTTGTGAAAGCAGTTTTGTCTTGGTCTTTTTCATGCACCAAGATCTGATTACAGCCTGAGTAACCGTCGAGTAGTGACATCCTTGATGCTCCAACTACTCTTTGCAGAATATGATCCATCTTTGGAAGTGGATAGTTATATTTTAAGGATACTTTATTAAGATTGTGGAAATCTATGCACAACCTTATTTCTCCTGTCTTTTTGCGTACCGGGACCAAATTCAAAATCCAATCAGAAAATCTAATTGGGACAATGATACCAGATTTATACAATTTGTTTACCTCTTTTTCAATGGATGGAAGCAGCTTTGGGTTGATCCTTCTCAGCTTCTGTCTAAATGGCTTCTAATCCGACTTGATGGGAATAGTATGCTGAATTATATTTTTGTCATACACTTTCAAATTTGAATAATCCCACGCAAACACATCAAAAAATTCAGAAAGTAATTTAACATACTGTTCCTTTACCTCAGGGGACAATGCTTTTGATAACTTCACAAGCTTAGGCTTGTCAGCTGTTCCAAGATTAACATCTTCAACTCCTTTATCAATAGGCACCAAGCTCGGTTTCTTTGCAACATCATCTTGATAAAAAAGCTCCTCTAAAGGTATGAGACCTCTAGGAATTACATTGTCTTTCAGCTGCAATAAATCCATCTGATTTGCTTCGATTTCTTGATCATCGACATCATAATCACCTTCTATGGAAGTATCCTTGAATTTTCCTTCACTCTACACAAAAGCATTGATTTCATTGTCATCCCAAAACACTTGCCAATACCTTAAATTATCTGGAACAACAGGCCGATGTTTGAAAATTTTCAAATCTTCAAATTTCTTGCAGTAGTGGCAAGAGAATCTGCAATAAGGTTCTGCATTCGGGGTACTGCTGTCAAAGTGTATTCATAAAACATCCTCAAGATGTCTAAGACCGCATTTTTGTAGGCTCTTAATCGTGGATGCTTTGCTTGATACTCTCCCTTTACCTGTTTGATTATCAACTCTGAATCTCCATAGACATAAATCCTCTTTGCCTTTAGTTTCTTCAAAATTTTCAGACTTGCAATCAAAGCTTCATACTCTGCTTCATTGTTAGAGCAGTCAAAAGCCAATTTGTAAGCACATACTCTAACATTAATAGGAAATTTTTCAGGCTGGAAGACATGGCTCTGAATCCATATTCCTATACCAGCACCGTCCTTACCAACAACTCCATCAAAGTCCATGCTCCAAAGGCCTTCTTCTTATTCTTTTAGATGCTGAAATTTTGCTTCTTTCTCTACTTTATCTTGACTAATTTCTGCATTTTTCGACTGTTCATTTTCCTTTTGCTGCTGGCAGGTAGAAAGCTCAGAGATGTTTTCTGCTTCATTTCTTTCCTATCTAAGGGCTTCCCTAAAATTTTCTAAAATTTCAGGTACCTCATCTACTTCCACCAACTGAACATTTTCATCATTCAAACCACCATCTGAATATAATACAAATGACTCTAAATCTATGTGAACTGCATTAAGCGGATGATTAACTGGCTTCTCTTTGCTAGTGATAATGTATTTCATTTTCTTCTCCCTGTATAGTTTTCTCAACTGACCGAACACAGGAATAGTGGCATAAGAGAAATCAAGCTGTATGGTTCCTTTCAGTTTTGCACCCCATGACCTGGAAAAAAGCATTCCAAACCATGGTGGAACATCGGCAACAACCACATCCATCAAAACATTCTTGGATGGGATTTGATCTAAAGATACTACCAAGTATTTGATAAGACCAATACAATGGACCCTACAGGAGTCAAAGGAATACAAATCATGGTATTTTCGGGTAATATCAAGACCCAACTTCTCCATAATGGCTTTGGGCATCAAGTTGTGCGAGGCTCTGGAGTCCAACATAGCATTATGTAAAATGAACTCATGCAATCTAAGACTCAGGTAGAAGGGAGGGACTTCACTCTCTTTAGACTGACCTTCTATGGCTAGACCAAAAATGAGTTCAGGATAGTCATATTCAACATTTACCATATCTGATATAGAGTCTATTTACAAAATTCTAGACACCTGATGTTTATAATTGCTATTTTTTACCAACTTAGTCAAAGGCATGGACACCTTCAGCTTAGCAATTTCATTTTCTAAATTAAAAGATGGAACTTTTTCTACCTCTTTGACGGGAGGATATTTCTTCTCCACTTGCTCCTTTGTTGTGCTAAGCTGATTCTTTTCATTTGTAATGTTAATCGCTGAGGATGCCTTGCTGGGAGAGGGATTAGCAGGCTCTTTCCCTTTCCTTTGAGTATTTTAGGAGTCATTTTTTGGTTGTAGCTCTTTCCTTTTCTGAACGGGATTGATTGGCACATCTCTGCTCCTCAAAGAATACTGCTTCTGTTGCGCTGAAAAAGCATTCATATATCCTCGTTGGTAATCATCTAATTCTTCTTCTAACACTACATCATTGGCCAATATGAAATCATCATCTCTTCGAGTGTCTGGAATCACTGCATATTCTTCATCTTCTGTCAGAAAAATGGGCGAACCATCGGTAGTGAAAAAATGATTAGCTTCAATTACTGGATTATCATCGTCATCTGTTTCTATTCCCTGAACATAATTTTGCTGTAAAGGAGTTCTGAGCTGCTGCTGTTGTGCTGTTTGGTCTTGCGTTTTATATTCCCTTTGCTTAATCCGGAATTGGGGCTGCTGCTGTCCTCTGAAATTTGGATTCCTGATTTCTGCTTCAGGTTTATCTGAAATAGTCAACTGATCAACCATCTTCTCTACTGTTCAGATCAAGGTATCTATCTTCATATCTGAAGGAGGTGCTTCTTCTTTTACAGTTACCCTCTTTTCGGCTCTTGTCCGCTCTCTTCTGGCCAGCAAATTTTCTTCTACGCTCACAACTATTTTCTGCATATCTTCAAGTGTGGTAGGATCTCGTTCTCGTAGTTGATATGCCATATCAACGTCGAAACCATCTGGAAATTTGAGAAAATCTAACCCCATGGGGGGTTTTAGGTTGGCCAGAATATCATTATACACAACATTGAATATCACACAATAATCTTGTACACTTTCACCCACATTCCTTTTAATATTTTCATATTTAGACAAGATTTGGAGTGGGTTTTTCTTTACCTCCCACCGGTCTAAGAATTGTCTATGTAGCTTCAGAAAAGCGTGGATGAAGGCTACTAGTAAGGCTCTAAACCATTTTTTAAATTCACCTCCAAAGCTTTGGACAAACAATCTCGTGGTCACATTTTCTGCCTCTACCTCATGAAGGTCAAAGAAGTCATTCATCTTATCAACATGTTGCTGGGTTGTGATGCTTTGAGTGGCATCAAAGAAAGGTATTTTACTTTGGTAATTAGCAGGCATATCATTCAGATTTTGAGGTAAAACCAGGGGTGCATACTGGGCAGCCATAACTCAAGGTGGGTTTACAACAGTGTTTGTGCTACTAGGATTCAAGGGAGATGTTGATGGAGGATTCGAAAGCTGAGAATTGACTTCTGAAATTGATGGGAATGCTGATGAATTAAGGGTAGAAAATGTTGTTTCTGATAACTCTGACGGCTCAGGGGTATTGGTTATAGTGATAGATGTCTGAGGGGAATTTAAAATGTAGTCATCAATTGATATGTTTGCCCTTTGAACTTCAAGATCCATAAGAAACTCAGGGTCTAAAACTGTGTCTAAGTGCAGTTTCAGATTTGTTTCTGAACAAAGAAAGCTCAAAACACTCATCAAAAGAGAGGTCTTCTACAAACAACCACTCACTGGGCCAGGTATGGGATCTGAAAATAGGTCTAGGGCTTACTGAACCTTCTTGTCTTCTGATTATTCGTGGAATGAGATTATGATTTTCAAATATAGGAGGAGGATTTGGATCAAGATTAGCCCTGGTGTATTTTCTTGAAGCCAGTGTGGTTGATTTTCTAATTTACAATGTTTTATTTCAGCCTAGCAAACTATGAACCTCATCATTCAGAGTCCAAGAATTTATATGGAAGATATTACTCGGGTGTTTAGTCTTTCGTTTAAATACTCCTCAGTATGGTCGCCAGAATGTTACCACCTAATTTGAACCTCAGGCTGAAGGAAGGAAAATCAGGGTAACCTCAAACCACGCTCAGCCTTGTTGCTAGCCCTACAAGGTCAGGAGAGGGCTCTCTCCGTGAAAAATGTTCAATGAAATATAACTGCAAATTGATTTTAGGCTAGGTATAGTAGCTCGAAATGTTTTATCAATTTTCTGGGTTATATGGATCAGATGGGGATGGGCAGTTCGAATCTGGGGAATTAAATTAGAGATACAAGGTATTCTATGGGGCAGGGTAGGCAGGGATTTTAACAACTTTGTTTTAAATGATGATGGAGCGTTTAAGACTGGTGAGGAGCTGAAAAGGGCATAGAAGATGGATCCTCTTCAAACAGTAGAAAGCATAAAGTATTGGATGATTTTCCCAAGGCAGAGCATTATATAATGGGTTCTACCTATCTATCTTGAAAAACATCCAAAAAAAAATATGAATGAATGAATGGCAAACATAACAATTAACAAATAATCACAAAGGAAAGAACAGTGCTAAAATTCATACCATAGGGATGCCATAAATCAAATTTGCATTTCTTTATTAATTCCCTGCCAAACTGTTACAAAATGGAGCGCAGAGCATCCTCAATGATTCCAAATTATTCCAACTTTTCCCCCCCTCCCTTACAAATGATGAAAAACTACATTAAATAGATCAGTTTCAAGGGGGGTGGATCCACAGAAGGAGGAGTTGTTTCACTTGCCCAGAAACTAAAATCTGAATATAGGAAAGAGACCAGCAAAATGCCTCTAAAAAAAAGAAGAAAAAATACATTTTGACCATCTGGAGGATTTGCTGTTACAGTTACTCAAACAGAGGAGAAGAAAGACAAATATGGAACCAATTCCCCTCTTTTATCATTGCTGTCGTTCTGTGGTAAATGCTATAATGATCTTTGTGTTTCATAATAGCTCGCGGCCCAAAACAGAATGTCTTCTCCTTTAATCTTGAAGAAAAACCCTTTTGCCAAAGAAAAATGCCTTTGAAATTGACTAAAATTACATTGACCCCTTTAAAAAAAAAAAATCCCTTTTTATATTGAAAAGGGCGAAAGGAAGGATGGTGGGCCCAAATCGCAATCGCAAATCACATTGGAAGGAGGGAGGGTGTATTGCATAATGGAGCAATGTGATGCGATAGTGTAAAATGGCACAAAGGAGAAGTGAAACGGGTGGAAGGGGCAGAAAGCTTTTGTGGGACCGGGAGAAATTGCAATCGCAAATCGCAGCAGAAGGGGCGGGTGTAACTTGAGTGGAGAAATCGCGATATACGATGGCGATGGAGTATAGACCAAGGATAAGGGAGCTATAGAGGAAGGCAGAAGAAATTCTTTTGAAACAAATATAAAATGAAATTTCCGCTTTTACACGGAGAAAAACCCTTTTCTTTTGAAAAGGCGGAAGGGCTTTTAGGTGGAACCCAGGGAAAATCGCAATCACA
Organism: Pinus albicaulis; assembly: GCA_034641835.2. Lineage (NCBI taxonomy): Eukaryota > Viridiplantae > Streptophyta > Pinopsida > Pinales > Pinaceae > Pinus > Pinus albicaulis. The sequence continues at coordinate 1,342,921,683 of CM076582.1, read as the reverse complement.
AATCGGGAAAGGGAGCGGGTTTAAACGTTGCGGGAATCGCCGATTGCATAATGCGATTCATTGCATCAGCGAAGTCGGGAGTGCGGGAGCGAAATGCTGTGGGAAATGCCGATTGCGATGGGCGATATGTGATTAATCGCATCAGGAAATTGGAAGAGTGGGGTCAAATGCTTAAGAACTGCAAAGTTTGCGATGCGATGGTGCGATGACTTTGCGATGCGATGAACGATGGTGATGATCACATTGGCTGGAAGGGGAGGAAGGTTAAGTGTTATGTTGCGATGCGATAGTGCGATCGGAGGTATCAGGGTCAATCACATCGGAGGTGGCACATCAGAGGTGAGTCGGTCGGGAGCCCATGAACTTTTGCAATGCGATTGCATCGGAGGTGCGACATCACATCAGAGTTTGTAGGATGCGAAAATTACAAAGGAACAAGGAATTTTTTGGTAAAGGCCAAAAATTATATAAAAAGGAAAAATAATAAAGTTAAAGGGGCAAATAAAAAAGAAGGGCGGGGTTTAGGCTTTTGGGGGCTTTTATTCACTTAGGCATATCTTCCAATCCAGAAGTCAGTTTTGGGAGTATGATATACCATTGGAAAGCTCTTTCCGGGCTCATTCTGATGGGAATACTTAAAATGTGATTTACACTGAAAATATTGTGGAGAACACCTTTGGAAACTAGGCAGAGAAAAAGCCCCTTTGGCTTTATGGATTTCAACTTATTACATTTGGAGACATAAAATTACATAAAAGATAATAATCAAAATAAATTACTCTATTTTTCACCTTAAAACATGTTTTGAGGTGAAAATTACATTTAGCTGAAAGAACAACTCTTTGACTTTTCCAGATACCATGCTTTTGAGTTTATTAGGCATCCTCATGTCCTTGCTGCTTTTATTGACACTTTCCTCATTATGAGGCCAACCCTATGACCTAATAACATGAATTGCGGAGTGAAAGTGAATCATGGCTGAAGACCATAGAGAGGAGAATCAACAAGTTTTCACATGAGGGAAAACTGATGAAGGACACTACCATCAATGGATCCATGACCTAATGGAATGATGAAAATTTATAGTATGGGACTCCTACTATGCAAATGCAAAAGATTAAATTTGATCATTGATGGCAGTATGACAAAACTGACACTAACAGTGACCTTCATTTTTATTTGTTGGGTTGTTGGTTTTTCTCTACTCCGCATCTTCTAGTTCATGTGTCCACAAAAAATTAATTTCTGAGGTTTTTTGTGCTCAAAGAATTCACTAATTTGTCTATGACCTTTATTTTTCATGGTTTGAATGAATTGTTTGGGTCAGATATTGTGGTAATGATTATAATATATGGTTTTTGCAACATGAGTGGAATTTTCCTTGTTTTAAGATTAAAAGATTAAATTACGTTTACAATTCTTGTTAGATATAGTATGAAGGTCATTACTTTGCACCCGAATTTTAAGGGAGACCTGCCAACTCAAGATTTTCGATATAACTATAAATGATTTGAATTGGATGTAGGCCCAAGTGGGACTGAAATTTGTTCTTTTAGGTCACGTTGACTAAATGTTGATATTATATAAACAGATTATACAATAAACTAACTTGGTTGTCATTTATAATGATTTTGAATGTTCGTTTTAACTTTGTTTTCTGGGTCCATGTTTTTATGGTTTTTTTTTAATTTTGATTTTATGGGAATTTTCTTTGAGAAACACTCCTCGAGGTAGGGAGTTGTGGTGTATAACATGAGCTATTTTGGCTTAGAGGTAAGGGTTTTTGGTGCATAACATGAGATCTATTTGGTTTATGATCCCTAGAAGGGTATAAAATAGAACTAAAGTTGCAAGTACAGTGTTGAAATTGCTGAGCATTCCCTCTTTTGCTATATTTCAACTCAAATCAATAGGATAGATCAAGAGGAGTTCACTTTAATTTTAACACCATGTTATTTCTCTCACTCAAATTGTAACATATCACGTATGTCTTCATCTATCTTCTTTCTCCATATTCTATTTCCTTACAATGTTCCTTTGGAACATCTGGTGCAATTTCTAGTTATTAATTGAGACAACATTTAAATGTTTACACTCATATGTGATACTAGGGTTTATAGTACTCTAAAATTTTTATTTATTACGTTTAATATTTTGTTTATTACATTTAACTTTTTATTATTAAGCGAGCCAAAATTTAAATGTTTAAACTCATCTCTAGTATCACTTTTAACTTTATATTATTTTTTAATTGAGTCAACATTTAAAATTGTTTACATATTTACATTACAGCTCCACATTTTCCTTATATTGGATTGTAAAGAGGCTGCAACAAAAGACACAGTATAAAAACACTAAGATTTCCTTGCATATTATTTCAAGTAACTGATTATTTGTTAGGACAAGACACAAGTCCTCATTTTCATATATTCTTTTAATTTGAAAATTTATGACCATGACCATCTTAGTCATTCTAACTCATATCATTGTACATGGGTACATCGTGACATGGTTTTTTCATTCTAGTAAATTTTGAAATGGTGATTCTCCACATCAATTCATTCTCTTCACCCCAATTGAAGGACGCGTTTAGTAAGGTTGGTTTGACCATGCCCCATTTATCAATTACTGTTGAACTTCGATTTCATCAATACCTACATCAATTTCTTAACTTGAGATTCACAAATTCTCTTCATTTTGATGGCAATCATCTATAGGTAGAGAAACATAAACTTAAATTTTGTGTTGGAGTTCATTTGAGTTCATTACCTATTATGTACTTACTCTCCACCTTACACAACTCCTAACAAGGGGTAGGAAAAAAATTTAGGGGTTAATATTGGTAGGTGAGATAATTGTTCATGATTTTTCAAAGAAAAAAAAGTTTCAGCAATTTCAATTTTTCAAAAAATTATTTATCCAAATTTTATAATATAAAATCATTTTACTTTAAAAATCACTAATATTATAATAAACACAAATATAAAATCATTATAAATTTCAATACTTATATGAAAATATGGCCAAACATTTTGTATTTTGCATACTAAGAACTAATAAAATTCACCAAAATTTCTAAATATTAAAATAATTTTCCATTTTTAAAATTTTACCAACAAAAAAAATAATAAACTTAATCCTTAAAAAAAAAAAAAAACTATTTTTTTATGTATTTTAACGGATTCTCTCATCCAAAAGTCAATAAATTGGGGCTCTGTATATTTCTTCACCATCACCATCTAACTGTTGAGATTTCGTCATCTTGTTTCAGCAAAAAACACAATAATCTCCAAAATCAACCTTTTAAATGAAGTTAATCTCAAAACACTGCCTATGCCTTTAAAAAACAAACTGATATCTGCCCTTTCACATACAAGTCTGTGCTTTCATACCATATGCAAATGGTATATTCATATTACAAATCAATTTAAAAACACTTTTACAAAAGTGCACCTTATAAACTCCACCCTTTTAAATAAAATCGATTTTAAAAAGTCCACCACTCAACCTTTTAAATAAAATCGATTTAAAAAGTCCACCACTCAACCTTTTAAATAAAATCGATTCTACATATCGATTTAAAATATAATCGATTTTGACCCTTTTAAAAAAAAAAGACTCCAAAATCGATAATCGATTTAATTTTTTTTTTAAAGTGTGACCTTTAAACTTTTAAATTTGACAGCGTTTCAAAGTTTAAGAACTTAATTCATATGGGCGTTTCACTAAATCGATTTTATTTTTACCATAGTCCGCGTCAATCGCAAAAAACACTTAGAAACAATACTCCACCTTGAATTACAGTTTTATATCCATTCGTGTCAAGTGCATCTAGTGAAATTAGATTTTTTCTTAAGTCTGGAACATGTCTCACATCTGTTAACAATTTAGTTGTGCCATCAAACATTTGCAGTTGTATACTTCCTATTCCCACAATATTAGATGTGACATCATTACCCATGTACACGACTCCATCATTAACTGATCTATACGTCTTAAACCATTATCTATGAATACACATGTGGTTTGATGCACCGGAATCTAACAACCAATGTTGACCATGATTTGACATATTAACAGACAACACTTCGTCGCTCATACCTGAACCAGATGCCGAACCTGTATCTGTCGCATTTGGCTCCTTCTTCTCTGTCGAAGAGTCTCCTTTCTTCTCTGTTTGCTGTCTCTTCCAGCAGTCTTTCTTCAAGTGCCCCGATTTGCCACAAAACCAGCACTTCACTTTGCTCTTCTTCCCTTTCGACTTTGAACGCGAATCGCTGCGCTTACCTGAGCGTCTTTTTCTAGAACGACCTCTAGCCATCATTGCCTCTGATGTAGAGGTGTCAGCATTCGACTTCTTCCTCGTCTCCTCAGACAACATGGCTCCAACCACATTGTCAAACTCAAGAACAGCTGCATTACTGAAGCTTATGGAAGTAACAAAGTGATCCCACGATTCAGGCAATGTACACAATAGAGTTATTGCCTTATCCTCTGAATCAAATTTTACATCTAGACTTTGTAATTGTACCGATAGAGTATTGAAAACATTCAGATGGTCAGTAACCGAGGTACCTTCCTTCATCCGCAAACTGTATAGCTGCCGCTTCAGGAGAATCCGATTTGTCAAGGACTTCGTCATGTAGAGCTTCTCGAGCTTTATCCACAAGCCTGCGGCGGTCTTCTCTGACACAATGTTGAACATAACGTGTCGCCGGGGCATAACCCCGTTGCGCTCAGGCTACATCCTTCCATCTCCAACCCATTCATCTAGTCTGGAAGAAGACTGCTCCTCCCCAACGATTGGCAAGACAATGATCAGCACCGGCTACTGACAATCCAACACTTTGAGTCTAGCTTTTCCTTCCCTGCCGCTCACCGGCGCGGTTACACCGAGTGATTCTGCTTAGGAGGCTGACACAGCCACGTTCAGCAATCGGTTCACGACCTCAGCACCAGTTCAACGCACTCCAACATCGCTCTGATACCACCACGTAGCACCTCCAGGCATACAAACGACCTCCACCGCTGCTCTATACGTCCACACAACAGGGCATTGGCAGTCTTTATTAATTCAAACAGGAGATTACAATTCTCACACACTCTCTCCAAAACAAACGTATGGAGACCTGTTATATAGCAGGAGAATCTAACAGCCTCATAAATCCTCTCAACTCAAATTTAGCATGCATTAACTCCCTCCCAACAAACTGGAGCTAATCTAGGAACTAATTCCTAATTTTTGTCACCTACTGAGATTTTTGCCTATTCTATTCAAAACAGAAAATCTCAACAATCTCCACCTTGACAACAATTAGCCTGATGCCCTGTTCTTTATTATTTTATCTCTTTTGCAAGCCAAGAGAAGCCAAACACCAACGCAGCTTCTCCAACAAAACTGGTTTCGTGAACATGTCTGCACAGTTTTCCTTTGTATGCACCTTTTCAAGAGAGACTCCCCTTTCAGTAATAACCTGTCTTACAAAATGGCACTTAATTGGAATATGCTTTGATTTACTATGATAGGCCGGATTCTTAGCCAAATGTATTGCACTTTGACTATCACAAAGTAACCTGATGTTGTCCTGCAACCTACCAAATTCACCAAGCAAACCTTTCAACCAAACCGCCTCTTTGCAGGCATGCAAAGCAGCAATGTATTCTGCTTCAGTAGTGGATAAAGCAACAATGTTCTGTAGCTTTGACATCCAGCTGATAGCTCCACCTGCAAGAGTAAAGACGTACCCTGAAGTTGACCTTCTCTTATCCAAATCACCTGCAAAATCGGAATCAACATATCCGTAAACAAATTCACTACTCTTATTGTAAGTGATACAATAACTACTTGTGCCTCTCAAGTACCGAAGCACCCATTTCACTGCTGACCAGTGTTCTTTACCCAGATTTGCCATGTACCTGCTGACAACCCCAACTGCATGTGAAATATCTGGTTGAGTACAAACCATCGCATACATCAAACATCCTACTACATTAGCATATAGAATTTGAGACATATAATCCTTTTCTTCATCTGTATTAGGACATAAACCCGAAGAAAGCTTGAAATGGGAAGCGAAAGGGACTGACACAGGCTTCACAATATTCATACCAAACCTCAAAAGTATCTTCTCAACATACTTCTGTTGTGATAGCCACAGCTTACCATTGCTCCTGTCTCTGAAAATCTCCATGCCCAAAATCTGTCTTGCTGCTCCTAGATCTTTCATATCAAATGTCCTTGCCATCTGAGTCTTCAACCTGTTGATTTCATCAATGCTTTTGCTTGCTAAAAGCATATCGTCAACATACAACACTAAGATAATGAACATGCCATTTTCCAATTGCTTGAAATACACACAATGATCATATTCACTTCTAACATATTTCTGACTCAACATGAAAGAATCAAACTTCTTATACCACTGCCGAGGCGACTGCTACAGGCCATATAATGACTTCTTGAGCCTGCAGACAAATTTCTCATTGCGATGCTGAACAAACCCTTCCGGTTGTTCCATATAAATTTCCTCATCTAGATCTCCATGTAGAAAAGCAGTCTTAACATCTAGTTGATGTAACTCTAAATCAAACAAAGAAACTAAAGCTAACACAATTCGAATTGAAACTATTTTAACAACTGGTGAAAAAATCTCATGAAAGTCTATGCCTACTTTCTGAGAAAACCCTTTTGCAACCAGTCGCGCTTTGTACCTGTCCTCCGTATCATTCACACCCCGTTTTAGCTTGTAAACCCATTTACACCCCACAGTTTTCCTGTCTTTCGGAAGCTCAACCAGATCCCATGTGCCATTCTTACTTAAGGCCATCATTTCGTCCTTCATGGCTGCTTTCCACTTGTCACTATTCGAACCTTCTATTGCTTCCTGATAGCACAGAGGTTCATTGTCATTAGCAGTAAATGCAACTGAAGTAACATAATCATCATACCTTCTCGGTGGCTGTTTGATTCTTGTCGACCTCCTTAAGGATGTTTGATGTATGCGATGGTTTGTACTCGACCAGATATTTCACATGCAGTTGGGGTTGTCAGCAGGTACATGGCAAATCCGGGTAAAGAACATTGGTCAGCAGTGAAATGGGTGCTTCGGTACTTGAGAGGCCCAAGTGATTATTGTATCACTTATAACAGAAGTAGTGAATTTGTTTGCGGATATGTTGATTCCGATTTTGCGGGTGATTTGGATAAGAGAAGGTCAACTTCAAGGTATGTCTTTACTCTTGCAGGTGGAGCTATTAGCTGGATGTCAAGCTCTGAGAACATTGCCGCTATCCCTGCGAAGCGAGCAAACCTGACCTTCTCATGCTTGCAAAGAAGTGGTTTGGTTGAAAGGTTTGTTTGGTGAATTTGGTAGGTTGCAGGACAACATCAAGTTATTTTGTGACAGTCAAAGTGCAATACATTTGGCTAAGAATCCGACCTATCATAGTAAATCAAAGCATATACCGATCAAGTACCATTTTGTAAGACAGGTTATCACTGAAAGGGGAGTCTCTCTTGAAAAGGTGCATCTGAGAAGCTGTGCGGATATGATTCTACCCAACCGGTTTTTTATTGGAAAAACTGCGTTATTGAACACTTCTCTTGGCTGCGAAAGATAAAATGAGACATCGGGAAAGAATCAAGAGTCAAGAACTGTTCTTGTTTTGAATAGACAAATCTCGATGATGACAGAGAATTAGGAAATTGACTTGCTAGACCAACTCAAGTCTGGGAGAATTATGCATGCTAAATTCCTAATTTTTGTCACCTACTGAGATTTTTTGCCTATTCTATTCAAAACAGAAAATCTCAACACTAACTTTATCCTTTGTAGAAATTAGAATTTGAAGGAAACGTTTTTTCTACCGTAATCTAACTTTATCCTTTGTTGAAATTATAATTTGAAGAAAAAGTTTGATCTAAAGTAGAAATTTCTTATGGAAATACAATTCTAATGATTTTCTCATGCCAAGGGGATATGGGGTCAAATGGAATATTTTTTTTGGATATTTATCACAAATTTTGTAGCAATCCTAAACAAATTTTATGTTCGGAGATATTACTTTGTATCATTTATTATCTCATTACAAAAATATTATATCACAAAAAATAATAATAATAATAAGATTTTAACTCATTTTATTTCCCTCGTTTCTTTTAGATAATCTACATATATGCTAAGACCAACACACTGGAGTCAATGGAAATGCTAGTCACAACAACTTAGGGAGTTAAAAACATTAATGTTGAGCCATTTATTATTACAACAAAATGGTATTTAGGAAAGATAGCCTAAATAAAATTAATAAATGGAAACATCAATCCAACATGTATAAGAAGAAGTTTTAGATATAGTTTTCTTACTTTAGATATAGTGTTCTTATTTAACACTATCATTTGAAATATTTAGTTTGAGTAGGAATATTTTATTTGGTTCTTGTTTTGATGGTGTGGTTGGCCTCCTAATTTATTACAATGACGTTGTGAATTTTTCTTTCACTTGAGAATCGGAATTGTTCTTTAGATATGTCTTCTATGAATATTGAATTTAGGAACATTGTTATATTATATATCTTATGATTTTATAAAATGAGTTTTCGAATGTAATAGATTGAAAAATATTCAAAGGATGAGGGATAATCCATTTTGACATGGATGCTAAAAAGGTAACTTTAAAATCTCTCCTGGAGTCCTATTCTTCCTTGATTCTTCAATTGCTATCAAAAGGTAAGATTATATAAAGTCATATACTCCAATAAAAAAATCAATTATTGGCCCATTATTAGCCCATCTAATTGAGGGATTTTGTCTCTTTCATTCTTTATTGGGTATTTCTTCTATTAAATTATTATTATTTTCACTCATTTTGTAGAAGTTCTATACAAAATTCATGAAAGTTCCTTTCAATTGATTTGGAGTATACAATTCATGAAAGTTCCTTAATTTTGAAATCTCTCGTGTAGGTAAGATCATATAAAGTCATATAATCCAATAAAAAGATCAATTATTTACCCATCTAATTGAGGGATTTTGTTTCTTTGAAAATATTTCACAATCATTTTGAGTTCTTAATTGATTATTTCCTCTATTAAATTATTATTATTTTCCCTTATTGTCAATTGATTAATTTGTAGTAATTTTATATACAATTCATAAAATTTCTTTACTCTTTTATTAGCTATCTCTTTATGGGAAGACATTATTTCACCATTCAGTTTTTATATTTTCCATATTGTATTATTGTTGTTGGTCATTTTATTATGGTTATGGAAAAACTTAGTTTCCATATTGTATTATTTTTGTTGGTCATTTTATTATGGTTATGGAAAAACTTAGTTGTTTTTTTCCTAAATTAGTTATATCATTTTACATTTTTCATCTACTTATTCTCTTTACATTTCAATATATTGAGTTTATTATTCTCTAATGTTTTCAATTATTTTTGGTATATTTTAGAAGAAAAACTTGTGTTGTTATTATTGGGTATATGTACATAATGGACCACTTTTCATTACCTATTATAAATTCTTTACTTTTTAGAGTCACATTTTTATTTTTAATTTTTAATTTTTTCTATTTTTAGTAAGTTTATTTTTAGCAAGGGGTGCAACCCAGGATGGCATGTGGTAGTGGTTGGAACTAAATGGAAGTAACATGGGTATTTCCCATCTATTAATATGAATTCTCTATTTTTTAACAACCTTCTCTATGAATTCGACTTTATCTTTATTTTGGGAAACTAGTTTATCCAACACTTTATCCATTCATCTCACTGCCTTTTCCTTTGAATTTAGTCGTATATTTAAGATTTTATTGATATTTTGGAGTAAAGCATTGCATGCGTACATTCTTTCTCCAGTTATCACTTATTTTTGACTCATGTTATCCTTCATAAACTCTATATATATATATTCTATTTTGTTGTTGATCAATGTGTTTATATTAGAAAGTAAATGTTGAATTTTAGGGTTTTTTTCTAATAATACTATTTATACTTTTAAAGATGTAATAAAAAAATAGTGATTATTTTCATTATTAATTGTTTTTTATCCATGCAACTCACTTCCAAACTTAAGATTTAAATTTCCTAACCTTGTTGCCACAATTGTATTTAGGTGTCCTAAAGTATGGAATTTCATCAGTGATTTAACTTATATGGTTGATTTAGTTCCTGCATTGATAAACACTCTTGTACAAAAGTTCTGCACTACCATCTTAAATAAAAAAATCAATAAAACTAGACTAGTTAAAATAATTCTCAAGAACATGAGGAAAGTAATTGTAGATAATTATGTTAAGAGGGTTTTTTTCTTTTGGTTTAATTTTATAATTTAGTATGAAAGATATGCGTAATTCTATAGAGTTTACACATATGTTTTAAAATTTAATAATAACTAGCAAAACCAGATAAATTAAATGGTTGATAAACAACCATAGGATTCAATCCATGATAAATATCAAAAAACTTTATCATATATTTCATGTTGCTAAAATAAATCATAAAAATTAACTAAATTATAAATTTATTTTAAATTATATTTATTATTATTAGTTATAAAAATAATTAATATATAAATTAAATATATATGAATTTGAAAAAACATGTAACAAGATTCATGGCCCAATATCATGGCTAATGAATACCACACGCCCAAAAAAAACCATAGTTATATAATGAGATGTTATCTCATCTATCCGATTTATAATTCCATAAAGAAACATCTTTAACCCTTCAGCTTCCTCCAACCCTCTCAATTCGCTTGATTAAATATGGAATGAAAAAAATAAAAATAGAAAGTAGGTTAAAAATAAAAAAATGTGATACATATGTGTGACATAGATCTGACCAGGGAGAGAATTTGGATTTCACTTTACCTGTCATGCAATTTTTTTGACCTTTTGGGTCCTTATGCTTCCCTTCAAGAAACATTATGTTTAAAATTTTTCCCTTCAATAACGATGTTCTCATAATAAATAAACCCTTTATTAATAAGTACTTGATTAAAAATTTAACCTCCAATAGCATAATTATGTTAAAAAATTTCACATATTTATCTAAAAGAAAAAAACAAAACGACCAATATTTTTTTCCCATCATTATAATTAGTTAGTATTGATCAACTACATTGTTTTTTCACAGAAAGATATGACCTTGTTAAATTACAATAATAAATCAAAAAATAAATTTAAATATGTCATAATAGATTAGATTTAATAAATAGAGTTTAAATGTTATAGGTTATGACATTTTTCTAGGTATATTCTAATTAAAATTTTCCAAAATATAGTTAAATCTACTACAACTACAAAAATAATTAATAGAATTATAAAATTCAATTTCATTTCATATTAAAAAATACAATTTTAATAATAAAAATTTAAAAATATTAATATAAAATGATATTATTAAATTTCAAATGGAATTTGTAAACCATAAAATGACAACATAAACCATAAAATAACAAAAAACTATAAAATAACGTCTCCTTGGCCGAGTTCTTGAGAAATGTTATCTTGCATTTTTCCTCACCAAATAGCTTTTAGTGATGATTCAGGCCTACCTATATATAAATCAATTTCCCATCGGATATTCGACGCTAGTTTGTTGGATAAACGTTGCACAATGGTAAAATGTCATTAATTTTGATTGTCGAATATCCGACTATATGTAATTAACGTTCCATAGTCGACGGTCATCATGCTTTTAAAAAGAAAAAAAGAAAAACATACATTAAAGTTTCGACGACCGTTCCGATTTTATACATTTTTCGGATTCCACCGCTGGATTTTAACTTGAAATGTGGTAGTGAAAGAAAGTGCTTTTCATTCTCCACTTTCTTAGTATCACAAATCTTGAAAATTATATCATTTGAGGGAGTATTGGGAGTAGGCCATTGCTCGGTTTCACTCCAAAGATCATGAGAGTTAGTTCTAATCTTAGTGATGTTCATATTTTTCTTCGAGCTGGTCAAAGCAGAAATTGTGGTTCTCAAGGGTAGGGTTGATCACCTCCTTATAATATCTTAGCTTCCTTTTACCCTCCAACTCTTTATCATCCCATAACTCATCCTTAAATTTGGAGGTGATAGTATCTTTGACACTATCCTTGCTTCCAAGGATGATCTCAATGGGGCTTCATTGGGGGACCAATATCATACCACATGCATTCATATTAGGGGATATATATTCATGAAAAAATGACATAATATATTGATCACATAATAGGGACTAAACGGTTTTGATATTGGTAGGTATAAAAAATGGAGCTCAAAGTTAATGATAAAATATAAAGAGGTATAAAAAATGTTAATGGAGAAATGGATACCTACAATATGTAATGAAAATAGGGGTTTTTTAAATTAGAAATTTGAATTGGGTTCATATTGGTAGGGGATTAAATAATGTGATTTTTAGAGGTATTTTCCAATATGTAGTCAATTTAAGGGTATTTTTAGTATGCCACGAACCCACATGCTATGTCAAAGGTTCATTGAGTGAAGCCTCCATGGATGATCTCCTCATTTACGCCAGTTGAGTTTTCCACCAACGCTTGAGGCCAAGTTGGGGGTTTTGACTAAAGTTTGAAGCAGTTTTAGAAAGCCTTTTGAATTCCATGTTGTAAAACTTCTTCTTATACATTAGATATTTAAACATAGCCATGCTTTCATTAGGGGAGAGGTCGATCATGAGAATAAGATAGGAGGTATTTCCCTTGATCTTGAAGTTGTCGGTTATGAATTGCTTTTGAATTATCTCAATATTTCTCCAAGATTTTTTCAATATACTGCAACCCAAGACTTCACAACCATATTTATTATTATTAGTTATAAAAATAATTAACATATAAATTAAATATATATGTGTTTGAGAAAACATTAACAAGATTCATGACTCAAAATCATGACTTATGAATACCATATGCCAAAAATAAACCATAATCATACAATAAAATATAAAATGTTATGTGAGATACATATGAAAGGAGAAAAAAAAATAAAAATTGAAAGTTTCTTAAAAATTAAAAATGTGACACATATATTGACATATATCCGACCACCCGTACACACTACCATGAATGTCATACACATTAACGATTTACACGGATTCGATCAATGCAGATCCCATCTGAAAGAAAGAGAAAAATCATTTGCACACTATTTATATCGATTTAACATGTTTGCTATGTGTGAATACTATGGATGAATAATCGAAAACATTTCTAAGCATGCGTCACTTACATTGTTTTTGTGCACAAATTTGGGTCATGCTTTAATTATCTAATATGATGAGGACACCTGCACCAAATCAAAAGGAAAGGGAAGTTAGGAAGATACAAGTGTGTTACAGATAAGCAGAATGAAATGGTTACGGACAGAATTCGGATTTAGAAATAGTTTAGATATTTTCAAAAATCACTGGCTCTTTATACAAAGTTTATTGAAAAGTCGTTGATTGAAATATAATATGTTGTTCGCTGACCCGTCCGAATCAACGTGGCACTTTGCAATCCGCGTCGAGGAAAAGTCTACAGTCGTGTAGACTTTGATCTTCTGATTTAAAATGGAGCAGCGACTGTTTCTTTGTGGGAAGATTTCCTTGCTCGACAACGTTTTACCTAACGAAGAAAACATCAACGAAGAAATATGGTTTCCTAATCCAACCGTTGGATTATTTCAATCGGTTTACCTGGTCATCAACATAAATTCAATACTAATAATTCCAACCTTGTTGACTATTAATATTCAAGTTTTCCATTGCCCATTTCACTCCCATTCTTCAGTGTAGAATTGGCACCATGGTGGCCTCCAATTTGACGCTGATGCTCTTCATTATTCTCCCACTGCAACTCTGTGTAACATTGTCTCAACACAAAGAGCATGAAGCGAATGGAGTGTCCATGAACCTCCACATGAAGATGAGGATGAAGAGCGTGTCTACAAAGAAGATCACCGTGGAGGAGCCTCTCTACTATCCCAGTAACAACATCGAGTATTATATCAAATTATCGGTGGGTACTCCTCCACAGGATCTATTGCTCGTTCTAGACACGGGCAATGATGTGGTGTGGGCATCCTGCACCAGAAATTATACATGTAACAATTGCATTGGATACATCACAGCTTTTCATCCAAGAAAGTCATCCTCTCATGCGCCTATAAAGTGCGTAGATCCCAAGTGCAAATACTTGTGCGAGAATCAAGGCTGTGTGGAAAGCTGCCATAGGTGCTCGCGTATTTTGTTGAAATGTTACTTTCAACAGTGGCTGTGCAGAGCCGCTTTCTATTTTTTTTCTCCAAGTTTATGTACTCCCAGCTGCTTTCTAAAATCGCTGAATAGTCAGCTTCAGATTTTGTTGAATCGGCGCAGTCCATTTTTTTTACAGACAGTGTTTTCATTATGTTCAGGGACAGTCTTTGTTTTTGGCAAAACAGAGTACCTTATATTTTTTTATACACACAGATATTTTTTTCTGTGTACGTGGGCGTTTTAGTTTTAAACCCCGTGGTCCCCATAGGAGGAGCAGTGTCTTGTTGATGTGGTAAGTTCCGCAAGCGGAATGAACTCATTTAATACATAGCCTTTGTTTTAAAGCCCGATGCGATAACACACATCGCAATCAAACTTGTATTACAATTGCCCTCCACCGTAGCCGAGGTCCGCTGGTCTCACAGACCACGCGACATGTTCATATATAATCGCAAAGTTTGAATTAGGGGCATTTTTGTTTATGCCCCGATTGCAATAATCAAATGGCGGACCCGATATGTATTATGTGCCACAGTTTATGGTTGGTCTCGGGTCCAATCCCAATCGGAGATCGCAATTTTATTTTGCCCGATTGACATTTGATATGTGCGGACCTGATTGGAGTTTATGCAACGGATTTAACATTTGCCCATCGCATCCGTGGCTCAATCGGCAATCGAAACTTTTTTCTTTTGGTCGCGTGTTTTGTTATAACACGGACCTGATGTTTTTATTATGGCGGAGTTTTATGCGTCATCGCATCTGGTTTGCAAATCGCAATCGGAACTTTTATTTGGTCATTTTTTTTGTTAAAACATGGACCTGATTGGTGTCACAAAAGTTTGGCTCATAAGTTTTCAAGTCCGGCGGGTCGGAGATTTACAAAGGTTTAATAATGTTTTGTTTTAATATGATACATGCGCGATTTTGTAATAGGCCCCACAAGACTTTAGTTTAAATTTTTATATAGTCTGTAATGTTTTTTTTCATTGTTATGTTTTTATTTACACAACACAGCAGCGCGGGATAAAAAATATACAACAGTGTGTTTTCACAGAGAGAGAGAGAGTTCATTTTGTGTGAGACAATGAAGTTCTTCTAGGCACTATGTTTTTAGCAGTCCTATTTTGTAATCCCTCTCAGTGAGGAAGACATTGTAACAATTTTTTTTTAAAGGAATAGAAATTTGTTTTTGCATGTTGAAACTCTGTCCTGTGAGTGAAATTTTTAATTTCTCCGTGTTAAAGAGGAGAGTATTACTCTCTCCATTGTTTGTTCTGGAATATTCATAAATTCCAACATGGTATCAGAGCTAGTCCAGGCTCTTTGAAGGTCAAAGAAGCTGAAGGAAAGGAGTTCTTTGTTGCAGCAGCTTCTCCAACAGTGTGAAGACTCAGCCAAAAAGAATTCAAGGTATTTTTCTATACAGTTTATTGTGTTACTGTTTCAGAACAGTGAGCTATTTTAAATACACAGTCAAGTGTTTTTGAATCATAGTTAAGAGTGCAGAATGGCTGGAGCCAACACTGGTATGGGTATGAGAAATATCCACCTCCCACTATTTAATGGGAAAAATTATGACTACTGGTCAATAAATATGAGAGCTTTATTTGTCTCCCAAGACTTATGGGAATTTGTTGAGGATGGCTTTGAAGAGCCAGCAAATGAAGAAGAGCTTGATGATTTAACTCAGGTCGAAAGGGAGTTGTTGAAGAGCAATAAGAATAAAGACTCCAAAGCTCTCTTCTTATTGTATCAAGCAGTGCATGAGAGTGTGTTTCCAAGGATTGCAGCAGTCAAGAGATCCAAAAAAGCATGGGAAACTCTCAAGACAGCTTATCAAGGCATGGAAAAAGTGAAGACAACAAAACTTCAGTTGCTGAGGAGAGAATTTGAAACTCTCTGCATGAAAGAGTCAGATACTATTGACTCATTCTTCACTCATGTGATTGGAATGGTCACACAAATAAGATCTCATGGAGAGACTATTGAAGACAAGAGAATTGTGGAAAAACTCTTGAGGAGTCTACCCTCAAGATTCGATGTGATTGTCACCACCATAGAGGAGACTAAGGATCTCTCAAAGTTCACAGTGGATGAGCTACATGCATCACTGATGACTCATGAGCAGAGATTGGGTAGGAGTGAAAACTCATCTCTGGAGCATGCCTTTAAGACCCAAATTTCTTTCGGAAGAGGAAGAGGGCAAGGCAGAGGAAACAAAAGAGGAAGAGACAAAAGCCAAAACAAAGGTGGAAGGAATAGTCCAGCAAATGCTCAAGGAAGGGGAAGCAATCCAAATCAGCATCAAGGCCAAGGCAGCATCCAGCAAAGTGGTCAGCAGAATGCTCAAGGACAAAGGTATGATAAGTCCAATGTCCAATGTCACTATTGTAAAAAATATGGTCATTATGCTAATGAATGTAGAAAGAAGCAACATGATATGGGAAGTAGAACTAGTGCAATTTTCACTAGAGAAAATATCAGCCAAGATAATTTATTTTTAGCTTGTAATATGGCTGAAGAAAAAAGTGAGGATTTATGGTTTCTAGGCTCCGGTTGCAGTAACCATATGACAGGAAACTTAGCAATGTTTTCTATGCTAGATGAGAGTGTGAAGTCACAAGTCACACTAGGAACTGATAGCAAAGTTTATGTTATGGGAAAAGGAAATGTAAATGTATTAAAAAAGAAAGGTGCAAAGAAATCCATAGCAGATGTCTATTATGTTCCAGGAATGAAGTGTAACCTCTTAAGTATTGGACAACTTGTTCAAAAGGGGTATAATGTGTTTTTTGAGGATGATGTTTGTACCATCATAGACAAACCACCCAACAAATAATGTATTGCTGAAGTGAAGATGACAAGGAACAGGATGTTCCCTCTTAGAATGAGAGCATATTTGAAGAATGGTGAAGAGAAAGCAGCAGTGGCATAAGAGGCTTTCCAAAGCGAACCAAAAGATGACAATTGGTTGTGGCACTTGAGATTTGGACATCTCAACTTTGGAGGTCTTAATCTGTTGAACATAAAAGGAATGGTAAGAGGTTTACCATTGATAGAGAAGCCGGACAACCTTTGTGAAGGTTGTATCTTGGGGAAACAACACAGAGAAAGTTTTCCTTCTGGGAAAAGCATAAGGGCAAAGGCACCCTTAGAGATTGTCCACTCAAATTTGTGTGGACTGATGCAAACTCCATCGCTTGCTAGCAGCCACTACATGTTAACATTCATAGATGATTTTACAAGAAAAACTTGGGTTTACATTTTGAAAAACAAAAGTGAAGTGTTTGAAAGGTTCTGCAATTTCAAAGCACTTGTTGAGAATCAAAGTGGGCTGCACATCAAATTCCTAAGGACTGATAGAGGAGGTGAGTATATCTCTAAAGATTTTCTACGTTTTTGTAAAGAAAATAGTATTCATAAGCAGTTTACAACAAGATATACTCCACAACAAAATGGAGTAGCCGAAAGGAAGAATAGAACCATAATGGACATGGTGAGGAGTATGCTAAAGGCAAAGCATTTGCCTAATGATTATTGGACTGAAGCTGTACATTGTGCAACGTACATTTTGAATAGGTGCCCTACAAAATCAGTGATGAACAAAGTGCCGGAAGAGGCATGGAGTGGTGCAAAGAAAAGTGTCACACACATGAAGGTTTTTGGATGTGTGGCTTATGCACACATTCCGGATCAGCTAAGGAAGAAGTTGGACAACAAGGGGGAGAAATGTGTTTTCATTGGACACAGTGAGGAATCGAAGGCCTACAGGTTATACAACCCATCCACCAAGAATTTTATCGTGAGCATAGATGTTTAGTTCATTGAAGAGAAAGCTTGGGATGGAAGCATAGAGAAAACAATGAATGTTAAACATTGTTTATCTCATGATGAAAATGATGATGAGTTGGTTGAAATACATCCCCAAATAGCAGCACCAACACAAGAGCAACAAAGCACACCCTTGAGGAGAAATGAAGGTGCTTCTCCAAGCACACCACAAGGAGGAAATACAAGTGCTTCCTCAGGCATTTGTACACCAAATGAAAGAGGTAAGAAGTTCAGAAATTTGAATGACATTTATGCACAAAAGGCAGCAAATGAAGGCATCAATTCTTTGTTTGCTTTATATTGTCATGTTGATGATCCTGTTCATTTCGAAGAAGCTATCAAGGATAAGAAATGGATAGAAGCTATGGATGAGGAGATTAATGCCATAGAAAGAAACAAGACATGGGATTTGGTTGAACTCCCAAAAGGTAAAGATGTCATTGGAGTTAAATGGGTCTACAAGACAAAGAGTAATGTTGAAGGCAAAATAGAGAGACACAAGGCAAGACTTGTCGTCAAAGTGTATAAGCAGAAGCATGGGATAGATTATGAGGAAACTTTAGCACCGGTTGCTGGAATGGAAACCGTGAGAGCAGTGCTGTCCATAGCAGCACAAAACAAGTGGAAAGTTTACCAAATGGACGTGAAGTCAGCATTCCTAAATGGAGTGTTAATCGAAGAGGTTTACATTGAACAACCTCTCGGATATGAAGAGTAAGGCTAAGAGCACAAAGTGTGCAAGTTGAAGAAAGCTCTTTATGGGCCGAAGCAAGCGCCAATAGCGTGGTACAGTAGGATAGATTCCTATCTACTAGAAAATGGATTTGAAAAGTGTGAGGGAGAACCCACCCTCTACATCAAAGAAAATGATGGTAAAATGTTGATTGTAGTTTTATATGTTGATGATGTTATTTTCACAGGTAATGATGATTACCTTATTGAAAATTTTAAAACAATCATGAAAGAAGAATTTGAAATGAATGACATGGGTTTGTTGAGATACTTTTTAGGAATAGAAGTAGAACAAGATGAAAATGAGATTTTTATCTCACAGGAAAAATATGTTAATGAAGTGCTTGAAAGATTTAATATGCAGGAAAGCAAAGCAACAATCACTCCCACAGTGATGGGATTAAAACTCAGCAGAGAGGACAACAGCAAGGATTTTGATCCTAGCTTATACAAGAGCATAGTTGGCAGCCTCATGTATTTGAATGCAACTAGGTCAGACATAATTCATGCTGTTAGTTTGATTTCCAGATTTATGGAGAAGCTAAAGGACGCACATTGGCAGACAACAAAGAAAATTCTGAGGTATGTTAAAGGTACCGAAAGGTATGAGATTTTATATATTGCTTCAGAATGTTCAGATTTAGTTGGATACACTGACAGTGATTGGGCTGGAAGTGTAGATGATCAGAAGAGCACTTCCGGTTATGTTTTTCACATGGGTTCAGGAGCCATTTCATGGGCTTCTAAAAAGCAACCTATTGTAGCATTGTCTACAGCAGAGGCAGAATATGTGGTAGCTACAGCAGCAACGTGTCAAGCAATTTGGATGAGGAGGATGTTAAGGAGTTTGTGCCAAGAGCAGACAAAAGGAACAATGATTTTTTGTGACAATAGATCAACTATTGCATTATCTAAGAATTTTGTGTTTCACAAGAGGACGAAACACATTGACACAAAATTTCATTACATCAGAGAATTGGTAAACAATGGTGAAATTATTTTGGAACACTGCAGAACTCAGGAGCAGTTTGCAGACATTCTGACCAAGCCATTGGGACAGAAGAGTTTTGAATTTTTGAGAAAATGCCTGGGTATGACTGATAACCCAGCAGTTGAAAGTAAGGGGGAGTGTTGAAATGTTACTTTCAACAGTGGCTGTGTAGAGCCGCTTTCAATTTTTTTTCTCCAGGTTTATGTACTCCCAACCACTTTCTAAAATTGCTGAATAGTCAGCTTCAGATTTTGTTGAATTGACGCAGTCTGTTTTTTTTGACAGACAGTGTTTTTATTATGTTCAGGGATAGTCTCTGTTTTTGGCAAAATAGAGTACCTTATATTTTTTTATACACACAGATATTTTTTTTTGTGTACACGGGCGTTTTAGTTTTAAACCCCGTGGTCCCCACAGGAGGAGCAGTGTCTTGTTGATGTGGTGAGTTCTGCAAGAGGAACGAACTCATTTAATACACAACCTTTGTTTTAAATCCCAATGCGATAACACACATCGCAATCAAACTTGTATTACAATCGCCCTCCACCGTAGCCGAGGTCCGTTGGTCCCACAGACCACGCGGCATGTTCATATATAATTGCAAAGTTTGAATCGGGGGAATTTTTGTTTATGCCCCGATTGCACTAATCAAATGGCAGACCCGATATGTATTATGTGCCACAGTTTATGGTTGGTCTCGGGTCCAATCCCAATCAGAGATCACAATTTTATTTGGCCCGATTGACATTTGATATGTGTGGACCCGATTGGAGTTTATGCAGTGAATTTAACATTTGCCCATCGCATCCGTGGCTCAATCGGAAATCGGAACTTTTTTCTTTTGGTCGCGTGTTTTGTTATAACACGGACCCGATGGTTTTATTATGGCGGAGTTTTATGCGTCATCGCATCCGGTTTGAAAATCGCATTCATAACTTTTATTTGGTCATTTTGTTTGTTAAAACATGGACCCGATTGGTGTCACAAAAGTTTGGCTCATAAGTTTTCAAGTTCGATGGGTTGGAGATTTAAAAAGTTTTAATAATGTTTTGTTTTAATATGATACATGCGCGATTTTGTAATAGGCCCCACAAGACTCTAGTTTAAAGTTTTATATAGTCTGTAATTTTTTTTTCATTGTTATGTTTTTATTTACACAGTACGACAGTGCGGGATAAAAAATATACAGCAGTGTATTTTCACAGAGACAAAGAGTTCATTTTGTGTGAGACAGTGAAGTTCTTCTAGGCATTGCGTTTGTAGCAGTCCTATTTTGTAATCCCTCTCAGTGAGGAAGAGATTGTAATAGTTTTTTTTAAAGGAATAAAAGTTTTTTTTTGAGTGTTGAAACTCTGTCCTGTGAGTGAAAATTTTAATTTCTCTGTATTAAAGAGGAGAGTATTACTCTCTCCATTGTTTGTTCTGGAATATTCATAAATTCCAACATATTTGTCCACATTTTGGCCTTACCTATGGCATTGGAAACACGACATGGCGTCTATTGAGTGACACCTTGACTTTTCCACTGGAAGACGGAAGGAGAGAAATAAATCAGTTCACAATAGGATGTTTTGGGATTTCGAACCAGGTTGCTGGTATTGAAGGATTTGGCAGATGATCACTGTCTATGCCTTCCCAACTTGCTCCTATTATTGGTGATAAATTTGTGTATTGCCTTGACCATGTAAACAACAGCAACAAGATAGTGTTGGGTTACAGGGCAGTGCCCAGGGATATCCATTTGACTTACACTCCCCTTCTCATCAACCCCGTAAGACCTTCGGTTTTCTCTCATTATTACCTTGCCATCAAAGCGATGAGTATTGGTGAAAGCGCTTGACCCTGCCCTCCAATTTTCTTCATTTGACAGCCAAGGAAATGGTGAAACTGTAATAGATTCGGGCTCTTCTTACAGTTACTTTCCTGATTCAATTTATAAGCAGATTGTAGATGTATTTTCTTCTCAAATTCGATATCAAAGATCTCCCAGATGAAGCTGATACTGGCTTGGGATTGTGTTACAATGTGTCTGGTTTAGAGAATATTCTGTGGCCTACATTTTCATTTCATTTCAAAGGTGGCTCAGACATGGTACTGCTTGGTGAGAATAGTTTCTCTTCTGAAACTTCTAGTAGTTCTGATATATTATGCTTGGAAATGCTGAATGGTGGCATTGCTGTTAGTGGGCCTGCTGTTATCATAGCAAACTTTCAGCAGAATAATTTATATATATTGTATGATAGAGAGAAGAATCATTTGGGCTTCTCTCAGCTGTCCTGTGCCACATCATTGGGTTGAGTCATTGACGGGGACCTCTACATATTTTCCATGGTGTATGATGTTCTTTTGAATCATATGTTTCTCATGCTATCTTGAATTGTTCGGCTAAGCATCTTGTATGCACTTTACAAACAAAATAAATATTGTTGCTGGATTTGGATTTCTCTGGACATTATGTCGAGAATTTGTGTTATATATTTTTATTCTCCGCAAGTCTCTCACTCTCAAGTACTCAACTCTTATAATATTTTTAGATTACACAAGTACTTATCCACATTAAGAGATTGCATTAGATATTTGAAATTTTTTTTTTTTAAAACAGAAACATGTATGTTTATATTGATTAAAAATACTCCGAGTTTTATGCTTGGAGGTTTTACATCTGGAGATCCAATGTCTAGGAGATTTCCGAACAAGAAAAATTCATATAATTGCTTCTCACATTCAATTTAGAAATTTTCCAATGACTAGAAAACCTTCTAATACAAACAAATTGCTGCAGAAAGAGACAAAAGTACATAACAAGGAGAGGGGCCGGCTAAGGTAGAGGATCCCATGAATCCCCCTCTTCGCAGAGGAGAAATCCCGCTTGTAAAGAGACAACAATGTTGGCTTCAAGATCTGCATCTTTATTATTTTTCTAAAGGACATGAAAGAACTAAAGTATTTTAAAGGATACGATCAACTTATTGATACCAACAAACATCCGTTGCAAGCGGAGATCTTTAGGGACCGATTTTGTCACAATCAAGCATATGAGGCTTTGTAAATCTCCAATGACACGAGCCTCCTTGATTTCATGTTTTTGCAGCTATTTGAAGCCTTGGAGGAGAGCCATGGCTTCCGCTTGATTGTTCGAAGTAAGCCCCAAATCCCAGGCAAAGTGGGAAATGATTTGGCTTGAAGGGGAGCGAATAATTCCTCCACCTTCGGCCTTCCCCAGATTCCCCTTTGTTGCACCATCAAAAAACATAGTGTGAATATCTGTGCTACTTCTCCATTCGTGGAAGTCCTCATCCTCTAATCTGATTTTCCATTCTTCTCTGCACTTCTCCATATTTTGCCCCGTGGGAAGGTTTAGCCCCAGCTACTGGCACCACTCCCTACCTTGCTGGTTTAAGCTACAAGCCCGCTTCTGATTCACCTTGGCCTGCATTATTTATTTGAATAAGCTTATGATTTTCACAATGATTTTCTATTGGTTTAGGTTCTTCTCTTGAAAGATCCGATTGTTTATTTCAAGCCATATCTTCGAGCAAATGAACTTAGGGATAATCATCCACCCCTTGTAAGGCCAGCCTCTCCCGGGGAAGAACTTAGGGAACATGTCTCCCTAATTAGACATCATAACCATGATGTTGGATGGGAGGATGGGGATGCTATTACAAATCAACAAGATTTCATTCCAAATGTCCCGAGTGTAGAGGCACTCGAGAAAGATGTGGATCGAATTTTCCTCCTGCTATTGACAGAGCAGGCACCTAGAGGGGCCATGTAAGCCATGACGCTGCAAGTTTTCAGCTATGAGGATATTGCTGTGCCCCACCTTCCAGGTGAACATATCAATCTTCAGAATGCTTTTAACCTGCCAAATCCCTTTCCAAATCGTAGGGTTGCGGGGGACAATGGGAATGGGTTTTAGACATCTGTAGCCTTCTGCTGTGGAATAGGAACCCTTTGAGGAACCCCAACCCCTTCTGTCTTTTTTTCTTGCGTTTAGGGGGGCTTTCCCAGCTAGTGCTACCATGAATTCTCTTTATAGCCTTTATATTCTCTCAAAATGTATGGGGTTACACCTTTACAACCTTTACCATTAGTAAAAAAAAAACATTTTATTTTCATTAAAAAATAGAATATATAGAGAGTATAGAATATATAGTTCGTTCTCTTAAGAAATTTTTACATATAGTGGAATTTTCTTGATATCTTCTAAACAACCATTGTAACACATCCTGTAATTTCCATATCTACTCTGTTTTGATTCATGTTTCTCGTGCTAATTTTAACTTTAGTGTCCCAAACAAAGTATCGCCTAGCTTCAAAATGAACAAGATATATTTCGAGATCATATTCTTCTTCACTATCCTAGAAAATAAAGGCCCCTCTTTTCGGCTAGTAGCCTATCCTCTTCTATAATTTGTTGGAATATGAGGAAAATCAAGAGAAGTTAATGCTCCCAACACTAGTCAGTGAATCAATGAATCCTGGGAAGAAAAATTTCCCAAGTGCCTTACCAATGCTTCTTTTGGAGAAGAGATATGCAACTATGTAATGTTTTTCTCCTTATAAATATGTCTGAAGCATATATACTGGAAAGTACTCACCAAAATTCTTATAAGACAACATCCAATTTGATAGAATAGGGGGATTGAACTGGGATTTCTCCATAACTCAATCAAAAATTCCTTTAGCATCTCCGGAGATGTGAATTGCCACCAACCCAACTATTTGGAGAATATCAATACCCCATAAAGCTATAATTTCAGGGCATCTTGTTGTTAGTGCCTCTACCCTGTTGTTGGCGCCCTATTGTTAGCTAATATTTGCCTGACTTTAACACAATAAATGCTCCGCATCCACAATTTTTATTCTAGAAAGCACGGTCAAAAAATTTGGCTAGCAGGCCTTTTCATATGTCCTTATGCACAAATTGTCCTTTTTTTTCGTTTTCTTCTTGGTCAACCCTATTTATGAAAATATTCAGTCACCTTAATAATGATAGATCTAACATTTGCATCTTTATGATCAAACTGTAGAGAGTTCCTATTACTCCATATAGACCATATAATGTATAGAGGAAAGACTTTATATTTTTGTGAGAAATAAACGAAGACACTCCATATAGACAATATAATGTTCAGAGTAAAGGCTCCACATTTTTGTGAGAAATAAAACAAAAATATAAACATTACTAGAGTGTTGAAAACCCTGAACCTCTTTCATGTGTATTGTATTGACTCCTTCTCATACTGCCACTACAAACAAGCATCTCAATAAAAGGTGGCAGGTAGAGTGACCCCTGTTTGCACATAGAACAAATGCTAAGGTTATACAATCATGGAACCACTTTTTTCAATTAGTAAGGTTATATAATCTTAAGAAGTGTTTAGTATAAGAATTGTTTTCGCGACCCTTGTAAAGATGGGAAGGTTAATCAAATTTCATTGTTTTCTATGAAGAGCTATTACAGTATGTTAGAGAGATGTCAAGTCGGTTTCGTAGGTTTCTATTTGTTAAATTTGGGAACTAGAAGTGGGAGAAAGGGGAACCAATCTTGTATGTGGGCTACTGAGTTGGGGAAAAGGCATTACTATAATCTCAATTATGTCGATCTTCATAGCAATAGGCATTGTATTATGCTTCTAATTGGTCATTTACATGCTCTCTTTTCTTGCGTTATCATGAATTCTTGTAACTCAAGGAGGCGGGGTATTCTGATGCAAATCTATCTGGGTTTTATAGTGTTATTCTACCATGGTTTTAAGCTGCAATCCTGTCATTCACATAGTCTCGGTTTTGGTTTTCACTTTTGCCCGTGTAATTTAGAAAGGCAGGGTTCTCTATTGCAAATTAGTCAATTACATGTTCAATGTTTTTGTTTTAAATGTAATTCCTATAATTACGAAAATCCAAATGGTTTAGGGAGGGTAGTTAAAGTTATGACAGTGAGTCATTACTGGGTCTGTCTATATGTCCAATCTGAATTCTGTGGTGGAAAAATTTTCAGACTATGGCATAATTTCAGTCAAGAGGAGCAACACGAGCTTCGACAAGATTTTGGTCAAAATATAAGAAGATTAACTGTTATACCTTTGCTCTTCCATCATACAGGATCACAAATTGTTAATACAAATTTAATTCAGAAAATTACACAACACAGAAAAATGGTTAAGAGGCAGACGAGACAGAGCATGGCTCAAAATCAAGATAAAGGGAAACAAAAGATGGTTAAACCTGAATCCGAAACTAGAAAGTGAGGTAGGAAGACAAAGCAAGAGGTTTTAGAGAATCTCTCGTTAGTTTACTCCCTTGGAAATCCACCTCAAGTCAGGAAGGTAATTCATGGTTGGGAAAGAGAAAGTCAAAGTAACGAGGAAGACAATGAAGCAAAAGCAGAAATTTTGGACTTTATCAATGATCCTGGCAACACCAGAGGTCATCTTTCATTGTTCAACCAAACAGTCCATACATACTGGATCATGAAGTGTGTTCTGGCTAAGGCTATGCAAAGTCTTTATCTAGGAAACAAGACTCAAGGACCAATAGTGATGGAATTGCTTCAAGATATTGATATTCAACTCTAGCATATAAAGGTGACTTAGTATCAAGTGACGAACCATATTGGAAGAATTGAAGACCGTATCAGACGAATTGAAAAGCTGCTTCAACAACTGCAGCAAGCGGAGATGCCTGGTTCCACGGCGAAGGATGCAACACCAATCAATTCCTCAGATGGATAATATTCTAGTTTAATTTCATGTTTTTTGTGAATAATGTTTTTTTGGACAGTGCCTTAGTTTTAAGTTGCTACTTTATAAATGTTTTAAATAGTGAACTAGACAATGTGGCAAGTAGAAGAATGAAACATTTCCAATTTTGGTTGGCTTTTAATGCATTAAGGTGGCCAACAGAACTGGTTTCCTCCGGGCAGGTTGAGGTCACCAACTCAATATCTAATGTAACCTGCTTTTTGATGATAAATAGAAAATAGCAAGGTACTAGCAAATTGACAAAAGAAGAAGAAGAAGAAGTGTTTAGTTTAAATTGGGGTTTTCACAAATTTGTATTCGGTAAATAAATTTTTTTTTTAAAAGTCGAACACGTCTCTTATTCAGACAAACTTGAATAATAAAGAAACAATATTAGTAAATACTATATATTTATTGATATTATATTTATTAATTTAGTATTAGATGATTTTAAAAAATTATATTAAAATTAGTCTAGATTTATTTTTATGATTTCTAAGTATTTGGAGGGATCAAATCTGTCAAGATACAATATTTTTTTTGTGCAAAATTTGAGAAAATATTTGTAAGTCAAGAGATTTGATTCCTCTCATCGCTTAGTACATATTTGGTTAAGATGGATCTATGGTGATTCTTATATAAATTTCACATCTATATATAAAAATATTTTAATTTTTAATTTTATTAAATATTAATTTAATCTCCATGAAATATCACCATTGAATATTTATTTGATCTCATAGTGAATTAACCAAGAATGATATCAAGAAGAAACAAGGCTTTGATAGTGAACATGTTCGCTTTTGATGTGGGCTTGAGGTGTGAAGGTTTCACATCTATATATAAAAATATTTTTATTTTTAATTTTATTAAATATTAATTTAATCTCCATGAAATATCACTACGGAATATTTATTTGATCTCATACCAAGAATGATATCAAGAAGAAACAAGGTTTTGATAGTGAACAGATGGGCTTGAGGTGTGAAGGTTTCACATCTATATATAGAGATATTCTTATTTTTAATTTTATTAAATATTAATTTAATCTCCATGAAATATCACTATGGAATATTTATTTGATCTCATAATGCATTAACCAAAAATGATATGAAGAAGAAACAAGGCTTTGATAGTGAACACGTGGGCTTGATGTGGGCTTGACGTGTGAAGGTTTTCTAGCTTCTTATGAAAGCTCATAAGGTATATTTGGGTTTGTTTATTTTGATTACACACATAAAGGAATCTTTGAAGTGAATAAGGTATCTAAAGTTCACAAACTTGTGACCTATGATGCAAATTCTAACAAATTCATGCTAATGTGTAGCTTTTTAATGTATAAATTCTTAGAATCCAAAAAATTTGAGTATATAAAAGATGTACTCAAGATGTGTTGTTTGTTTCATTTCAAATTGATAGCTTAATGACAATAATAATGCTTAAATTCCATTTCAATGTGTTGTCAGTTTCATTTCAAGTTAATTGTTTAATGATATTAGTAATGTTTGTGAGTAATATTGATATGACCATGAAATTTATTTATATAGATATATTAATGATTTACATATACATTAATAATGATATATATTAAACTAATGAGATACACGAGCTAATACACTTGTATATTTATATTAACAGAATACATTCATAATGAGATAGAGTAAAATTATAGTTATAAAATTATTGATAGTTGCTTTGACATTTTGATTCCTTAAGAATCAATACTTGTGTCCGTTGCAATTGAAAACCTAGTAAAGTTAATAACTTAAGTTATGCATAATTTAATATAGTAGGTTGTATTCCACACTATTGGTAGATCTATATTTTGTATTATATATTGAGACTTTACAAAAAAAGTGCATTAGAAAATTCATCAAAGTAGTTGCATTTATTATATGGTTCCTATACAAAATGTTAGAGTTTGAATTCATTATTTGAGCAATTAAAAGATTTCAACAAATCAATTTTTTTCCTTTAAAATTGTGTATTTCAAAAATGGAAAATTTACATAGACCAATTCAAAATTTATGCAAGTCCTTATGCATGAGTAATCAATTAATTTATCCACTTCACATCTCAATTTCTATTTCAAAAATGGAAAATTTACATAGATCGATGCAAAATTTATGCAAGTCCTTGGTTCTCAAAAAAACAGGACTATAAATTCTATTTGCCTATTGATCACTATTAATTGAGCATTGATTAATGTAGGTTATAGCCATTTATGAATTTTTTCCCAAAACATAATTTGTATGCTTAGCCGTGATTATCTCAATTTAAATATTTAAATATCAAAAATCATTATTTTCATTTATATGGTAAATGAATCTTTGTTTATGGCTAATATTTATATATTATATATTTTAATGTGCTATGTTTATTATGATTTTCTATTATCTAAAAAGTTGTTTAAAATTTGACTAATAATAAAAAGAAATTTGCAATATAGAAAATTAAATTTTATTATTTTTATTAATTTAACTTATTATTATTAATTGATCCAACATTTAATTGTTTACATTTATTTATGGGCACTACAATATATTACTTTCAACCTTTTATTAATTTTTAATTGAGGTGACATGTAAATGTTTACAAATAAACATTTTCACCACAATAACAACCACCTAATACTAGGCTCCACTAGGCATGAAAACAAACCAAGTGAGACTAATGACAATGAAATTATTGATTTTTTATAATTATTTTAATTAAAACTATATATATATATATATATATATATATATATATATATATATATATATATATATATATAATTTTGTTTTTTAGATAGCTAACCTTGTTTTTAGATAGCTAACCTTGTTTTTTCCTTTTATTTAGAATATTTTTTTTAAATTGGTCATGCATATGAAAATAAAAATTATAAAAAGTTGCTGAAATAGTTGAAATAATATATGTAATATTAAAATATAGTTATATATTATGATGACCATCATGATTAACATCTACTAAGATCCTTATGGATTATCAAACCTTAAAATGGTAAAAATGGTAAAAGATGAATTGATTGTTTTTATTATTTTATTTCTATGTTGAGAAAACATTAAGAGAAGCATTCCAAGATCACCAATTGTACTTAAAAGCTCAAGAAAGTTGGTAAAGTGAGAAATATTTTGAAAATTATATATAATCTAAGTATATTATAGGAAATATAAGAGAAAGAGAAAGTATTTTTCATCTTCAACCCTCTCATTGTCACAAAGCTAACAAATTGTTTCATCTAGTGAGAGTTTTCGAGTTGCCTACCCCCAATTTCACTATGAACCTTATGTGGATATTTTCTTGTTTTATAATGTTTATTTTCTTCTTAACATTAGCGAAGACAAACAGATTTTCTAGATTAGGGTTGATAACCTCCTTATAATATTTTAGTTTTCTTTTTCTCTTTAATTCTTTGTCACCTCAAAATTTCCGTTTAAATTTTGGAGTAATAATGATTTTAATATTAACATTATTGTGTAAAATGATCTTGTCCTGTAACCCACAATTTTCTAGCTAAGACTGGGAATTCTTAGGCCATCTCCACTTTAGACAGAGATGGAGGTTTTGGCTAGATTTAGAAGCAATTTCAGAAAAACTCTTCACTACCGTGTTGGTTAACTTCTTTTTTATAGATAAAATACATAGGAATAATCATTCTTTCAATGGGGGAAATACTTTCTTCAATCAAGAGGATAAGATAGGGAGTATATCCTTTCATTTTGAAATTTTAGGTTATTAATTTATTTTGATATGTTCTATCTTCTTCAATGACTCTCTGGAAATACTACAATCCCAAACCTCACAACCATATACAATAAGAAGAATGACAAGATTCTCAAAGATGACCCTTTTTTTTGTAATTAAAATCCAAGATCTATTGATTTACAATTTTTTTCAATCCCATAGTAAGATTTCCATCCACCAATTATCGTTTTCTCAATGCTATAATTCAAATTGATCTTGTGATGGATATTGATTCCAAGATAATTTATGAAGGAACTTCTTTTAAATAGTTGTTTTCATATATAAAAATATCATATGTGATCTTTTTGGATTTAATTGTCATGAATTTAACTTCTTCAATATTAAGTCATATTCATCTTGGAGGAAAAATCTTGGATAAATCTTAGTTATTTTCCAAGGTCCTAATCGATTTTTTCCAAAATAAAATATCTATAGTGGAATTGACAAAAATAATTATGTTAGTGAGTTTGGGTCTTCCAAACACTCTTCTAGCCTATCAATCTATATGCCAAAAAGGATAGGCGTGAATTAAAACCTTGTGTAAATCCTACATTGTATTTAACTTCTCTCTCCCAACTTTGAATGATTCTAAACTTGACAATAATATTATAATAGCGAATAGCATTGACGATAATATTATA
This sequence comes from Pinus albicaulis, assembly GCA_034641835.2. NCBI lineage: Eukaryota > Viridiplantae > Streptophyta > Pinopsida > Pinales > Pinaceae > Pinus > Pinus albicaulis. The sequence continues at coordinate 1,342,890,741 of CM076582.1, read as the reverse complement.
ATAAGTAAAATATATTTATTGCTTTGAAGGGGGCTAAATAGGTTAAGATGGGGGAGGTGTTGTATTGGCATGTTAGATGAAGTATTAAAAAGGAAAAAACATAATATAAGATTAAATAAAATAATAATAATAAATAAAAGTAATCAAATAATAAATATATTATGTAATATTGTAATTTTATTTTTTTAATAAATTTTCCCAAAAATATCTTTCAAAATAAATATAAAAAATAGTGAAAGAGATTCATAACCATAATATTTTATAACATTAATAAAAAGAAACAAATAAATTAATAAATAAAAAAAAACATAAATTTAGAGATATATTTTTATAATAAAATTTATATAAAATAAAAATATTAATTATAAATGAAAATCTATTTCAAAATATACTATTCTTAACTATTATATTTCAAATCTTAAAAATTAAATTAAATTAATAAATATACAAAAGTTAATATTTATAATGAACACAAAGAAACACAAATATATATATATATATATATATATATATATATATATATATATATATATATATATATATCAACGTAGATTCATTTTAATTTATGATCTATCAAGTGTTAAGAGGGATCAAATCTCTTAAGGTGCAATCTCTTCTTTTAGTGTGCAAAACTTCAGGAAAGGTTTTCACCTCAAGAGATTTGATCTCTCTCGGAGTTTAATAAATCTAGAGCTAAATGAATATATATATATATATATATATATATATATATATATATATATATATATATATATATATGCACCTGGATGCAATAGTTACTTGGAAAATGAGTTAGAATATGTTCTCCATCATGTGAGCCCCTTTTACTTGCTTTGACTATTGACACTTTTAAAACTAAACTAAGAGAGAAACCTCCTCCCGATAAAAGAATGAAGGGAAAAAATCCAAATCTAAGTCTTCTAAATTTTCTTTCTACTATTTCACGAGAGTAGGGATAAATTCCAACAAATTTCTTACGCAAGAAAATACAAAAGAAATAAAATTATAAAAATTTCTAGTAGACGACACATTGCTAGACCAACAATTTGCAAGAGAATCTCCATGACATGATTTTTTTTGCTATTATCTTTCCTTCTTCTTGTTAAGAGAGGGGTAGAGCTTCAAATTTTAATTAGTCATGAGTAGGAAGGGGAAGAGGAGGACAGAGTATGCTTCATCTCAGTCCCCTTACCTAATTCTTCTTCTTTTGGTGTTGAAGGAACCTTTGCAGATTCCAAATATGAGTCTTATTCATTTTTCTTGGAAGAGTCTTGATTTGGAATTGGGGGATCATTTTTTATCTCAAGTTTCTCATCTTCTACCTCAGGGGAATTCATGGGCATTCAAGACTTCAAATTGTTTTTAGAAAGAGGTCGATGTGAAGATTGAGGGTTACATCGTTGTTGCTACTTTTTTTCTTTCTTCTTGCATTTATTTTTTGCTATAGTGAGTCCATGCTTGTTTTATTCGTGTCCCTCTTTATTAGGGCGATGGGTTGTGAGAAACTTCAAAATTTGGATAAAGTTTCACAAAATGTCCATACCCATGACACATATTACACTTGAAAGGAGCATATTCCTAGTCCAAAGCTTGTAGGTGAGGCCAACCTTCAAAATTTAGTTGAATCAACTCAAGGACGAATTTGGAGAAGTCTACTTCCACGCAAATTCATAAATCATCCCAATTTAACTCCTATATACTTAAAGATGGCGAGAAACCAAAGAAAAAGAGAGAGATAACAAAATCTAATCCACATAGGTGCAAAGTATATTTCCATCATGGGGTTAGATTCGAAAGACCAATTAGTGAGAAACAAACCTATGTTACCCATAAAAAAAGACATGATTCATAGATCTAGTCTCTATCATTGTCGCTTTCAAACAGAAATCGTAATATCCATTTCCAGAATAGAAAATATATAAGGGTTCATGATATGCCCAATTTTCTAAAACCAAATATTTAACAACTTCATAACTTGGCTATAGGCCATGAAAATTTCCTCATAACCCTTTGTATTAAAATGTTGCAGCATTCTTTTTGAACTGGGAGGGAGGACGTAAAATCCAAATAAGGAATTGATTATGCCTGCTTCATGAATTTCTTGAGTAAATATTTATGCATGCATTGAACCACACAACTAAGTTCACCTCCATCTGATATCCCTGAAGATTTGTTCATAAGCTACCTTGTAGAAAAAATCTGACATATAAAAAAAAATGAGTCTACATTTTCAACCATAAATAGTCACAATTGTGATGATGAAATGAAACACAAGCAAGGATTATATTTAGTAGTCCAACTTCAATAGAAGTGTGGAACAAATATGATGGTGGCATTATTCACTGTTTTTGAAACATAACTATGATGATGAACCCTAAACTCATAGAGAGTCCATAAGTAGGCCAACTAAGGATCTATGGGAAATGAATCAAGGGGTTCAAAATTAAAAGACAGGGACAAATTTTAATCCACAAATGTAGGTATGGTTCAACTGCATACTTCGATGGTGGCACTTGCAAGTTTAAGATTCAATAGTGGCTAGGGAAAGCCTAGTCGCCAAGAGTTGGAAGGAGTGGAGCTCGTTTTCAATCAAGATGTTGTCCTTTCAAGTTGTTTTCCTCTATATGTTACTCTAAGTTATATGGATTTATTTTAAAAAATCTTACATGTTATTAATAAATATTAATAATTAATAACTATAATTATTAATTCTATTTATTTATATGTAATTTGTAATAAATAATTATAATTATTAATCTAATTTATTTATTTAGTTTGATTTGACACAAAAGGGATTTGAATATTGGATATCATTCTTTATATCATACTTTATAACATTACAATCACTAGTTGAGCCGTCCTCTGGACTATTTTTTTAATTTTAGTCTAATTTTATTTTTATTTTTTATATAATTTGGCCAAGTAAAAAAGTTTTAATTAATAATTTTTATTTATATTTTTATGTAATTTTATCATGTCAAAATGTTTTCTTAGCCTAACATAACACAATATAACATTACAACATCTCTTCCATATTTGGTTTAACAAAATTGGATTAATTATCAATATTTCTTGGATTAATTATCAATATTTTAATACAACCAACTTAGATCTAGATCTATGAAGCACCAAGAGGGATCAAATATCTCAACATGTTTTTATTTTTTATTTTATTTTTAATTTTTAATTTTTAATTTTTTCTAAGCGCAAAACTTGAGAAATGGTTTTCACACTGAGATATTTAATCCTTCTTAGTGCTTAATAGATCTAGAGTTAATCCACAATGATAATTATAATTAATAATTTTATTTTTTATTTTTTATTTATTTTTATGTGATTTTATTGAGTCAAAATGTTTATATAGCATAAATTTATAACATTTCTTCCACATTGGGCTTCTTGGTGCAATTAAAATTAAGAATATTTCTATAAAAATGTATCTAGAGGAATCAATTTTGAGGTGCTAATTTTTCTTTAAATTTTACACTAAATTTTTTTTTTCATCTTGATAAATTTGATCCATTTTAATGAAATTTGGTCCTTCTTAATAATTGGTAAATCCATAGTTAAAATAAATCTATATTAATCTATAAATATTATAATTTTAGATAATAATAATTTTAAGGAAAGACAAATATGTATAATCCAAAGATTATGTTAAAATATGACTATAAATAGATTTTTAATCTCATTAAAAGGATTAAATAAAGTAAAGACACTTTTATTAAAAAATCATAAATTTAGATATATTGATGTTTTTTTTTAAAGTTAATATGAAAAATAAATTGACTTTTTTTAATGTAAGTAACATGAAATTAATTAATTAAAAAAAAACATTATTTATGTGAACCTGAGAAATATGTGGGAATTTTATCTCTAAATATTGTATAGGATAAAATAAAGAAGAACACATGCTAAAATATTGGGAATTCTTCATTTGAAATGTATGTTTTTTTTTGTATGTTTATGTTAACAATAATATATACAATTAATTTTACTATATAAATTAAATGTATAGTAAATACATATATATATATATATATATATATATATATATATATATATATATATATATATATATATATATATCAAAACATTTAATTTATGATACATCTACTCAGAAATTAGGACAATAATGAGTATTGAAGGAATTTTAAAATTCTCTTTCATTTGCAATGAAACTTAGGACACTAAGACATATTTCATCCCTTAATTCATATGACCATGACAAGAAACAAATACTACATATATTCTTCAAAATTTTCTTCAAGATATTATCAAGAGAAAGATATTACTTGTTGTTACATAGTTCTCTGGCTACAACCAATAAGAAGCAACTACTCCCTAATTTATCATTTACTATTGAAAATATCTACAACTCCTAGTTTTTATCTTATAAGTTACTACTAAAAAGAGCTTCAACCCCTACCTAACTTGCAAGCTACAACATGCATAACTTCAATGTTTCATCTTTCATATATTTTCAAACTAAAATCATAAAACCATTTATTTTACAAAATAAATAAATTTTTAACTTAAACCACCATTACAAATACCTTAATATTTGATTACTAAACAATTCACCATAGCAAAAACACATTTTTTGACACAACTCTTCATAGTTCACAATCATGCAAATTTGACTCTGCTTATAAAGAAATTGGGATTCACAGTTTTGGAATTGAAGCTTTTGTTAACCACCACTTTTGTTCATTCCCAAAAATATTATTTTTTCGTTTCTCCTGGTTGAGATGAGTCATATGAATCTACTCTCTAAGTATTCAAACTCTCCTTAACTGTTTTTTCTGGAAAAAATACGCTTAACTACTCAATTTTTCCTAAGCATTCAAAGTCTCCTTAATTGTTTCTGCTTGAAAAAATAAGCTTAACTACTCAATTTTTCTATTCTAGAATTTTTACATGATTTTTCTATTATCTTTTAATGTTTTCGAATTTTTTTGGTATATTTCAGAAAAAAAACTTATGTTGTTATTATTGGGTATATGCACATAATGGATCACTTTTCATTATCTATTAGACATTCCTTATCCTTTAGAGTTATTTTTTATATATTTTAAACACTTTTCTATTTTTAGTAAGTCTATTTTTAGCAATAGGCGCAACCAAAAATGGTATGTGGTAGTGGTTGGCAGTGAATGGGGAGTGACATGGGTATTTCCCATCCATTAATATGAATTCCCTATTCTTTAACAATATTCTCCATGAAACCCACTTCATCCTTATTTTGGGAAACTAGTTTACGCAACACTTTATCCATTCATCTCACTCCCCTTTCCTTTGAATTTTAGTCCCATTTTTAAGGTTTTATTGCTATGTTGGAATAAGGCATTGCATGTGTATATTATTTCTTTATCACTTATTTTTTTGCTCATGTTATCCTTAATACACTCTATGATATATCTAAGATTCTACCCATATATATATATATATTTATTTATTTATTTTTTATATTTTATATTTTTTTCTATTTCGATTGATAAATGTGTTTATATTAGAAAGTAAGTGTTGAATTTTAGAATTTTTTTTTCTACTAATATTATTTATATGTTTAAATATCTAATAAGAAAAATAGTGATTATTTGCATTATTAATTTTTTTCTTTTTTCCTTTTTATATATGCAATTCACTTCCAACCATAAGATTTGAATTGTTCCCAACCTGGTTGCCACAGTTGTATTTAGGTGTCCTTAAGTATGGACTTTCATCAATGATTTAACTTATATGGTTGAGCTAGTTCCTACATTGATAAACACTTTTGTACAAAAGTACTACACTACCATCTTAAATAAAAACACTCAATAAAACTAAACTAGTTAAAATAATGCTTGAGAACATGAGAAAAGTAATTGTAGATAATTATGCTAAGAGAGTTTTTTTTTTAATTATAATTTAGTATGCAAGATATGTGTAACTCTATAGAGATTACACATAAGATTTAAAATATAATAATAACTAGAAAAACCAGATAAATTAAATGGTCGATAAACAACTATAGGAATCCATCCATGATAAAGATCAAAACACTTTATCATATATTTCATATTGGTAAAAAAGGAAAATCATAAAAATTAACTAAATTATAAATTTATTTTAAATTATATTTATTATTATTAGTTATAAAAATAATTAATATATAAATTAAATATATATGCATTTGAAAAAATATGTAACAGGATTTGTGGCTCAATATCATGGCTTATGAATACCACATGCCCCCAAAAAAACCATAGTCGTACATGAGATGTTAACATCTCATCTATCAGATTTATAGTTCCATCAAGAAACAACTGTAACCCTATAACTTCCTTCCGCCCTCTCAATTCTATTGATTAAATACAGAATGAAAAAAAATAAAAATAAAAAGTTTGTTAAAAGTAAAAAATGTGATACATAAGTGTGACATAGATCCGACCAACGTTTTACCTTTTCAAATTACAATAATAATTCAAAAATAAATGTTAAATTAAAATAATAATTCAAAAAATAAATTTAAATATGTCATAAAATTAAATTTAATAAACAGAGTCTAAATGTTATATGTTATGATATTTTTCTAGGTATATTTTAGTTAAAAATTTTCAAAATATAGTTAAAATTTACTACCACTACAAAAATAATTAATAGAATTATAAAATTCAATTTCACTTCATATTCAAAAATACAATTTTAATAATAAAAATTTAAAAATATTAATAGAAAATTATATTATTAAATTTCAAATGGAATTTGTAAACCATAAAATGACAACATAAACTATAAAATAACAATATAAACCATAAAGTAACAACAAACACTCTTTGAGATTGAGAGTTCAGAATTTCCACAGTCTTCATTTTTTTAGTCCTAAAAAATGAAGACTGTGAATTCAAAACTCTCAATCTCAAAAACTACACCACACAAACCTCCAAACTATTAACAAACACTCTTATTTAATTTTGTGTTTCTTATTGTGATTAGTTCTTCTCGTTAACTAGAATGTGACACTTTCTATTTATTGTTCATACTTTATAGTGAGAAAATTCCTTGAAAATATTTTACACATTGCATAATTTTTCAGATGTTTTCTTCCTTAGATCACACAATGTTTGTCTCTTCATATTTTCTTTAAAATAATGTGTTATTTTTAAATCTTGTTTGCAATATGTAAAAGTAAAGATAATATCTAGAACACTAAAAGGCAAGTGTGGGTCTTTCTGAGCTTGTGCAAAGACACACATACACACCAAAGTTGTTTTCTTGTTATCTTAAGCTTTTGAGAATTCATGCTTAGGAATTGTGTTGGTTTGAAAAATCCTTTGCATCCCTCTTTCATGCAACTTGGATTTAGCTCAGGGAAGTTGCTTGGTATGCACACTTCTAGTTGGGCTTTAAACTTCTCTATATTTTTGAATTGTCTTATGTATAATGCCTTGTGTTTTTCTTGCCTTGTAAATATTAACTATTTCAATTGTAAACTTCTGTGATCCATAATTGTTTAACTAATTCTTCCGGAAAAATCACAATATCATTTGGAGGGCCTACTCGTTTCTAACTACCCAGTGTAGTTCATCATCATGAACTAAATTGGGTACTTAGAAACGAGTAGGCCCTCCAAATGATATTGTGATTTTTCCGGAAGAATTAGTTAAACAATATTAACTGTTATTAAATTTTGAATGGAATTTGTAAAAAGATAAAATGACAATAAACACTAAATTAAAACAAAATGGCCTTGCAATAAAAGGGAAAACCTAATCCACCAAACCTCAACACGGTAAAATAAATCTCATTACTACAACCAACTTCATAACCATTATAAGGGCTAGAAAAATATGATTCTAATCAACAACTCCCCAAGTTGTGGGTCTCTTAAAAAGGTTAATAAGATAAAAAAACAAGTAGCAACAAAAACCTATTAAATTACACCACCTACAATTGTTGTTTAAGGAGAGGTAAATAATGAAAATCAATAATAGCTAAAATATTAAAATTTCTAGATAACAAATTAATTAAAATAAACTCAATAACAAAAACAAATTTAAGAATTTAAATTCATTTAAAGAATTCAAACTAAGTCAATGAAAACAAAAATGACTCTCTTTGGAATGTTCACTTCTCTTTTATATATTTATATATATATATATATATATATCACTACCTATCTCTAATCTTCCACAAATATTATAATTTGTGTTTTATTAATGAGTTTGAGGATGTTGTTTTGAGAAATAGATACTCAAATTCAATTAACGAAGTTGAAGAGAAAAACTAACTTAAAGTGTTGGTAATCTTTAAGTACGGTTGTGGATGCAAATTGATAATTTTCTAGAAAAAAATAAATTGATGGCCTGAAGGAGAGGAATTAGTCTTGACTCTTTGAATCTCTACTATCCTAAGGACCCTAAAACCCCATATTCATGGCAGATTCTCGCAGTGTGAAAGTGGAGTCCACAACCCAATCATCCTCTTTGTAGTTCTATATACACGCCTTCAACTCACCTACTCATGCCCAACCATCCACTTTGTAGTTCTATATGCACTTCTATATGGGCCCTTAAACTCAACTACCACAACCTCCATGCTTCATTTCAGATGATTTGTTTTTAATTTCTTGTTGTGTAGGCTACAATGTATAATGTATATATAAGATTTGGAATCTACATGTTGTAACTTATTGTCCTTAGATGAAGTGTCGTTCAATGATGAGAAGTATGACATTAATAGAGCATAGTCTACACATTTAATGGCACTACATCCTCATTATCTAAAATTTAAAGTGAGTGAATATACTTAAGATCAACTCTACTTTAAGGCAACTAGGGCTAAGTTGGACACTCGCGAGTATAGAGCTTCATTGGGTAATTGTCACTAATAGAAAATAAAGTGAAAAGAAATAAAAATTAATAATATAAAAATTAATAATGTTTTCGAATAAATAGAAAATAAAGTGAAAAGAAATAAGAATTAATAATGTTTTCGAATAATTGCTGCAACTCTGCCTTGTTGCAAAACGGGCTGACTTAGACAGTGACGAGTGTAGTTGGGTAAAGGTGAGTAGTAAATAAAAAATTAAGTGAAAAGAAAAAAGAATTAATAACGTTTTTAAATGTTTTCAAATAATTGTTATCATATTTTTTTTTTTTCCAATTTCAAGCCCATATGGAAAAACAAACATATAATTTTTTCGAACACATCTCGACAATCAGGGATATTTTTTTTTGGTGTCGAATACATAGGAAATGCCTAGTGACGAGCCGTCAAATTCCATCCCTGGATCCGAACACCTGTACACACTACAATGATACACATTAACGATTTACACGGATTCGATCAATGCAGATCCCATCTGAAAGAAAGTCAAAAGTCATTTGCACACTATTTATATCCAGTTAACATGTTTGCTTGCTACGTGTGAATACTATGGATGACAAACATTTCTAAGCATGCGTCACTTACATTGTTTTCGTGCACAAATTTGGGTCATGCTCTGATTATCTAATATTATGGTGACCCCTCTGACCAAATCAAAAGGGAAGTTAGGAAGATGCAATTGTGTTACAGATAAGCGGACTGAAATGGTTATGAACAGAATTCGGATTTAAATACAGTTTAGATATTTTCAAAAATCACTTCTTTATACAAAGTTTATTGAAAACTCGTTGATTGAAATATAATATGGTGTTCACTGACTCCTCCGCAATCAACGTGGCTCTTTGTAATGTGCGTCGAGGACCCAGCAAATTCTTTGTAATTTCCATATCTACTCTTTTTTATTCATGTTTTCCTTGCTTATCTTAACTTTAGTGTCCCCAACAAAGTTTTTTATTCATGTTTCCCTTGCTAATCTTAACTTTAGTCTCCCAAACAAAGTATCGTATAGCTTCAAAATGAACAAAATATATTTCGCGATCAGATTCTTCTTTACTATCTTAGAAAATAAAGGGCGCCCCTCCTTTCGGTTAGCAGCCCATTCTCTTCTATCATTTGTTGGATTATCAGGCAAATCAAGAGAAGTTAATGCTCCCAACATTAGTCAATGATCTTGCGAAGAAAAATTTACCAAGTGCCTTACCAATGCCTCTCAGAAAAGAGATCCGCAACAATGTTTTTTCTCCTTATAAATATGTCTAGACTGGACAGTACTTACGAGAGTTCTTATACGATGCATCCAATTTGATAAAATAGGCGGATTGAACTGGAATTTCTCAATAACCGAATCAACAATTCCTTTAGCATCCTCGGAGATGTCAATTGCTACCAACCCCAACCATTATGAGCATATCAATACCGGATAACGCTATAATTTCAGCCTTGTTGTTAGTTTCTCTATCACCTTCTCACCAAAAGTGGTAATATTTGCTTGGCTTTAACACAATAAATACTCTGAATCCACAACTCTTATTCTGGAAAGGACGGTCAAAAAATTCGACAGGCAGGTATTTTCATATTCCTTATGCACAAACTGTTTTTTTTTTTTTTTTAATAGTCGGCCTTATTTCTGAAAATATTCAGTCGCCTTAATGATGATAGCTCTAACATTTGCATCTTTCTGATCAAAGAGTAAAGAGTTCCTACTACTCCATATAGACCATATAATGTATAGAGGAAGGGCTTTATATGGGAAATAAACCAAGACACTCCATATAGACCATATAATGTATAAAGGAAGGGCTCTACATGTTTTGTGGGAAATAAACCAAGACAATAAACAAGACTAGAGTGGTGAAAACTCCCGAACCTCTTTAATGTGTAATGTATCCATGACCCCTTCCCATAACGCCACTACAAACAAACATCTCAATAAAAGGTGGCAAAAAGGGTGACCCCTGCTTGCACAGAGGACAAATGCTCAGGTTATACAATCCTCTCACCACAATTTGCAATTAGTAAGGATATACAATCTTAAGAAGTATTGAGTTTAAATTGAGTTTTTCACAAATTTATATCACGTTTTTTTTTTTAAGTAGAACATGTCTTAGACAAATTTGAGTAATAAATAAATAATATTAGTAAATACTATATATTTATTGATATTATATTTATTAATTTATTATTAGATAATTTTAAAAGATTATATTAAAAGTAAGTTAGATTTATCTTTTTGATCTCTAAGTATTTAGAGTATTTAGAGGGATCAAATCTCTCAAGATACAATATTTGTTTTTGAATTTCGCATTTATATATAAAAGTATTCTTATTTTTAATTTTATTAAATAATAATTTAATCTCCATGAAATATCACTATGGAATATTTATTTGATCTCATAGTGGATTAACCAAGAATGACATCAAGAAGACACAAGACTTTGATAGTGACCATGTGGGATTGATGTGGGCTTGAGGTTTGAAGGTTTTCTACCTTCTTATGAAAGCTCATAAGGTAGATTTGGCTTTGTTTTATTTTGATTAAACACATAAAGGAATCTTTGAAGTCAAAAAGGCATGTGAACTTCACAAACTTGTGACCTATGATGCAAATTCTAACAAATTCATGCTAATGTGTAAGTTTTTTATCTATAAATTCTAGGACTCCAACAAATTAGAGTATATAAAAGATGTACTCAAGATTAAATTAGTTTTCTATGTGTTGCTTGTTTCATTGCAAGTTAATAGCTTAATGACAATAGTAATTCTTAAATTCCATTTCAATGTGTTGTCGGTTTCATTTCAAGTTAATTGTTTAATGATATTAGTAATGTTTGTGGGTAATATTGATATAACCATGAAAGTTTATTTATGTAAATATATTAATGATTTAACTATACATTGATAATGATATATATTAAACTAATGAGATACAAGAGCTAATACAGTTGTATATTTACCTTAATAGAATACATTGATAATGAGATATATTAAAATTATAGTTATAAAATTAGTGATAGTTGTGTTGATATTTTGATACCTGGTAGAACCAATACTTCTGCTAGTTTCACTTGAAAACCTACTAAAGTTAATAAATTGAGTTATGCATAATTTTATTTAGTAGACCGTATTCCACATTATTGGTACTTCTATCTTTTGTATTATATATTGATACTTTACAAAACCTTATGGAAAATTTACATAGACTAAAAAAAATTTATGCAAGTCCTTATGCTCAAGTAATCAATTAATTTATCCACTTCACATCTCAATTCCTTGGTTCCCACCAAAACAAGACTATAAATTCTATTTGCCTATTGATCACTATTAATTGTAGAATTTTTAATACAAATTATGTATTGCCTAGATTCTCCCGATCTAATAATTATATGCCATTGTTAAATACAAAATCACTTCTACAAAAAATCTTGGGGAATTTAAAACACGATTGCTGAGTGCAATATCAAGAAGAAAGATCAATCATACATAACATAGATGTTTTTAACAGGAAATCATAAAGCTAAAAACCCCACTATCATATATCGTGTATATATCATGGATCATGAACACTTGCATGTCCCACCAACCAACCTTTGAACTTGAATTTCCTATAGCTAACTGATTTTCCACTTCAGTTAACTATTTCCAAGTGCTCATTGAGAATAGACTATTGTTTATTGTCCAACTATTATTAAGGGATAATAATAGCAGACATGCGATCTATAAATAGAACTCACACATACATCTAAAAATAGTACATCATATATAAATAGAATTTTCTCATCATCTATAATTAGACATAATCTATAAATAGAATTTTCTCATGCATCTAAAAATAGACTTCCACCTAGAAGTAGCATCAGGCTCCATCCTAGTGTAGGTGCATAATTTTCACTAGGATTTTCTTGTTGAATCTTAACACTCCCTCTCAAAAATAAAGGGATTATCCTTCACCCCAATCGTGTCTCTATGGTATTCAAATTTTCTCCTGGTGATCGCCTTCGCCAGAATATCTGCATCGTGATATTCCATAGGAATGTACTAAAGCAACATGATCTTGCGCTGCACACAATCTCTGATATGATGATACCGGATATCTATATGCTTAGATATATCATGAAACACATGATTAATCGAGACTTTAATACAACTCTGATTATCACAATGAATCACTATTGGATCTAGATGAGAGCCAAACAAACCAACCAAGATCTTTCTCATCCAGATAACCTCACATGCAGCTTGACTTGCTGCCATGTATTCCGCTTTCGTTGAACTGAGTGCCATGGATCTTTGCTTCCTATTGTACCATGAAACAGTTGTAGATCTAATACTAAAGATCCTCCCTGACGTGCTCTTTATGTTCGTTGGGTTGCCCGCCCAATATGCATACGTGAAGCCATGAAATTTCACCTCATCCATCTCTTTGTACCATAAGACATACTTAGATGTGCCCCTCAGGTATCTCAGGACATGCTTGCCCACCTTCCAAAAGAGCTTGGTAGGCTTAGCCAACACTTGAATTAGTTGGTTAACCGCATAGGATATGTCTGGTCTTGTGTTCACTAAATACATTAGTGAACCCACTAACTGTCGATAGACAGTAGCATCCACTACCTCTCTAGATGTAGAATCCTTTTTCCTCTAGTTTCCTGGAAGAGGAGTATCCATGGGTTTGCAATCCTCCATGTGAAACTTACCTAGTATATTCCTTGCATACTTTCCTTGAGACACAAAAAGTTCACCATCTCGTTGCCATATTTCCAAAACAAGGAAATAATGGAGGCCCATATCTTTCATCTCGAACTCCTTTGCAAGGTCCTCCTTGCATGAGTGTATCAACTGCTCATCACCAGTCAGTATTAAATCATCAACATAAAGAAAAAATATTAAACGCTTGCCCTCAACCACAATTTGATATAGGTTTTTATCAGCCTCACTCTCGGTGAAGCCAAGTCTAGTGAAATAGTTGTCTATCTGAGTATACCAAGCACAGGGTACTTTCTTCAGCCCATACAACTCTCTTTTGAGTCTACACACATGCGACTCACTGTTGAAGATCCAAATCCTTCAGGCTTCTCTATGTACACCTCTTCCTCAATGATCTCATTGAGATACGTAGTCTTCACATCCATCTGATGAATGCGCCATCCAATCTGCGCTGAGAGAGAAAGGGATGTCCTTATGGAATAATACCTTGCGACAACTGCAAATGTTTCTTCATAATAAATCCCCTCGATCTGTGAGAAGCCCTAGGCCACAAATCTGGCCTTGTATTTCTCAACACTTCCATCAACAGCTTGATTTACCTTGTAGATCCATCTCGAACCTACCACTGATTTATCAAGCAGCCTTGGAACAACTTCCCAAGCAATTTTTCTGAAAATGGAGTCATACTCCACCACCATTACATCTACGCATGTGGGCTCCTGCACTTCTTCCTGAAAGGAAGATGGCTCAGTCACAATACATTTGCTCATGAGAGCCATGTATCTAGTAAATCAGTCAGGAGAATATCTTTTTCTTCACTGTGAAGTAGGGGCTCCTTGTAGAAATTTATTAATACTGATGTATTACCAAATCCTCTTGATCTCACAATACTTATATTCTTGCAAAATACAGAATCCTTCCACTATTAAACTTGCGGAAATTTAAAACTCAATTGCAAACACATGTGAATAAATTCAATCGCACATAACACAGTTATTTAACGGGAAAGCTTAAAGCTAAAAACCCCAACTATCATATATTATGTATATCAATCGAATCATGTAATAATCTCATACAAAGCTTAGTACATCAAGCTCTCAGTACAATCAAGATTCACTACACACTGTCATGTAGAAATTTGCATCTCCATGCACCAATTTCTTGCCTCCTGACAGCCTTCCTCCACCGTGCAATCCCTGTTGAAGAAGACCTCTGAATGAATTCAAATTTGCCTTGCCTTGACTGCACAATCCTCATTGAAAACTCCAATGTGTGTTAGATGCATTGAATGCATCACTATAGTCACAACGGATAATCCATCTCACCCTTTCACCTATCTCTCCACTGGGTCTCCACTGGAAATGACATGCACTATAGTTAACTATTGTATTCGTTCAATTGCTAGTGAGTTAGTAGTTTTGAATTAATTAACTAATTAATTTACTTAACTCTCACTAGTGTATCTTTTAGTTAGACTAGATACAACTAACTCAACTAAGTTTAACTCCATTAATTGAGTTAAACTAAATAACAACTCCTGTAACTGTTGGGAAAAATACCGAGAGGGAGGGGGGTGAATAAGTATTTAGAGCTTACTCAAAAATTTTAATTTTTCCTTATTAAATTCCATACGCAACTTTATTGAACCCAACTCGTGTATAAACGCAGATATCCTTAAGAAAACTTGCGTATTACCAGAGATCTTATAATGCATATATAATTCTTTACTTAGATCAGTGCATAATTCATTCATCAGATGTTTAGTAAGCAGTAAGAACAGAATAAATCATCACACATAAGCAACACACATGAACACCAGGATTTAAGGTGGAAACCCAATTCGGGAGAAAATCACCGCTGCTGTTGTCTCTGTCTTCAATATTTATTATAAAGAAAACTTATTACAATCATGTACTGGCGCAGACTCATACCAGCACACGGCACCCACCTGCAGAAGGCTGCAACCTTTTCTCGTTCTCCAGCTACTACTGGAAGGGATCTCCAACCCCCTGATCTCATTTACCAGCCACTCTTGGAAGGGAGCTACTACCCACTGATCTCATTTACCAACCACTCCTGGAAGGGAGCTACTACCCCCTAATCTCGTTTACCAGCTACCACTGGAAGGGAGCTACAACCCCCTCACTGAAGGCTTCGACCCTCAGCACCACCATGGACCACGTTTCATCAATTCTCATACTGGATCCAACAACTTCCACTCAACACAACTTGTAGGACTCTTTTCATCAGATTTTCAGGCTAGATCCACTCCACACATTTAAGCTCAAATAACATACATCAAACTGAAGCTTATAACTCCATCAATTCATTCATTGAATCATAAATCAATCAACCAACAATTGATCTTTAATCATAATCAACCAACAACATAATCAGTATTTAAACAACCCAGATATGTAGGAAGACATCATTGACAGACAACAGTAATACAACAAAACAGATTAGAGATTTCCTTCTATACACTTCAGAAAAACCCTAGATTCCATACGCGCTTTTACTTCACTGAATCCGCGTATATACATGCTTTTGCTGAACCTAGCCCACGTATATATGCGCTTTTGTTGTGACGAACCTGCGTATAGATATGAAAATATTGCAGGGCTGTCCCTCTCTTAAGAATAGATAAACAACTCAGATATTTACCCTTTACTTCAGAAAACATTTGCCACATCTCAGATCTAAACATTCCATAAACAAATCTAGAAGATATATAGTCATTTCAGGTGTAGAGATCCTGATCCATAATTTTATTCATAGTTGCATTATTAATTCAGATCTATCAATAAAATGTAACCCATTCCATGCAGATATACTTCAGAGTGAAGTATTCATTCAATACCCAGACACATGCACACTTTGCACTATGATCTTCTTTTCCTTATATATAATTAGCTTTTACCAATACCATGAGTCAAAACCACTCAACTTCTGATGGTAATCCTGGATGGAATCAAATAGATAATACAATGCTCAATACTGTGGGCTAATACCATGGTAATGCCTCTTGGTATTATAATTTTAGAGCACAAATAGGCATATGCGACTTGGGACGTACGTATCCGTGTACATACGCGACTTGGCCTTTACAAACCTGTGTATACATTGTGACATATTATATTTATCATTTCTCTGGCACTTACTGGAATTCTTTTCTCTATCACATCTGAACTGATCTGTAGATACATCATTCTTACATCTTTAACAAATAAGTTGCTATCAAAAGGAAACTCATCAAGTAGGTTTCCATCAAGGACAACTTCATCAAGTAGGTTTCCATGAAGGACAACACATTACATCATATTGCTAACAATATCCCCCTTTGGACTTGATGGCAACCACGATGGTGTTTGATCATCACAACAGATAGATACATTAATTATAACCATTATTCAAAGACCATGATACTCTCCCCCTTTGAAATCAAGGGAAAAGGGTGGATCAAAACCAAAACAAGGTTTCTCTACCCTTGTAGAAAGATGAGCTCTGTAGATCTGAAGTGCACTGAATTTACCATGCTCCCCCTAAGTTCATGCTGAATCTTTAGACAGATTTTTCAATGAAGTACATGACTTTATAACTTAACCAAGTATGACCATTACTATCACCAAGGACTCATACTTACATCAATGATCCAACCAAGTGGAATTACATATTTGACTGAACTACCCAACCAAGTGGGTTTACAAATTTTTACTCAACTACCCAGCCAAGTGGGTTTACAAATTTGACCAAGTCCTTACATGATTGAATATATCAATTTTACATCATAGGTCTCAACATGACCTTTTCATCAAATTAAAGATATGAATTTTTATAACCAAGACCAAATTACCTCAAGAGAGGGATCATATTTCAGAACCATCATAATGCGAACAATGCATTACTTTCAGCAAGGCTAATGCTCCCCCTGAACCTGAGCATCTTGAACATATTCACTAACCAATTCATCATATCAGCAGATATCAACATTATATCAAGAAATTTTTACTGTTAGCAGCATATCAGAAACTGTTTTTGAGTCTTCCTCACTGTTTTTCTTATCAGAGAAAAACATACGCAACTGTCACCATTGGAACTCACATGTATACATGGCTTTAGTTCATGAAACCCACGTATAGAAATTGAAATATAGAAAAATTTCACATCTTCATCTCCCCCTGAACTTATATCATCTGTACTTGTCTTCTTCACATCAGATGCAATGTTAGAAATAAAAATAACTAGAATTACCTAACCAACAATGGGAATCACCAGATATTGCTCCCCATGTGATGATACATTAATGATCCCTATAATGTATCTCAAATCACTCCTGCAGTCATTATGAGAAGTAAAATTTAGAAATAGATGACTGCAGTAGGGTCAATATTCCCTACGTTTTTGACCGGTGCTTCTTCTTTTTCCAGCTTTGCTTGAAATTTCTTATTGTGTGCTGGAACTTCTCCAATTTCTCAGATCTATTTATCATACTTAACCTGAAATTAGTGGCCTTATGTCCAAATGAGGTACAATAGAAACAACATCCATTAAAACATCATTTCTTTCTTGATCTATGCAATTCTTCAATAACCAGATCCCTTTCTTTTGGGAAATTATCATCATCTATGGTACATGCCATGAACACTTGCAGATCTTGATCAGAATCTTCTTCTTCCTCATTTGACAATCCATTATTATATTAATTTGTATAGTAACTCCTTCCTTTTTCAATATTCTCCCCTTTATCATGATTTTCTTTAAAAGGACATTTAGCAGCATAATGACGAACTTTACCACAAGCAAAACACTTGAAGGGAAGCTTACCTCTGAATCTTCCAGTACCTGTTTGAAGTCTTCTCACAAAATTTTCTTCTTCTTCTTTTGATATATAACTTGATTCCTTGAGAACTTCCTTTTATTTTCCTTTTGCACAAGCCTTAAAAGTAGCTTCTTTGACTTGTGAAGGACCTCCTCTTCTCATTTCAAAAGCAGTCAAGATACCATGTATTTGTATAACTGTAAGATTTTACAGATCCTACTTTTCTTCAATAGCTGACACTTTTGACTCGAACTTTGAAGTTAGAGATCTTAATATATTTTCAACTAAAGTTGAGTCTTTTATATCTTCACCCATATTCCTCATAGAATTCACAATCTAATCTAATCTTAGGAATAAACTTGCAATACTTTCATCATCATGCATTCTGAAATTTTCATATTGCATTCTAAGAGTTTGAAGTTTGCCACTTTTTACCTTTTCATCACCTTCAGAGCTCTGAATGATCTTGTCCCATATTTCCTTTGCTGAATTTAGCTGCATCACTTTAACAAATTATGTTTCTGATAGGCTTCCTAATAAAGCATTGACAACTTTGGCATTAATTTCATATTTCTTCCTTTCTGCTGCATCTGTAGGAACACTTGCTGGATATTGATAGCCTCCTTCCACGATTCCCCATACGTCTGCTCCAAGACTTTGCAAATATGATCTTGTTCGTATCTTCCAGAATAATAGATTACTTCCATTGAATAGTGGTGGCCTTATAGAAAATACTTCATTACTTCCCATTGCGACGGATCTCCTTCAAGCGATCAATATTATTCAGAAGGACCTACTCTAATACCAATTGTTGGGAAAAATACTGAGAGGGGGGGGGGGGTGAATCATTATTTAGAGCTTACTCAAAATTTTTACTTTTTCCTTACTAAATTCCATACGTGACTTTATTGAACCCAACTTGCGTATACACGCGGATATCCTTAAGAAAACTTGCGTATTACTAGAGATCTTATTATGTCTATAATTCTTTACTTAGATCAGTGCATCATTGATTCATCAGATGTTTAGTAAGTAGTAAGCATGTGCAGTAAGAAAAAAATAAATCATCACACATAAGGAACACACATGAACACCACGATTTAAGGTGGAAACCCAATTTGGGAGAAAACCACTGCTGGCGTCGCCTTTGTCTTCAATATTTATTATAAAGAAAACTTCTTACAATCATGTATTGGTGTAGACTCATACCAACACTTGGCACCCACCTGCAGAAGGCTGCAACCTTCTCTATTCTCCAGCTACTACTGGAAGGGAGCTCCAACCCCCTAATCTCGTTTACTAGCCACTCCTGGAAGGGAGCTAATACCCCCTGATCTTGTTTACCAGCCACTCCTGGAAGGGAGCTACTACCCCCTGATCTCGTTTAGCAGCTACCACTAGAAGGGAGCTACAACCCCCTCACTGAAGGCTTCGACCCACAACATCACCATGGACCACATTTCATCAATTTTCATGCTAGATCCAACAGCTTCCACACAACGCAAATTGTAGGCCTCTTTTCATCAGATTTTCAGATTGGACCCACTCCACACATTTAATCTCAAATAAGATACATCAAACTGAAACTTATAACTCCATCAATTCATTCATTGAATTATCAATCAATCAACCAACAATTGATATTTAATCATAATCAACCAGTAGCATGATCAATATTCAAACAACCCAGATCTGTAGGAAGATATCATTGACAGACAACAGTAATACAACAAAACAGGTTCGAGATTTCCTTCTACACACTTCAGAAAAACCCTAGATTCCATACGCGCTTTTACTTCACTGAACCCACATATATATGCGATTTTGCTGAACCTAACCAGCGTATATACGGGCTTCCGCTGCGACGAACCTGTGTATAGATCTGCAAACATTGCAGGGATGCCCAACTCTTTAGAACAGATAAAAAAAATCAGATCTTTACCCTTTACTTCAGAAAACATTCGCCACATCTCAGATTTAAACATTCCATAAACAGATCTAGAAGATATATAGTCATTTCATGTCTAGAGATCATGATCCATCATTTTATTCATAATTGCATTATTAATTCAGATCTATCAATAAACTGTAACCCATTCCATGCAGATATACTTCAGAGTGAAGTATTCATTCAATACCCAGACACATGCACACTTTGCACTATGATCTTTTTTTCCTTATATAGATTTATCTTTTACCAATACCATGAGTCAAAACCACTCAACTGTTGATGGTAATCCTAGACAGAATCAAATAGATAATACAACGCTCAATACTATGGACTAATACCATGGTAATTCCTCTTGGTATTATAATTTTAGAGCGCAAACAGGCATACGTGACTTGGGACGTACGTGTTAGCAATATGTCTCTTAATTCCTATCATATTGAATTGATTGTCCTTGATGTCAACTATTGCATCAGTCAAGGAGCAGAGGAAGCAATGTATCGTAACCCAGGCCAAAGACCCTTATCGCATCAGAGCATATAACGCCAGCAGAACAAGTTAACAAGAGGTTGCGAGTGCGATTGAAGCCCGGACCCCGATGGGCGTATAAACAAGGATTAATAAGTGTTTGAGTTCCAGTTTTAATCGCATCGAAGAAAAAATGTGCAGCAGAATGTTTATTAAAATACTTGCGATTGCGAGGAAAATCCGGACCCGATGGATCAATGAACTATATTTGAAATACGGTTGAATTCCGATAGAACACTGTTCTAAAACCGAGAGCAGGTTTACAAAGCTGGATTGCCCATATCGCACTGCCTTTCAGAGATAAGTGGTTTTTTCGAGTTGGGGAGTGATTCCATAGAACGGGCGACATGCATCCCTGTACGACTCCACAAAACTGCTTGTCACTGTGCGCCATCGCGCGTTATTGTTCAACCCAGGATGCCCAGCGAAATTGTTGAGCGTCGTTGATCTGGAAAGGAGTCATCAGACGGTGATCGCTTGATGAAGATGTGCAAAGATTAACCAAAGTACAGAGCAGGAATTTGATTGGGTCACTGATCATATATGTGGGCCCAGTTTAAATTATATTAATTGGGCCTTTTCAAATTAATATTTGCGGGTTTAACCAAGGTTGTTTAAATTAAATATAAATTATGACGAAAAGCGATTGGGCCATCATTTTTAATCCAAAGTTGGTGGAACGTATAAACCTGGGGGTCGACATATGAAGGTCTATGAAGTATGCTGAATTTTTTTTATTACTAAAGGAGAAATTTGGATTAATATCTCAATCTCAGATTGAGATATTAAAAATCCTTAGACTAATTATCTAATTGCCAAAACCAAGGAAATAAAACAATGAGAAATTGTTTGGGGGCTTGGGTAGACCCCGCTGGATTATCTAATTGATCCTTTCCAGGAATACCATCAGCGGTTGGGTGGTTTTGACTCATGGTATTAATAAAGGCAAAACTGTATAAGGAGAAGGGAATAATGGTTCATGGTGTGCAGATTGAGGGTTTGTTAATGAATAAATATTTTTAAGAGATATCTGCATGATCGAGCTCTGTCTCTGATGAATCTAAATCTATGATGCACCTATGGATATGATATCTAGATCTAGAAATGATGAATCTCTAGGAAGATCTGAAAATGAAGTCATGAAGATTTGACGCAAATCTGATGAATAAATTAAGAGAAAGTTGGTAGATCTGAGGGTTGAAGCCTTCAGTGCCAAAGTAAAAGCTTTCTACAAACTGGTGTTAAATCAGGGGGTTGGAGCTCCCTTCCAGTGGTGACTGGAAAACGAGAGAAGGTGGTAGCCTTCTACAGGTGGGTGCCTGCGTGCTGGTATAAGTCTTTGCCAGCATAAAATTGTAAGAAGTTTTCTTTATAATAAATATTGAAGACTGAGATAACAGCAACGGTAGTTTTCTCCCGAATTGGGTTTCCACCTTAAATACTGGAGTTCATATGTGTTGCTTATGTTTGATGGTTTGTTCTGTTATTTTTGTTCAGGCTTACTTCTTACTAAACATCTGATGAATGAATGATGCAATGATCTAAGTAAAGGCATAATAAGTTCTCTGGACATACAAGTTGGATTCAGTAAAGTAGCATATGGTTTTAAGAAAGAAAAATTAAAATTTCTCAGTCAGCTATAAATACTGATTCACCCCCCCCTCTCAGTATTTATTCCAACAATTGGTATCAAAGCAGGTCCTTCTGAAAAAGCTTAGCCACTAGAAGGAAGATCAATCAAGATGAGCAATCAAGAAGGAACATCATCTATCAGGCCTCCGCTCTTCAACGGAAACAATTTAATCTTCTGGAAAACAAGGATGAGATCCTATCTTCAGTCTCTAGGTGCAAATGTATGGGCTATTGTTGAAGCAAGATATCAATATCCAGCTGCAGTACCAACAGATCCAACGGAAAGAAAGAATTATGAAACAAATGCAAAGGCGGTTAATGCTCTATTGGGAAGTCTAACTGAATTAGAATTTGTCAAAGTCATGCAGCTGATTACAACAAAGGAAATATGGGACAAAATCATTCTAAGTTATGAAGGTGATGCAAAGGTAAAAAGTGCTAAACTCCAAACTCTCAGAATTCAATATGAGAATCTAAAAATGCATAATGAGGAGAGCATTGCCAATTTCTTTTTACGTCTTGATGATACCGTAAATCGTATGAGAAATATGGGAGAAACAATAACTGAATCAACTTTGGTTGAGAAATTTTTAATATCACTAACGACAAAATTTGAGTCAAAAGTTTCTGCTCTTGAAGAAAAGCAGGATCTTCAAAATCTTACTGTGGTACAACTTCATGGCATACTAAATGCATATGAAATGAGAAGAGGAGGACCATCTGAAGTCAAAGAAGCCGTCTTTAGATCTTCTACAAAAGGGAAGGAAGTACAAGAGACAAAAGGATCAAGGTATATATGAGAAGAAGATGAGGTAAATTTTGTAAAGAAACTCCAACTTGGTACAGGACGGTTCAGAGGTAAGCTTCCTTTCAAATGTTTTGCTTGTGGAAGAGTTGGTCATTATGCTGCTAAGTGTCCTCACAAAGAAACACATGAAAAAGGAAAGGACGTAGCAAGAAGGAATAAGAATCGGTTTAGCACTAGAAAAAGTTACTATACGCATGAAGACAGTGATGGGTTATCAGACAATGAGGAAGAATGTGAACAAGATCTTAGACTTCTCATGGCATTTGAAAAGGAGTCTAGAGAAGAAAAGGATACTTTTATGGATGCTTTAGAGGACAATTATTTTTTTGATGAAATCAATCAACTCAAAATATGCTTAGAAGAAAGTAAAATAACCATAGAGACTCTGAAAAACTAGCTTCAAGAAAAGGAGAAACATAATGAGAAATTAGAATGTGAAATAGTAAGTCTAAGAAAAGAAATTGAGAAAGTAAAGAATTTGAATCTTAGATTTTCTAAAGGATCTGAAACCTTAGATGAGATTATCAAGATACAACGTTCTCCTCTTCTAAAAAAAGGTCTTGGATATATCGAAGAATCTTCTCAGGCTTCAGCACAAAATTATCTAAAAGCATCTACAGCCAATACACAACATTCTGCTCCTCAACAAGAGAGTAAAGAATCTCTACAGATAAGGCATGACCATCTCAATTCAAAGAACACTAACAGGAGTACCTTTCAAAGAAACACCAATCAACAGGTAAATTCAAGTAGAAGATTTCATGATCGCATAAATTTCTTCTTTAATGGACAATGTTTCTCATGTCACAATTTTGGTCATAAAGCTGTTCAATGTGTTGCATATAAAACCATCATGACAAGAGAAGCAAGAAAGAAACAGATTGATATTGGAACAAAGAAGAATACATATAACAAATTTTCTCCTCTTCAAAATGAAGTTGAATGTGCTTATTGCAATAACTTTGGTCATGAAGAATCTGAATGTAGGAGCAAAGTTCACCCAAAAGAGCATTTTCCTTCAAACTCCAAAGTGTGGAAAAATAAGGAATTACAGGTTGAAAATTGTGGCATAGCTTTATTTGCAGAAGGTGAATAAAATCAATGGTACATTGATAGCGGATGCTCAAAACACATGACAGGTGACAAAGATAAACTTCTTGCATATAGTACTCTAGAAAAGGAAAAAAATGTTACATTTGGAAATGATACTCCTGCTGTCATTAAGGGAAAAGGGTCTGTTTTTCTAAAAGAAAAAGTGAAAGCTAATAATGTCATGTATGTGGATGGATTAAAGAATAACCTGTTGAGTGTAATTCATATGTGTGATCAAGGAACTGAAGTTGTCTTTAGTTCAAAAGAATGTGTGGTGCGTGATCTTGATACAGGTAAAACAATTATAAAAGGAAACAGAACTCCAAGCAACCTGTATGTATTGAAGAACTGCAAAGAACAATGTCACTTGAGTAAATCTTCAGAAAACTAGCTATGGCATAGAAGGTTGGGGCATCTTAGCTTCTCTCAAATCAACAAATCAAGAAGACTCAAAGCAGTTCGTGATGTTCCCAATATTTCTCTACCTGAAAGTATCATATGCAAATCTTGCCAATTCGGTAAGAAAACCAGAGTGCAATTTAATGCCAAGGAAGGATCATCAATTAAGCCTCTTGAACTCATTCATATTGACATATGTGGACCTATGAAGAAAAAGTCACCAATTGGTGAACAATAATATATCTTATTTATTGATGATTTCTCTAGAATGTGTTGGATTGGGTTGATTAAACACATAGATGAAGCATTTGAGAAATTTTAGATCTTCAAAGAAATGGTTGAAAATGAATTAGATCTAAAAATCAAGTGTCTTAGATTTGATCAAGGAGGAGAATATACATCAGATGAATTCCTTGAATTTTGTGAACAACATGGCATAAAAATATAGTTTTCTGTAGCTGGCACTCCACAACAAAATGACGTAGCAGAAAGAATGAATAGAACAGTTAAATGGCTAGAGCTATGCTTGATGATTCCGGAACACCTGACACATTTTGGGGAGAAGCAGCACATACAGCGGTAAATATTCTTAACAAGGCACATGTTCGTGTAAATAATGATAAAACTCCATATGAACTATGGTATGGCAATCCTCCCACTGTGAAGCACTTTAGAGTTTTTGGGAGCAAATGCTTTATAAAAAATAATGATGAAAAACTTGGCAATTTTGAACCCAGAGCAGATGAAGGAATATTTCTTGGTTACTCCTCTAGGAGTAGGGCATATAAATGTTACAGTAAAAGACTTCGAAATATTGTTTAATGTATAGATGCTGTTATTGATGAGTCTCCTGCAGCTCCAAAAGAAGAAAGGGAAAAAACAAATGAAGATGATGATGATGACATATATCCTTCTACATCAAATAGGAATAATATAGATAGTGAACCCAATGAAGAACCTGAAGATGATTTATCTGAAAAGGCTCCATCCAAATATGTTCAAAAGAATCATCCAGAATCTCAAATTTTGGGAGAAAAGGGAGCAGGTGTACAAACAAGAAGGACTCTTGTGGGATCTTCTAGTTACCTCACATTTCTATCCACTATTGAACCACAAAATGTCAATCAAGCCAGCAAAGATGAATGTTGGATTCAAGCCATGAATGAAGAACTTGATCAAATTGAAAAGAATCACACTTGGGAATTAGTACCAAGATCTCATGAAAAAAATGTCATTGGAACTAAATGGATATTCAAAAATAAGTTAAATGAGAATGGGGATGTTATAAAAAATAAAGCTAGACTTGTTTTCAAGGGGTATACTCAACAAGAAGGTATAGACTTTGAAGAAAATTTTTCCCCTGTAGCTAGACTTGAAGCCATAAGAATGTTTCTTGCTTTTTCAAGCTTCCAACAAATCAAAGTTTATCAAATGGATGTTAAATCTGCTTTTCTCAATGGTGATCTAGAAGAAGAAGTCTATATAGAACAACCTGAAGGATTCATTTTGGGAAATGATGAAAATATTGTTTGTAGACTTAAAAAGGCTATATATGGTCTCAAACAAGCTCCAAGGGCATGGTACTATCGTCTTGACAAATATCTCCATCAACAAGGATTTTCTAAGGGGTCTGCTGATAACAACTTATACATAAAAAATGAAAATGATAAACTACTGATTGTGGTTTTATATGTTGATGATATCATTTTTGGAAGTAATGAAGAGTCTATGAGTCAGAAATTTGCTTCTGATATGCAGCAAGAATTTGAAATGTCTTTACTTGGGGAACTAACATTCTTTCTTGGCTTGCAAGTGCAACAAACAACAGATGGCATATTCTTATCACAAGAAAAATATCTTAAGCAAATATTGAAGAAGTATGGCATGGAAGATTGCAAACCTGTAAGCACACCAATGATAACCGGATGTAATCTCAGTTCTAATGATGATTCCCCCACGGTGAATCAACCAGAATACAGACCTATGATAGGAAGTCTACTTTATCTCATTGGGACTAGACTAGACATTATTCATGCAATTGGGATTGTGGGACGATTCCAAGCTAATCCAAAAGAGTCTCATCTTCAGGCTGTCAAAAGAATATTAAAATATTTGCAAGGAACTCAAGACTTTGGACTATGGGTGGAAACGTGAAGCTGGGGTACACTTTTGTGAGAATCGGGGGTTGAAAATTTTTTTCGGCAATAGTTCGGCCAAACATTTTATAAAGTTTGGCCGAACTCGTGATTCCATTTAGACTGACGGCACACTGACGACGCGGGAAAACATAATTTTTTCCGGAGATTGGAAAATCGGCAACAAAAGTTCGGTCGAACTTTTACATTTAAAAGAGTTCGGCCGAACTATTTTCTATAAATAAATCGCTCGCGAAGTTCTGTGGTTTACCGGTTTCATTGTTCGTGTGTTTTTTCACTGCCGCTGTTGCTCCTCATGGCCGCGCTGGTGTTCCTCACGTCCGCGCTCTTCGACTCCGTCGGGTATGTTATACTCGTTACAATTAGACTCCCATCCACTGGTTATTCTCTGTTTGCTTATAATTGTAGACCAAGAATACCATGGTGTTGTTAATCTTTCTGAAATTAAAGATTTTTGGACGGATATACAGTGGATATATGGTAGTTTTTAGTTTGTTGTCAGTTCTGTGTTTTTTTTTCACAAGAGAAAAAACGCTGTTTTGTTTATATATAATGAGAAAACAGTCCATCAGTCATTACTTTCGCATCTGAAGGTAGAAACCCAATTTTCCATCCAGGAGAAAAGGGTGACCCATGTCAGACAAGAGATAATAATCCCAAAACACCTACAGGGACTTGTTAAAAGCCCATAGATGATCCACATGTATATACTTTTTTACTGAGATGTATCCAAAATTTCCCAGTAAGCTAATAGAAAAATACCCAGGTAGATAAGAAAAAGCTTGCAACAGAGATCCAACATACATATATTCGAAAAATATCTCAGAGAATCCAAAACCTCCAAAAAAAAATCATTAATCATGAGGGCTAGAGATCCGTCCAAAATAATGCTGACCGTCATACCATATCAAAATGTCAGCATCATGACCATCCGGTACTAACATTGTAGGCAGTATGGAACTTGTCAAATAAAAAAAAAGCACCAATACCTGGAGCAGGTAATGTGCACCAAATCCTATTATACCAACCACAGAAAGTGTACCCAGGTTCGGTAGAAGAGGTCTGGCTCGCTTGATCCTGGGAGCATGGTTGTCAGTTCTGTGTTATGGCATGGTTTGTATTTCAAAGTACGAATGTTGAGGGATGTACATTGAATGGTGTTGTTACCTGTCCGAGATTGTGATTGTTGTTGAGTTTTTCTGGATGTATATATAGTGAATATGCTGGACTACTTGTTTTGAGTGTTTCACTATTTGTGAAGTAAATGAATATGAGTGGTGGGATTCTGATAGGTTTTGAGTTGTCCCTCTCATTCAATGTATGTCATTGTTATATCTATATAAATAATATAGATAATTTAATTTCTCCGTCCGCTGGTTATTCTCTGTTTGCTTATAATTCTTTTGGGTGACCAGTTTTCTTGGTCTGCCTCAGACTAACTCGGACCGACCCATTATATTTGCATGGTTTCTTTCATTTATATGCATGAAAATATGGTTATGTTATCTGAACCTTCTTGGTATCGAGACCGGTTCTGAGTTTCACTTCTTATGAAATCATTTTTCTTACATATATGACATATTGCTATATATATTTTTTTTTCAGTAAGAAAAATACCCTGGTTTATATTGAGTACCATGAACAAAACAAAATGGACATTACAATGCACTAATAACAATTACCATCTGTTACACAACAATTTGTCACTGTCCCTGCAATTCCTCATCCCACACAATTGGAGGGCTTATTCCGTGACCTGTGAGCAGTGACATAACTTGAAAACACTTTCATGGCATTCCTCTAAACATGTACTCTCATTGCCCTGAAGACAACTCCTTGTGAAAAACCCTAAAAACACCCCTTTTTGCATTGGCGCGGGTAGCCAGTTCATTACCCACGCTAATGGGGGAAATCCTTCAAAGAGGGCACGCCAATTGGCGCTCTGTCCCAAAGTCGCACTCACGCCAGCCATTTTAAGGAGTGTTTTTTAAAAATAAATGGCGGAAGTTTCGTCCTAACTGATCCAAAAACTAGTATCTAATTTGAGTTGGGAGGTTTGGCTCCGGATCTCCATGTAGAGGAAGTGGTTTTGCCACCTCTCATGGAAGCTTCCTTAAGGATAGGGCCAATCCCATGATTATAGGGATCCAAACTCCCCTTCCTCCATCTATAAAAGCTTGCTCATCTCATTTGCAAGCTAGTCTCCAAGTTCCCAAGAGCCTAATGCTGCAAGAGCTTTGATCCATTCCCTTAAGGCCAAATCCAAGTGAGGAGATCATTGTCGAGACATCCAAAGAGAGAGGTTTGTCCCATCCCTGGCAGGCTTTATCGAGACGCGTTCTGCTGACGACCCTCCGAAGGAGAATTCAGCGTCAGAGCTATGGTTGTATTCTTCTTTTGATTAATTAAAGATAAGTGACTATTGGTTATGGTTCCACTCTTGTTGTTGATTATGATGTTGAGTTATGTCTTCTCTGACTGACATATAGTTGCATATACTAGATTTTACGCTTGCGTTTGTTTTTTTTCTTGCGTGTGCAGGTGTCCGATCATGAAGATCGTGAGGATTGTGATTTGCCGGAGCTAAGGAATGGGAGCGCTACTTTCTCTACAAGCGACAACGTTGGATTCCAGGTAAGCCTTCATCGCTAGTTGGTTTATTTGCAATTAGGAACCTGCACTATAGCGTGAACGGTTGTTGCTAGACCTGGTCTGGGCTAGTAGGGATCGCCTCTGTCCACAGAGGGGATTTACCTCCACAAAAAATTGGCGACTCCATTGGGGATCGTCTAGCTTTTTGTTGTTCTGCTTTGTAAGCTACAGACGGAGCCTGAAGTTAGCCAGATAGCCTTCAAAAACGCTCTTGCTCTGCATTAGCGAAAGTAGATCAATGCTGCTTCAGTCAATCTCCGGTTTAGTTTATGAACTGAACACTTGGAGTATTGTCTTGTCTTTCAGTCGATTCTTGACTTTGCTTGCTTGATCAGCTCTTTTAGCTGGCTCTTTTCTGAGTGTTTCGCTTTAGGTTCAGCCCCAGAGGATCAGATCTGACCTCTATTTTTCCGAGTTTTCTTCCTTTCATGGTTGGCTTGATTGGCGCGGTTTCCACCCTGACAGTCACTCCAATTGGCGCGGGTTGCCAGTTCATCACTCGCGCCATCCCCTGTCTGGCGCAGATTACAGCTAGACAGTCGCGCCATCTCCTGTAGTTGCTAGGGTTTACCCTTGTTCGGAAGTTTCTTTTGGTCAGTACTTTGCTTTTGGGTTTTTTTTAGATTCTGCTTGAAGTGGTGAGTCTGGTCTTGGTTGGGAGAAATTCTTTGTTTTTTCATTTTCAGGCATTGGCGCTTGTTGTCAGTTAGAAACCCGCGCCAATTGGGCATTGGTGCTAGTTGTCAGTGAGCAAGTCGCGCCAGTTGGTGCTAGTTGTCAATGACAAAGTCAGGCCAATTTCAGGGTGTGTGAAAATTGAGAATTTATCCTGAATCCTTCACCAGTGTGTCTTTCCCTTCCGGTCTTTTCTCTATATGAGCATAGATTACATTGCTCATTGTTTGAAATGTCTTCTCTCCATGATTGCTTGATGTAAAAGGGAATGAATGCCTTGTTTTGATCTCTTGCTTTGGAAGTCCTCTTTGTGTTTGACCTCATATGTCTTGTTCCCTTTTGAGGGATTTCGTGACAAAGTGTCTGAAACAAAAATTGCATTCTTAGTGTTTGTTTACATCTCTTTTGCATTCATCCTTCATTAAGAAGATTTGCATTTATTTAGTTTTCGTCTCAAAGTGTTCTTTTTGTTAAAATGCATTAGATCACATTGCATTGAAGAGTATTTTGAGATTTATCATTGAAATTAGATCACATTGTTTAATGATTGAAAGCTAAAAATCGATTTGAGTGCATTCTCTTTCATTGAAAGCATGCATTAAGTAGATTCTCATTTCATCGAAAAATGCATTGAGTGCATTCTTATTATTTGAAAAGGAAAAAGGAAATTGTGCATAGATTACAATTGCATAGTTTTCAAAAAAGAGGATTCTGCATAGATCACATTGCATTGTTTGCATCGTTGAATGTTTGAAATTAATTTTGGATAGTGAAAGTCATCTAGTTTGGAAAAGATTTCATTTGCAGTGTTGTTTTATGTCGCATCATTGTTTTAAGCTCTTCCCTTAACTAGATAGCATTCATCGAATTGAAAAGTTTTCTTTTCTCATATAGCTGCATACAGGAGATTGTCATATGACATACGGTAGGGCCTTGAAACCGAAAAATAATTGAAGATCAACCATAAAATTTACTCAATTTACCTAAGGAAGCATTGAAACATTAACGAAACATTTAGAGGTATAGGCTAGAGATGTGTTCCGGCATCTTTAAACCTAGTAAGTTGTCGTTCGCCTCTTGGCTTTAGACATCACTAGTACGGACTTGTGCTCCCCGTACCGTCGCGTATATAAAGGGAGACCCCACTAGGTTTCTATCCTTTATCCATAGGAAGCCGAGTCTGTCGCCTTATACCTGTGATACACCGGACACAGCATTCGGGGAGATTTCCTGCATGTACGTTAAGTCCTTGGTTGATTTCTCTTTCATTTTGAAACCAAGGTGTACATTGCAGTTCACGGTTATTTGGTACACCTTTTGCCTAGCATTCATGAGCAGTCATTTTGATCTTATCTCACTCCTTAAATTTGAAAAGATCATCAAGCGCTTGTCCTTTCACGCTTGTTTCCAATTTGAAAGCGATAGAGTCACCTTTTGCTTGTTTCTCGACTCTTAAAAGATGAAACAGTAGAGTTTTGTTTCAATGTTTTAAAAATTAACTTCCCACGAAATATTCCTGGTTAAAGTTAGTTTCCTTAGGGTGTTGTTCTGAAAATTGTTTCTAATGGCAACTTTTCCGGAGTTCACCAACCAAGGAATCCCCTCCGATGGGAATCCTGGTCCTTTTCCTCCTTTTGGAAATGTTGGTGCTCCTTATATGGCAATGTTGTCCCTTCCTGGGTTAACTGTTGGGTTGCTTGTTTGGTTGTTTTTAACCTCTGTGGTCCCAAATGTCTCGGCTACTATTCAATCAGTTCCTCTGCCTGAACAAAATCATGTTGATTCCAAGGTGGACCTCTCCCCTTCTTCGCCTGTTTCTGCGTCCTCCTCTTCTACTTTTCCTGGTGAAAGTATGAATTCAAGTAACCAGGTGGCTAAGAAGAAGAAGAAGAAGAAGAAGTCCGATAAAGGAGAGGCTAGCTCTATGGCTATTGTGGCTAAGAATTCTCCTCTTGATAAATTTTCCAACCCTCCACGGAAAGTCAAGTTCCCTTGCATGTTGTGCATGGGAGACCATCTTCTTCGAGACTGCCCCGGCATTCCCAAGGTACTCGAAGTATGGTCCAATGGTCGCCCACCGTTGCCTTTGGCTTCCGGGAGTCAGGTTGGGGGCACGTCTTCAGCTGCTGCTGGTAAGGCTCCTAAGAAGCAGGGTAAGATTACCAATCCCTGTAAGTTTTGTGAAGGGCACCATGCCATTCACCTTTGTCCTTATATGGATGAAGCCAAGCGAGTTTTGGAAAATGCGACTACTTCTGCACCGTGCCTTCCAAATGGTTACAAACAGCTTTCTTTGAGTCTTCCACCAATTCATTCCTCGATTGGTCAAGATTCATCCTTGGTCGATCTCGCTCCCCCGGAAATTCAAATTCAGGAATTTGTTCCCGACCAACCATTGGTTGTGGGATCAGTTGAGCTCGCCCCGTCTACGGTGCACTAGTTATTCTCCGTGGAGAGTGGATCTCACATCCCTCATGTTCTTCTGGTTTCTTCAGATTCCTCGGACTTGGAGAAAAATTCTCCTATCCCTATACCTCAAGAAGCTGCTCCTCCGCCTCCCGTGATGGAGGTCTCGGAGGATACTCCTCCTGCCTTCGAGATGGAGGTCGTGGAGGATGATCCTTCTTCTTCTGTAACACGAGGGGAAGACCATCTCAGTTCGACGGTAGCCCCTCCGAGTAGTTTAGTCGCTTCCTTTGATTGGAATCGATTTGCAGGATACCGCCTTCCATCTTATGTGCCTTTCGAGATCACAGTACAAGCTTTTGGTCTGGTCATACCCAGCACCATTATAGATGAAGGTGCGTCTATTAGTATTCTATCCTCAACTACTTGGAAACCGTTTGGTTCGCCACCGCTTGTGCCTCTTACGCAGAATATGTTGGCATTTAACAGAAGAACTAGTCAACCGTTAGGGATCCTCCCAAGGTTACCTGTTACTTTGGGAGGTAAAACCGTCCATATGGACATGATGGTTGTTCCAGGCCCTTTAGATTTCAATCTGCTCCTGGGGCACGATTACACCTATGCCATGGGAGCGCTTGTCTCCCTTTTTCGTGTGGTCTGTTTTCCACATGAAGGACGAATCGTGACCATTGATCAGCTTTCGTTATTTGGTCCTAATGTGGCAGTTGGCCTGCCATCATCCCTTCTTGGTTTTTATCCACCCGTTGTATCTGCCCCACCGTAGGTCAACTATGTGGCTACCTACCCCGTGCCTGTACCCAGTGATAGTGCCATTGTGCATCAGGTGCTGGGGGCATTGGGTCCTGATTTCCAAGATGTTGTTCTCCCATCCAGTGTAGAACTCTTGGAAGCCATGACTTCTTATTCATCATGATGATTTTTCGTCGGAGCATGGTTCCTTGTCTTATGTCAATCTCCTTAAAAAATGAAACAAGGTTGTCAGAGCAGAGTTCCTTGTCTTGTGTCAAGCTCCTTAAAAAATGAAACAAGGTTGTCGGAGCATGGTTCCTTGTCTTGTGTCAAGCTCCTTAAAAAATGAAACAAGGTCATTGGAGCATAGTTCCTTGTCTTGTGCCAAGCTCCTTAAACCATGAAACAAGGTGTCCTGAGGATAGTTCTTTTAATGTGTCAACCTCATTAAAATAATGAAACATGTTCCCGTTCAATTCGAGTCTTTGATAAGATCTCGTAAAATCCGAGTCGAGTCGGTCTCTTGATCTCGTAACTTGAACCTTCACTCCATCTGCCTTGCATATGGACTGAAGCTTGGGGGGCATGTACCTTGAATTGAGTCACCATGCTGGGGGCATGCTTACTTTTTCAAGCATAGTTTGTTTCCGTTTCAAGCTTGTGTAAAAATGAAACCGGTTTCAAGCATAGTTTATCTTTGTTTCAAGCTTGTGTAAAAATGAAACCATTTCTATTTTACCTCTTGTGATTGCCATTTTATCAGCCTGTTTTTGCCAGATGAGCCTTGGTTTTCTCACTCCATCGTCACTATATTCTTGGCCGATCATATGCCTTCACTTGGTTTTTTTACCCATTCTTGAGGAATCGCTGTGATGAGTGATCTTCTTAGCCAGCCTCTTAACCTTTCCTTATTTTGAGCAGTTCCACCATTACCAGAACTAATTGCTACCCTTTATACCACTCGTTCCTCCAGGAGGACTCAACTTTCAGCTCTTTTCTGACTCCCTAAACATGAAAATATTGCTGAGTCCCTTGTCATTTCGATCTCGTTAAAGTGGCCCCAAAACGACATCTACCCAGTATATGTTTACCCCTTTTCCGGGCTGGGATAGATTACTTACGAAAAAGGAATACCCTAGCCTATCGCGACTAGGAGGTTTTCTCAGACATAGTTTTCTACCTTTTTGGGTCTGAGGAACTATTTACGAAAAGGGAACATTGGAGTTTACTTTTCCGCTATCTTTTCAAACTCTCTAAACATGAAAAGATGCCGAGTTCTGCCTTTGTCAGACTCGTTAAACCTTGATGACATTGGATTCAGTCATAATGACGATATTCGAGTTCCTCCTTCCTAGGGCTCGTTAAATGTACTAGGATGGACTTATATAGCAAGCATATGGTATCCTCTTCAAGCTTGTGTAAAAATAAAGAGGTACTCGCCAGAAATGGTGGGGGAAATGGAACCAAAATCATTTTCGTTTCGGCAGTATGTCGCTCTTGAACATGGCACTTCTCTGCATTTGTGTCGGGTTGGGGACATCTTATCTCGTTTGTTCACTTGCCTCCATGGGTTTGGGTGATCCTTTTTGACCTCTCATCTGCTCTTTGCCTCATCACCATGACCTCTGATCCGTTGATATCAAATACTGCCAAACTCATTGTCGTGCCGCCATATGTTCAAGAGAAGTTGACCTCTGCAAGTATCAACCTTCCTCTAATTCTCATTTGATCCTGATTCACAAAAGACATTATGTTCCTCTGTCTCGTGTCGATGATGTGGGAAACACTATGGCCCACCTTCGATCAAGGTCACTTCCTGTCGACTTCAGCTCATTATCCAGGAAGCTGATCTAGAGACTCCCTTCTGGTACCTTGGAGCCTGCATGCCTCAATGGCGGGTTCTTCGCATTCGACGTGAGGTTTTCATCATTGGCCTCCGATCGAGTGATTCTGCGGGTGTTCGACGTCAGCTCATTGTTCACATGCCATAGATTGTACCTGTAGTACCTTGAGGACCATTGGCATTAATGGTGGTACCTCTCGCGTCTGTTAACAACTTTCATCATTGGCTGGTAATCAGGTGATGTTCTTGCATGTTCGACTTCAGCTCACATATTCGCATGCTTGAACTTGTACTTTGTTCGGGTCGAGATGGAGCGCAAGACCTTGGATTCCTGTTTGTTACGATCCAGGCTGCGATTTTGTGGATTATCATGATTAGTTACATGACTCATTGATTGGATGGCTGCGACCATACCTGAGTCTATTTACCGATCCTCACTGGATGGCTACGTCCATGCCTTGGATCTGGATTATTACATACTTTGTTATGGATGGCTGCGCCCATACCACGTATATATCATGTATTTGAGACATTAGTTGTACTTCTCTACATAGGTTTTCCGACAGCGGTGTTTTCAGTTGGTCACATTCTCGTAAATCATTTCACCCCTCTCTCTCTCTCGGGCCTCATGCTTTAGGGGGCATCTGTTACACAACAATTTTTCACCGTCCCTGCAATTCTCCATCCCGCACAATTGGAGGGCTTATTCCGTGACCTGTGAGTAGTGACATAACTTGAAAACACTTTCATGGCATTCCTCTAAACATGTACTCTCATTGCCCTGAAGACAAATCCTTGTGAAAAACCCTAAAAACGCCCCTTTTTTCATTGGCGCGGGTAGCCAGTTCATTACCCGCGCCAATGGGGGAATTCCTTCAAAGAGGGTGCGCCAATTGGCGCTCTGTCCCAAAGTCGCACTTGTGCCAACCATTTTAAGGAGTGTTTTTTAAAAATAAATGGCGGAAGTTTCGTCCTAACTGATCCAAAAACTGGTATCTAATTTGAGTTGGGAGGTTTGGCTCCAGATCTCCATGTAGAGGAAGTGGTTTTTCCACCTCTCATGGAAGCTTCCTTGAGGATAGGGCCAATCCCATGATTATAGGGATCCCAACTCCCCTTCCTCCATCTATAAAATCTTGCTCATCTCATTTTCAAGCTAGTCTCCAAGTTCCCAAGAGCCTAATGCTGCAAGAGCTTTGATCCATTCCCTTAAGGCCAAATCCAAGTGAGGAGACCATTGTTGAGACATCCGAAGAGAGAGGTTTGTCCCATCCCTGGTAGGCTTTATCGAGACGCGTTCTGCTGACGACCCTCCGAAGGAGAATTCAGCGTCAGAGATATGGTTATATTCTTCTTTTGATTAATTAATGATAAGCGACTATTGGTTATGGTTCCACTCTTGTTGTTGATTATGATGTTGAGTTATGTCTTCTCTGACTGACATATAGTTTCATATACTGGATTTTAAGCTTGCGTTTGTTTTGTTTCTTGCATGTGCATGTGTCCGATCACGGAGATTGTGAGGATTGTGATCTGCCGGAGCTAAGGAATGGGAGCGCTACTTTCTCTACAAGTGACAATGTTGGATTCCAGGTAAGCCTTCATCGCTAGTTGGTTTATTTGCAATTAGGGACCTGCATTATAGCGTGAACGATTGTTGCTAGACCCGGTTTGGGCTAGTAGGGATCGCCTCTGTCCGCAGAGGGGATTTACCTCCACAACACCATCAAAACCAGAATAACTGATTTTGTCATATTGTCGCCACCCGGATCTTACATAGACTTAATTGAACAAGTACAGTCTAAAAAATACAGAAATCGAAAACAGAGAAAAAACTGTTATCCACGCCCCAGAGGCGTACAAAAAGTGATTGTGGCAACGCTGCGGAGCCACTCAAACTATAAAGAGACACCACATAGTTTTAACCTGACACAATAACATCACATATTAATCTAGAAAACTGAAAATCACAACATCTATGGCACCACTGTACTTAGATGATGGGCACTAAGCCTAAAGCCTGAAGACCCTGTATATTAAATAGCTAATAATTTATCTTTCCATACGCATCCTGTAGCCCTTGCTTTGACAACTCATCCGCAACATTTTTCTTTTCGCGGTATATGTGTTGATAAGTAATACCTGCATAAAAAGTTTTAAATTGTTTTTATTATTTTTATTATATGTTGGATGTGATTTTGATTGAAAATGCTTCTTTTTTATTTATTAATTAAAACAAATTATTAGAAAAATTATTGATTTAAGCCTTGGAATTTATAATCAAAATTAGAAAATGTATTTTTATCTAAACTATTTATGAAAAGTTTAATATTGTTTGATCTTCTCTACCATGTCCTTTTTACATATATCTAGAATAATATTATTTGTACCTGGTTTCTGGTTTTTTGTAACATTTTACTACCATAATGAAAATCTATAGAAATAATAATCTAACATTATAATATCTTGAAATGGAGCTAGCCAACTCAAATATACTATTGCAAATCCCTGGCTAAGTTAGATGAGGAGGCTATGTATTACATATGGTCTTGAATGAGCATTTGGACTCTTTAGATATATATCTAAAGAGTCCAAAAGCTCATTCAAGAACATATGTAATACATAGCCTCCTCATCTAATAAAAATTCATACCTTAACAAAATTGTTAGATCCTTTCAAAGAAAACGTTTCATATAATCAACTTTCATCGAAATATATGATAAACTCAACCCAATTTTATGAAAAATAGTATACCATTTTTTACATTTCACATAATACAAATAGATAAATATTACTTGAGTATTGAACTATAAAGATTTAACTACCCATAGAGAGATAGCCAAGTGATTGAGACAGGGCATCATCACAATAAAAAACCAAGTACAAATTGTAGTAATCCTAGAATCATGCTTTACATAAGGTAAAATTGGGGAACTCGTGACTTGTAATATAGATAAAAAACATTTACCCTTACCAAAAAATATATGATAAAAATTGACAAACTACATAAGCTTAAGCTTAAGGGGATATAATCCTTCTTGCCTTCCATATAGATAATGAAAATGATTGTTCCAAGTCTCATGTTGCTTCTCATGTTATTTTATAAACCTTGATTGGAAAGAAAAATAGGAGGGAAGAAATGTAAGAAATATAAAACATAATGAAACACAACGTAAGAAATAGAGAACATAATGAAACACACACATAGATATCTCTAGACAATCACCACATTTATTTTCCTAGGAAATCCTTATGGGAGACGAGCAACCCTAAAAAGTAATGATGCTCTAGACTCCTTTCCCCTAGGAAATCCTTATGGGAGAAAAACAACACTAAAATGTAAACATGCTCTACTCTCTCTTTTCTGGTATGGAAAATATGTGAGTACAAAGAAAGAGGTAATCTCTCTAGAGTTAGCTAAGACTTTTAGCGTGTAAGGTTGCTATAAAAACTTAACTTCATACATTTTTATCTCTAACTTCACACTCCTAGTTGTATTTTCAACTATGGAACAAAATACAATAACACAAAATGGAACTCTTATTCCTCCTAGTGGCCAAGTATTTAACATAGCATGATAGCCAACTAGGTGTAAGATTTGACTCCGTCAACCATTAATGAGGTTTGTGATTTTAGACCTTTTAGAGTCTTGTTAAAATTCCACATGTAGCTAGCTTTCCATGCATGAGTAATGGGGCTAAAATGTCATTCTCTCGTACCATGATGGTCAACATGATAGGTCAACTTACTAAAGGCATAAATTTTTAATGAACTTCATTTGATGTTTTTCTTGCAGCATTGGATATGTCTTTAAGTGTAGAATAATGGTCAAGATTTCGGCACAAGGGATAATCGTTTGACCCCCAGAAATGTCATTTAATACCTCAAAATGACTCCAAAAGGTTTTAGACCCCAATTCTCCACCCACCATTAAAATGACCCTACAAGTTGATTCTTTCGGTTTTTTCACTCTATAAGCATCAAAATATATGACAAATAATATAATTATCCAATCTAGATCATTATTTAATAATTTGTTAAAATTATGAGTAAGATATACATCATGGAATTTAAATAAATAACGTTAATTCATTGAACACCCTTGTACATGTTCCTTGTTGATACTTTGAAAGTAATACACTTTGAAGAATAATTTGTTTATGGATTCTATTTTTCACATTCTCTCAACCATATCAAAAACCTTCTTATAATATTTGAAACCTAAGGTCTTTCCCATACCAAAGTATGTTCTTTTAAAACATGTTTTCTTGGTGATATGGGTGATTTAGAAATGATTGGGAGAGCGAAATTCCTCATTTAATATGTACAATATGTTTGGTTGAATCCACATGAAAAATAAGACTCCCAACCGTGAGAAGAGGAAATTACATCCTATTTCTCCCCCCTAGCACACTTACCAGTACAGTTAGAATTTAACAGCGCCAAACTGGATTTTACTCTCAGGTACTGGAACCTCTACAAAGGTTCGACCTGGAAACATAGTTTTTCCTTAGGTTTCTCCACTGGTTCTATGTCCAACTTGGATAACCTACAACAACATCCTTCTTTTCATTTTTTCTATCCCCTCTTGGATAACCATAATATCTTGAAATCGAGCTAGCCAACTCAAATATAGTATTGCAAATCCCTGGCTAAGTTAGATGAGGAGGCTATGTATTACATATGGTCTTGAATGAGCATTTGGACTCTTTAGATATATATCTAAAGAGTCCAAAATCTCATTCAAGACCATATGTAATACATAGCCTCCTCATATAATATATAAAACTTTAATCCATGTGCTTAAACTTAACATTGACACAAATGGAATACAATTTTACTCACTACTTTATGATAGAAAAATATGCAGATGAATATTGCCCACATATCCGAAGTCAAAAGGGATAGATTAAAAAGGGATGCTCCGGTCATCTATAAAAGATAAATTAAAGAAGCATGACATATTAGTAATGCAAATTAGATATGCGTATCAATTATGTTCATATAACACAAAAAATAGATGATTCAATACAAATGTCACATAGAAGTCATATTTATCTCATGGGCCTTCAACTTAAATTATATATCTAGCATTACATTAAGCTATAGGAGATAAATCAAAGAAGCATTTGAATGTAAATTAAACATGTGTAATAATTATGTCCTTTGTAGTTCAATAAATAGATAATAATTTGCAAATGCCATATCTAAGCTATATTTCATCTTAGTAGCTTTCAATTTAAAATTATATCTAATGTTAAATTATATAAAATAATAACAGTAATTCAAACTTCAAAATAATATTTAGAACTTTAGTATAAAATGTGACATAATTTTCCTGTGTGGAAAAACATAGTTACCGAGA
Source organism: Pinus albicaulis (assembly GCA_034641835.2). Taxonomy (NCBI): domain Eukaryota; kingdom Viridiplantae; phylum Streptophyta; class Pinopsida; order Pinales; family Pinaceae; genus Pinus; species Pinus albicaulis. The sequence goes on along the minus strand of CM076582.1, from coordinate 1,342,850,093 downwards.
GTTCAAAACTCATGCATTTGAATAGAAAGTGGGTATACGAATGAGCAAGTAGGTTTTTTCTAGAAATGAGGAAGTGAAGGTTGATAGAGAGCCACACAAAATTGCAAATTCATACCTTAACAAAATTGTTAGATCCTTTTAAAGAAAACGTGTCATATAATCAAATTTCATAGAAATATATGATAAACTCAACCCAAATTTATGAAAAATAGTATACCATTTTTTAAATTTCACATAATACAAATAGATAAATATTACTTAAGTATTGAACTATAAATATTTAACTACCCATAGAGGGATGGCCAAGTGATTGAGACAGGGCATCATCACAATAAAAAACCAAGTACAAATTGTAGTAATCCTAGAATCATGCTTTACATAAGGTAAAAATGGGGAACTCATGACTTGTACTATAGATAAAAAAACATTTACCCTTACCAAAAAATATATGATAACAATTGACAAACTACATAAGTTTAAGTTTAAGGGGATATAATCCTTCTTGCCTTCCATATAGATAATGAAAATGATTGTTCCAAGTCTCATGTTACTTTATAAACCTTGATTGGAAAGAAAAATAGGAGGGAAGAAATGTAAGAAATATAAAACATAATGAAACACAACGTAAGAAATAGAGAACATAATGAAACACACACATACATATCTCTAGACAATCAACACAATTATTTTCCTAGGAAATCCTTATGGGAAACAACCAACCCTAAAAAGTAATGATGCTCTAGAAAAATAATTTGTTTATGGATTCTATTTTCCACATTCTCTCAACCATATCAAAAACCTTCTTATAATTTTTGAAACCTAAGGTCTTTCCCATACCAAAGTATGTTCTTTTAAAACATGTTTTCTTGGTGATATGGGTGATTTAGAAAATGATTGGGAGAGTGAAATTCCTAATTTAATATGTACAATATGTTTGGTTCATGCCACTAAGCCAAGAATTTTAAATTCAACTGACTTTTAATATAACCAAGTAAATCCTGAAAAAAAAAGAATAAAACAAATGTTAGGGTTGTGGATTCAGGCATTGAAACAACACACCATGATATTTCAAATTTAAAAATAATGGTTTGAGTCCTAGGTAGCTTAGAATCCTATTTGTTTTCAAAATAAGGATGCACTCCCATTTGATTCTAATGATTAGGTTGTAATCATGTGGCTCTCGCTCAATAGTGGACCTTCCCAAAATCTTGTGACGTCTTGTCACAAACAAAACCATCAAACTGAAAAACACATCATGCAAGAAACATAGCTTGCTGACATATCATTTGTCTCCTTCAAAGAAAAAAAATTCACATTATGTGAATATCTCCATGTACTCTTACATATTGGTGTACAAAACCATCAACCAAACACAAGTCGACAAAACATGCCTCTTCAACCAAACACAAGTCGACAAAACATGCCTCTTCAAACAACTGACTCTCAAGTCAAATAATAGCTCATGTACAAATTTCCATATTTGTTGCATTTAAGTGTGTCAACATAAATCTACTTTCAACATCTTGCTTCATGCAATATGCACCATACTTTGAATTTGCAAAGAAATTCATGAAACATCAAAATACATGCAAGGCCTTAATTGGATAAGAAATCTAACCATCTGTTAGCAAACCATTTCAATGGCGCTTATTTTAGCTGCACTTCATCATCATGTGAATCATCCTGACCCTCATCGATTATGGAATCCTCTTTTCCATTCTTGTCGTTATCTCTTTCCACCTTCTTCAAATTTTGTGGATGACTTGTTGGATACAAAGTCCAACACTTGTCTACAAGGTGACCTTTCTTATGGCAATGAGTAATAAACAATTGCATCATATTTTCAACATCATTTTCCTTATCCAATGGGCCTTTCACCTTTTGCCTCATTTATTTAGAAATTTTCAATGTGCATGGATATCTTCTTCCAACATCTATAAACATTATGATTATTCAAACATCTATAAACATTATGATTATTCCAACATCTATAAAGTCCTCTTCTTTTACATTCTCATTAGCTGCATGATTATTAACATCTTCTCGCAAAGTGGGTGTCAAACTTTTCCATTCATCATGAACACAAACTTCACAAGATTGAGGTAATGAACACGAAATAAAATTCCTTCTTGGAACAGCTTCATGTGCCTCCTTGGCTTTGGAGCATTCTCCATCATGTTTTCCATAACCAAGACCCAAATAATTAGGCCCTTCCTCAACAAAATTTGGCTCAACTATGCCTTGTACTCAACTATGCCTTGTACATGTTTTCCTTTAAACCTTTACTTTCATAGCACATTTTCATAAAAAATTTGGACCTTATTCCTCTAGTGTGTCTCTCAAAAGCACGTACACATTCATTTTGAGAGGAAATTGAAGACAAAAACCAATAGCTAATTCTTCTAACTAACCTTGACTAAAATGAGCTAAATTTTACTTTGATACCAACTTGATTTGAATATGGACAAACTAGTTTTGTTGGGATATCTCCCTCATTAGTTAAATAAAAATGTGTTTAGGATTGTCTAAAGTTAGCCAATTGGGAAGGGGTATATGTGTCAAGCTTTAAGTGTATTTTGTGAGAAATTTATTAGTTAATTAGCTTTTAAAAACTCGTGTACAACAAATAAAATGCAAAATTTTTATTTCTAGGAAATTTTTTTCCCTCAATCCAGATTCCAATCATTGGACATGTAAGAGGAAGAAAGAGGGAATTCAATTTTCAAATTATATACCTTGTCTAAACCAAAATAAAATAGAGGTTTGGTTTTCAAATACATTCAATTATTTGGAAAATTTCTAGCTACCAAAAGTCCATATGCCAATCTACCTCCCAAGAAATCCATTTATTACACCACTGGTTAGTTTTTTGTCTTCCTATATTCTTTATCAACCTCTTTTAAGAAACAAAAATAGACAAAAACCTTCAGTGAGAAAAACAAAATCTAAAACCTCTTCAAGGTCTTCAATCTGCTCGTAAAGTTAAATTGTGTCTTGATCAAGTCCAACAACAAAGAAACATTCAGTGACAACACCAAATCTACAACTTTTTCTTCAACATATTCTAAACCATCTTCAAAGTCAATATTGTGTGCATCAAATTCCTCAGCAAGGTCATCAATGGAGTCATCAAAACTACTATTTCAAACTTCAATGCCAAAAATAAGTCGAAAGAATTAAATTTCTCCTCCAAAACCTTCTTCTCTGAGCAAAGCTAGCATGATGTCGTCGAGAAATTCAGTAATTCCACGAGGAAATTCTATCAAAGTTAAAACAAATCATTTTCATCCATATTTAATGCCTACTTTTTCAGGTGGAACACCTCCAAATTTAAGGACCATAATGCCATAAAATATGTAACTTTACCTAATAGGTGTAGACCTAGAACCCCCAACTTTGCGTGACATGTACAATTGAAGATATTATATGGTAAGCAGTGTGAGAAGAGAGTCATGGTCACTGAGTTGAGAAAGAGAAATAGTTTGGTATGACAACCTTACTTGTGATAGGTCTAGCTAGCAGACTACCAAATTACATGGTAATGGCATTCAAAATCTGAAAATTCCCATTTCACTTGGAAATAAGATGGTAGAGAAAGGTATAGATGAAAGGATATATCCATCTATGGTAAAGAAATCAAATAGTTCTATCAATTCCACCTTGCAACTATAAGAGACATTGAATTAAATTTCATCTCAAGACAGGGCTTTGAGAGGACACTCTCAAAGCCAACCTTCGTTATGGCTTTGAAACACATGGTAAGTATCAAGACTTAGCAACCTTATTTGCATTATTTTTTCTAGCATGGACCTTAATGTCATAGCCTTCTTTTGCCTAAAATGAATGCAAATTTCCTTGCAATTTGGCTTGCGACATTCATAATTCATGCTCATGGAACATGATTGTGTTGCAATTGTGATAAAATCTGTTGTATGTAGAAGCTAATAAAAAATGATCGAAAATGACATTTTTTCTCTGTTTTTTTGAAGATTTAAGGAAAATTACACCAAGTAGCTTCCAACCTCATATGACCATCATGTCAAACTCATCTCAGGATATTGTCCAAGTAAGAGCCACTTAAGCAATCAATCTAGTATACATGACTCCAATTTCAATTAGCAGCAATGAAAGTTCTAAGTATGGTGCAAACATTGCTCCAGATCCTCAATAGGGCATGTTTGATGACAATAATTTGGGGACTGAGAGAGGGAGATGGTAGGAGAAAAAATTTAAGGAATCCATGGGAAATTGAAAAATATATAACTAATAAGGTGGAATACATTTGTAACCTAAGAGAGAAACCTGTTAAGAAATGGGTGAAGTTGGTATTACACACCCAATTGGACAACCTCGAGGATAAAACATTTCTGCCACTTTATTTGTTGGCATAACCTAGTAAGTGTTATTCACTAGCATGTATTTTGTAAAGGCCTTAACCTAGTTCCCATTCAATTCCATCCACCAGGTTGTAGAGGATACCAAGCCTAATTCATGAAAATTAAGTTGGGGATGATCACATTGACCTGCTTGATGACGTGTCTATGAAGATTAGCTACCTTGAACTATTTTTTTGTGTAGGGAAAGAGACACATTCCCATGTCTGAGCATGAAAACGTTATTTGATATTGTTAATGCCTCTAGTGTTTAATTCTACAAGTTATATAGGCAGAGTCTGTAAAGGGCCAGGTAGCCTCTGGATCTCATCTTTTATGAAGGTGACATATCTGGTAAATGCCCCTACAGTCAATCTCTGGAATGGATCTAAATAGAAGTTCTTCATTTTAATATCCATAAAACACAACAACTTTAAGGTAAACTATGTACATGTGTCATTTCTCCCACAAAGTAAAGTGTATAAGTGGTAAATTTTATACCAAGTGTGCTCCCACCATGTAAAGCGCAATTTGGGGAACTTATCATTTTTATAATTTCTTTTTCGATTAAATTTAGTTTCACACATGATCAATTATTGCTTTGAAAGTTGTGTTCTACATAATTTGTGTACACTAAATTACAAATTGATTTTTTGAAATCTATTTTGTGTAAATGTCGACCAATAGATATATATCATGGAGGATGAACGACGAAGATCAGACGAATCCCATATGGAGGTTCAGGGATCGGGGGATGTTCATGGTATTTAAATATAATCTTAAATCTCCATACATGTGTGTACATATGGAATTGATTTTTTATTAACTTTGTGAGTTAAATTAGTTGTTAATAAGTTTCATATTTTAATTCTTAGGAGGTAAGAGGAGAAGGGTTTCTACTCCATCCGTGGAGCGTGGCCAAGGTTCAACTGGTCGAGGTATGAGTGGTAGCAGGTTGCGGGAAGGGGGTGATATTTATTCCCCTAAAGGCCAATCAACGACTGCTGGTTCTCAACAGGGTCATTGTGGGTCTGGTTCTCAGCAGCGTCATTCTGGGTCTGGTTCTTAGCAGGGTCATGTTGGAGAAGATGTTAACCAACAACATCAAGGTTGCCATCAATTTCAATATTTTTTCATTAAATTTGTACAAATTTTTTTACACGTGTTTTTTCTAATATACGAAATTTTATATATATTGATGCAGAGGTCGAAAATGTTCGAGCTAGTGGTTAAAATAGGCGCAGGGTAGCTCGCTACATTCAAGAAGAAGGTTGTCAACCCAGCACAACTTATCCGGCCGAGATCACTAATATACCATGGGAAACCAACATGGCGGAATGCACCTTACAAAGGTGTGAAAGCCTTCATGCAAAATTGCAAAGAGATCTCGTGGCTTTGTCTCTACCTGCTGAGAGTCGACAAAGCCTTGAAATAGTTGCACATTCATTGGGTGAAATGGTAAATGTGTACATAAATCTTGGGCCAACGACTGATTCATTTGTAGAACTGATGAGAAAGAGAAAAGAAACAGTGATGGGTCCCGATAAATGGGAGGACGTAAAACAAAAAGTTACAAGAGAAGTGGCCAAGTCAATGTTTAATTATAAGGAAGGGCCAAAAAGAAAAATGTTGAAGGTGCAGTATTTCAAGCACCCAGAAAAAGCTCGTTATTTGTATGATCGGCATCTTGCGGCCTTTGGAAGGCTTCCATGGAATGATGAGGTTCCTGTTTATTTTGCACAAATTTTTTATGCAGAATTTTTTTTGGGTATGAAACCCAACTACAATGACCTTCCTTCAGAATTTTTTGGCCCGGGGAAAGGTCGATTATATGACCGTAAGGGCGCTAAGCGACATGTGGAGTTGCCTCGCCCTGAGCCGCCATTGGTGAGTCGACCGTTTCGAGTCGAAACTCTGCGATCAGAGATGGATGTGACTTCTCAAATAAGTCGAGAAGAAAGGGATGTTATGATCGACAATGTTCATAGCGGATTGAGTAGAGTCGATCTTTGTTTAAATCGACAAAGAGCATGTGAAAATGCACGTGCCAATTTTGTTTATTGTACAGATGAGGAGATTTACAACATGAATGTTGAAGATCTTCGAACATATGCAATAAATCGTTGCAATGGTTTTCAAGACCTAATTTCTCATGAGGAAGAGGGCACCGGAACGGTATGTGTTAGTGACCTTAGGGTTTGAAATTATTTTTACATATACATGTGTACAATTTGTAATAAATACATGTGTATGTACATGTATACATTTATTTGTACGTGTACATTAATCTAACAAAAATGTATGATTATATGTTAAAACACCATTTGCAGTTCTCAAGCATGATGCGTGACGAAAATGTTAATATCACGTTTGGGACCTCTGGTTCAAACGATGCAGATGGGTTTGACCATCATGATATGTTGGAAAATGTTAGTGTTTTTTAAGTGACTCTAAAATAAATAATTGTTGCCACACATGTACATGTATGTATATATATAATTTGATAAAATATTTTAACAGGTACCGATTCCGTCTGATGTTTTTGGGATGGCGGTACCTTCTTCTTCCTTGGGAGATGTACCTTCTACTTCCTTGGGAGATGAGCCACAAGTATGGACAATTTTTCATAAGTTTAAAATTTATGTTTAAAATATATATCTATATATCTATATATCTATATATATATATATATATATATATATTCCACCTCAAAAAGTTCCATTAAAAATTAAGATATATATATATATATATATATATATAGAGAGAGAGAGAGAGAGAGAGAGAGAGATCTATATTTTGAGTTATTTAAAATTTTTTGAATTTAGGTTCCTATAGAAGATTTCTTTAATCCGCGGACTCTAGCGACAGAGATAGGAACATCCACAACATTTGAACAAGTTGTCTTTAGTTCCTTTTTTTAATATTATTGAAAATAAGTTTATATATGTACATGTGCATTTTCATTTGAAAGTTTTTAATATATATATATATATATATATATATATATATATATATACATGTATATTGTACAGTTTACTGCTATAGATGTTCCTATGGGAGAACTTGTTCATCAAATGGAGAGGGAACCTTATGAGGTATTGCATGATTTTTTTGTTATATTTTGTTTTTTACATGAAGTTCTAGATATATGTATTCTCATTCATTTTTAAAACATCAAATTTTAATGTTCAAGTACATGTGCATTGTGTATGTAGGTTTCCCATGATGCTTCACATGATAGGGCGCGGATTGAGACCCTGATAGGAAAGATGCTAGATCCGTCTCTATTTGATGGACATGATTTGTAGATTTGATTTCAAGATTTAGATGGTCTTAAAATTTGTTAAACTTAATACAGTTTGATACTTGTGAGATCTACAATTTTTGGACATATTTTATTACATTGTTAATATAATTTGTTTTATTTAATTTTTGGATGGTTTTAGTACTTTTGGCATGTGAATGTGAAGTAATGTTGTCATCTATAAATTAATGTTGTCATCTGAACTACATTTGACATGTTATGTAATGACATGTGTTATAATTTGTTTTGTTTTTAAAATTTAAGTTTTGGATGCTTGGAGTACATTTGGCATGTGAAGTAATGTTGTGATCTATATTTTTTGTTAAATTAAAAGTTAAAAGTTTTGGATGGTTTCAATCTACATTTGGCATGTGATATTTAATGTTAAATGTTTTTGTTGGATAGTTGAATTATAATTGGCATGACATGTGAAGTTTTTAAAACTCAAGTTTTGGATGGTTTCAATCTACATTTTGCATGTGATATTTAATGAACTTTAAATGTTTAATCTTTTAATGTTGCACAATATATAATAAAAAGGTTTTTAAAACTTAAAGTTTGGGATGGTTTCAATCTACATTTGCACATGTGGTATATAATGTTAAATGTTTCTATTGGATCTAGTTAAACTATAATTGGCATGGCATGTGAAGTAACGATCTATATATAATTTAAAGTTTTTTAAACTCAAGTTTTGAACGGTTTCAATCTACATTTCGCATGTGATGTTTAATGTTTTAATGTTGCATGATATATTATCAAAAGTTTTTAAAATTTTAAAGTTTTGGATGGTTTCAATCTACATTTGGCACATGTGGTATATAATGTTAAATGTTCCTATTGGATAGTTGTTCACTATAATTGGCATGGACTGTCAAGTAATGTTGCAAAAATACCTTTTGGATGGTTGAAGTACATTTGGAAGTAAGATTGCTTTTGATTTCTCCATGTAGTTTTGTTTGAATGAAAAAATTTCCAATAGGAAGAACATAGCTTTTCAATGCAACTAACCATATATCAATTGAGCTCTAATTGAAAAAATAGTTTAAAGAAGTAGATATATGTACAAATTATCCCTTTAATTTTGATTGGAAATATAAGTCTCTAGTACATATATATGTTTGTTGAATTTGGGTCAATGTCGTTAATGCACTCAAATAGGTAGCCTTGTCGATTTATTTACATTGTTGTTCAACTTTTTACCAAAAAATCCAACTCGTTTTTCATCAATGCACATAGAAAAACTACTTGGAACAATTAATTGTGCATTCTAGAACATATCTATCCAAGACAAGTAACATTTTTCATCAATGCACATTGAACATATCCGACCATTGGACAAGCAGATTTTGTACTAGATTTTCAATCGGGATTAGAGATGTGGGTCAAATCCCACCAAAAGTCAGAGAAGTGCTCTGAGTCTCTTGTCTGAAAGGAATTTTCGTACAAAACTATACTGCAGATGATTTATTTACATTATGTCCATACTTTTTACCAGAAAATCCAACTAGTTTTTCATCAATGCACATAGAAAAACTAGTTCCAGTTAATTGCATTCTAGAACATATATATTGAGTATGTAAATAATTTTTCATCAATGCACATAGTAAAACTAGAACAATTAATTTCATTCTAGAACATATATATATATATATATATATATATCCAATACATATAACATTTTTCATCAATGCACATGTATAGAAAAGCTACTTTCAATTGATACTAGAGCACGTGCTTGTACCCAAACAATTTGTACATGTGAAAACACTAAATAACATAAGCAACTCAATTTTTAGTTGAGTACTGGAAGTTATAAAACATATTTAATCCAAAGATAATAAATTGTTGGACAATTCACTCAAAAAAATTCTAATGGAATTCCATCCTCAATAATCCGTTCATGATCGGATTTTGACATTTTCCATCTCTTAATTTTTGATTTTTTCTTTGATTGAACTTCTATCAACTTTATGCGTGCTGCACACACCAAGTGACTATATTGACAACTTATGGAATTAGGTTCATAGTCTTCAAAGTAAACAAAGTCTCCACTTTGATGAGTTTGTCTAAAAAAATAACCTTTCAGTATAATAGACCCTATGTCATACTGAAATCCGTGATCATTATAGCTTTGTAATAATTTCACTTTTCGTTCAGTGCAACGCATCAAACAATAATTCACATTTTCATCGTTGTCAATAGGTGCAATTACAGAAAAAACATCTCCTGCACAATAAAATAAATTTAACAAAATTATGCATATTTAAATTTATTTCTAGATCTTTAAATCATTAGAAAGTAATTCAAATGTTACCTTCTCTAACAAGATCGGAAACTCGATCACCATCGGATGATATTGTAGTTTCCTCTGATTGCATTTCTTCAAACATTGCAACAGACATTTTTCCCTTTGTATTTAGCTCTGTATGTTTCCAATTGTTCACATACATTTTGTTTTCACAAACGTCATTGGATTTTGTGTTGTCTATGCAAACATCACAAAAATAAGAATATTTTCTTTTATCCAATGCAAACACATTTCTGGACAACTTTGTTTGAATTGAATGCAATTTTCGAGTCCCTTTTATTGTTTCAACGTCATTTCCAATTGATCTATCTACGTCTTCGATTCCAATATGCTAGAAAAACCTTTATATGGAAAATTAGAACAAGAATTTGTAAATATGATATCAAAATACAATCAAAGATAATCATTGCATGATAAATGTACAATGTTTAAAATTAGATTTCCAATATAAATTAAATTGAATGTACCTTCGCACTTCTCTTGATGGGTTTCTCTCATGGCTTAGAGCAGAGATGCACCATTGAACAACTTCTTTAGCGTTCACAAGTCGGCTTGCAGAGTGGTTCATTTGATATCTTCGAAGTACTCGTTTTATGCATGCTCCTGCACCGTCATGTTCTCCTTTTCCATGCCAGTCTCAAAGAAATTACAACAATGTTTAATGCAGGTTTTCTTATGAAGACAACATAACCAAAATAATGATCGTGCATATTTGAATTGACTTGCACATCCGTCTGACCATATCCAATGTTCATTGAATGTTATTCCATGATTTTTCAATGAATCATAAATTTTTCCAAAACAATGTTGTACAAAACATGTATCATGTGTACGATCGTCACTGATATAAAAGTGATATTCTTTAATGATATGTCGATTTTCACTCGTGCTTTCTATATGATCGACATTTTGTTCAGCATGTCTATATATAATATGGACGAGCATGGAGACTTGGTCAGAATGATATTATTCACTCTGAATTTCTTTTTGTGGAACAAATGTGTAGTTTTCTACAAAATCAATCACTGACAAAATGGTCCCTGGTGGAAAAAATTCACGAGATTTTTTGAATTTCAAGTCTTGCCATCGAGCTCTATGGGAATGCTTGGTGTATTTGTAAATTTCTGTCTCAAACTTTCTCAAAAATTCTATCAGAAAAATTTCATCTTCTCGTAATTTGATTCTTTTAACACTATTTTCACCTTGAATCGATGTACCGATATATTCATATCTATTCCATTTCACTTTCATGTTGGACAATGATTGATCATTTATATCAATACGATATTTGTTTTGAAATTTAGTCAAATTTTCACAATCATCGCATTTTTTACCACCAACACATTTCTTTTTTTAAAATAGTTCATCGCTTTCTCTTTCACATAGAATTTGAGATATGAAATCACGGATGGTGGAAGGAGGAGTTGAATCCTTCCATAATGTTCTACCGAAATCAAGGAATGTGTCATAATATAACTCAAATTCCACATGATAACGACAACAACAAGTGTCGCTTACAGTGATAGGTTTTACATACCATGGTTTTTGTTGAACAAAAGCACTGAGTGAAACATGATTTTGACGATTCTCTTCTTTGAACTTGTTGAATAACTCTATCTGAGTGGTTTCCAAGAGATGTTTTTCATGTTCTTCGTACTGATTTCATGCTATTCTTCTTCACATCACATGCCTTGCAGTTGGTGAAACACGCGAATTGTTCTTCCAATATTCATATATTATTTTTTTAACATTTTATCCAAGTCTATCTTTGTATGGTTGCCTACAAATAGCTCTCCAACAAGCGAGTTCATCATTTACATCTATTTGCAACCGAAATTTCCGATGTTTGTGCAAAGTTTTCGCGAGGTTCCCAGTGCTCGTGCCATATGTTACCGAACGATTCTCTTGAGTACTTGAGGAAACCATTTCCATCTGTATTCCTCTACGTACAATTGAAACATCTTTCTCTCTAGCTATCTTAATTGACTTTATAGCACTAATATTTTTTATCACCTCTTCCTTCATTTTTTTATCTTTGGTTGATTTTCGAATACCCAATAGTGTCATAGCTTCTTTTAATTTCTTTAATGATAGGAGACCTTTCAACATTTGAGCCTGAACTATCACCCGCTCATTTAAGAAATACTTTTCAAAAATGCAGTTAACACGATATCATATAATATGGTCAGGTTTTTTATCTCCATGTGTGTGAGTGTCAACATTTTCTAACATCTCATTATCGATAGTGATTTCATCTGTACATATTCGAAAAAATAGTACATATTCAATAAATAACTAAATTAATAAATATATCTAAAATTTCAAATATTTTTCAAATTAGTTCATCAAATAAAAATTAAGCTTCACATTTTACATTAGGAAAATTTTAAATATATCAATACATCATAATATTTACATTTACATACCTACTTCAATTTCTGCTTGAGGTTGATTTTCTCCTTTAATATTTTGAGGAATATCTCTGTCTGTTTACATTAAACAAAATATTTTTCAAACTAGTTCATCAAATAAAAATTAAGCTTCACATTTTACATTAGGAAAATTTTAAATATATCAATAGATCATAATATTTACATTTACATACCTGCTTCAATTTCTGCTTGAGGTTGATTTTCTTCTTCAATATTTTGAGAAATATCTCTGTCTGATTACATTAAACAAAATATTTTTCAAATTAGTTCATCAAATAAAAATTAAGCTTCACATTTTACATTAGGAAATTTTTAAATATATCAATAAATCATAATATTTACATTTACATACCTACTTCAATTTCTGTTTGAGGTTGATTTTCCTCTTCAATATTTGAGAGGGCTTCTAACTTTCTTTTGCGAGATTGTCTCGTCTCTTCTCTACGTTCCTCATGGTCTCTTTTTCGATCATATTTTCTTGAACAAGTTCTTCGATTTGTATGAAGTTTAAAAATTTTCCTTCAAAAAATTAGACAATAACTCAATTACAAAAAATATCACAAAAGATTTAAGTTAAAAAAATTCAGTTTAAATTCTTTGCAAAAAATACTTACTCCAATCCAAAACACTTACTTTAAAAAATTCGAGAGAAAAATGTCTTATAAAAATGAAACGAAGCTCAAAATATTTACTTCAACTCAAAACACGTACATACCTCCAAGAAATGTATTTTGAATGTACATCCAAGAAATTTTTTTAAGTTCAAAACAATTTTTGCCAAAATCAGGCCGCCTCCAAGAAATGTCTTCCAAAAAAATTCTTTAAACCCAAAACAATTCTTTGTAAAATCAGTTTGCTTCCAAGAAATGCTCTTAAATCCAAACTTTGAAGAAAAATTTTTGAACCCAAACCAAAATCTTTGTAAAATGAGATGAAATGTGTGAAATGTACGAAAATTGTGAATGATTTCGCGGCAATTTATATTGCCGCGAAATGTGTTTTAGGGGCTTCACAAAAATTTTCGGCCAACGGAAAGTTATACCATAGTTCGGCCGAAATTTTTATTTAAAGTTCGACCGAACTATTAAGTCGTTAGATTTAATGAGCCGTCAGAGGAAAACATAGTTCGGCCGAACTTAGATTAAAAGTTAGGCCGAACTAATGTGTCACCAATTACGCAAAAACCAGGCTCTGAATACGGTTCTGCAACTTTGGACTGATTAAATTCCATGAAAGGTTGTTAATTAACTGTTGGAACCAAGACAAAAATTTTTAGAATTGAATCTACTTTCAGGAAATATAACTTTTATGGAATTTCATAAAAGTTTACTAATTTTAATTATTTTTCTAATAAAATAGGTGCAAACAATTTTTGAGGGTCATTGTGATTCAGTTAAATCAAAATTTTGTATCTCCCAAAATACATTGTAAAAAAATTGAAAAAATTATGGGGCATTACATTGGTCCATCGTCTCTAATGGGTAGCTTTTATATTTTTACTTTATAACTTATATGTTAAGAAATTTCTTGCGACGCGAAACATATCCAAAATACGCAGTTTTTCGTATTGGAGCAGTTCAAAAAATTCTAGTAATTATGATATGCATCCATTGGCTTTGTAAATATGATGAAACCAAAGTAGACTCTGTCTAGATTGTTGTAACACATTTTTTTTTCTCAAACACACAAATTTTCAATGAATACAACATTGCGACATAACATGACTTCTTATGAATCCTTTGATTGTTAAGAAACACACTCAAAGAAATGCTAAGTTGACATATCAAATCTGCATAAAATTTTTTCAAAAAATAAGTAATAGAAAGCTAACAAAATTTCTCACAACTTTTATTTTTATCGCAAAATGAAATTCTACACAGAAAAATTGTTATAGTTTGCAGAAAGTTGAAGAACCGAAAAAAATGAAATTTTTTTCTCAAAAAAGGGCAAAAAGTGTAACCCAACTTCACATTTTACACCAAACACACTTGTATCTCTCTTCCAATTACAATGGGTGGTGAGATCCCGAAAATAAAACTCAACTAAGGAGAATAAATTAGGATTGGCGTAAGTGCATTGGTGTGGAAAAGTGTGTTAAGGGAGACTACATAGCTTTTCTACCTAAGAGTTATAGCGTGATGCATAATGAGAAACCCAAAACATATGAGAAAAACAAGAAGACATCGTGACCAAAAAGAGATAATGTAGATTAAGACAAAGATATATTTGTATGTGTTATTTTTGGATATGAGAGTATTTTGAGCTACAAGAATAGCAAGGATCGAAGCAATATGATAAATCAAAGTAAATATTAATTTTCAAAACAACTACTATAGAGTTCAATACTATGACCTAATCAATACAAAAATGTGAAGTACAAAGTGTAACATTGTATGATGAAAACTACGATTTCATAATGATTTACAAATGTATGTAAATATTGTTGGATGTCAAACCTCCATGACAAGTTATGTATTTGTTTAGTTCTTGGACAAATATGTTGGACATGCAATAATATCAAACCTCGACAATGAATGTTGGTGTAATTACACCGAAAGTGTTTTTTTTGTCGCATTTTCCCCGGAAAACATCGTTTGGCCCAACCAATTCCAACTCTTCATTTTCCCCTTCAATCGAATAACAAACCGACACGTGGAATCAAGGCCATCATTGTTCCCTTCGATTTTGTCATGCATGTGTCAAGTCACCGGCTTCCCTACATGCACTCGTCTCGTTTTGGAGTTCCACGACATAAATTGTGATCTTTTTAAGAAAAAAATGCGGATGATGGGAAGTGTTTGACAAAATAATCCATTTTACTTAGGGTTTGGATCGAAATCATGAGGGTTTTAGAGATCTTTTTTTCTGGAACCAATGGCAAGGTCCATCTCTACAATGGAATATCCAAACAAGTTTTACGCGCAAATGTACCCAACGCAAGCCTCAAATGATCTCAAAACTCTTGGAAAGTTGTAATTTCACGCTTTCAAACCAAGAAAACATTGCTTATATATGGACTTTACCAACAAGCGATTGTGGGCCCATGTAATGTTTATAAAGCCTTGAGTCAAACCCCACCGACCATAGAAAATGGACAATATGGAAATATGCCTTCTCAGAAGCTATGAGGTTGTTTTTTAAAATATTGGAGGAGGAAGACATTACATGGTATTCAAAGGTACCGGAGTTTGCACTTGAGATAGTGGTGGAAGTGGAAAAACCATCGAAGGAAACAACTTCCGATCATGACAATTATGTTTTTGCTCCTAAAGATACTTCCATTGAAAATGGAAGTTTTGTAGAGACACAAGATAAGGATGTTATATTGGAAGGCCTTAGGATCGCTATTTTTTATGACCAAGTGGGTTTCACTATTAGTAACCTGTCGACAACCGAAAGCCCGCTATGAGCATGCAAAATGCGTAGTGCAAGAGAAAATGTATTTCTTTGGTTGAAACCAAAATGGGCGCTTTTATTACTTAAAAACCATGACCTCACGGAGTGGTCATAGATTCATGGATTTTCTACGAAATCCCCATTGTGCTAAAACGTTGGTGCTCTCTTCCTTAGAACCGACTACTAGCACCGTTGAAAGAGTTTGATTGACTTCTAGTGGAAAAATGATGCGTTGATTGTTCTTCATATTCTCGCCTATGATTTTTGTAATGATTCACCTCGTGAAATATTTCTAAATTCTAGAATATGAACACATATGAGCTTTGAAATTTCTCATTCAAGAAAGAAATATTTCTAAATGCCGTAATCCGAACACATTTAAGTTTAATTTCTTTTGTATAGTGGACTTAGGATCATCTTCCGAGTCGTTTCTTGTGGTTTTTAGGTTGTGCGAGAAGTGTTCTACTAAATAATTGTTTTTCCCATAGTTATGGGAGGTTGGTTTCTATGGATAACTAATACAAACAAAATGGTGGAAACATGCAAGGAAACTAGAAAACATATATATAAATGTTACACAATGGTGTCTTTTGGGAGCACTAATGGCGGTTGGGTGTGTTGTGGAGGCACAAATGGTCATGCTTTCTCTTTGTACAAATTTCGCATCGCATGTTGTTTTTTTCCATTCGTTGGATGTTACAAATGCCCCTTGGCCTTGTTTTTCACCTTACATTTCTAGTAACATTCTCAATAATTCATTTTATTTTTCATGCAATACGCTCTTTCAACTCGATCCTATCTCGTTGCTTGAAATTAGTTTGAGCCTTGAACTTCGCCACCAAATTCAAAGGCAACCCGTTGTTTTATGCAAGTTTTGGATCCTCAAGGTTATCTATTTGATGTCACTTTCAGTCTCTCACACTCTTACCCTTTAGTATTTATGATCCGTATTTGCTTTCCCTCTTTTAATTTTATTTATGATTTGTATTTTTTTCCCTCTTTTAATGTTCTCTAACATTTAATTTTCATATGGTATATGCTTTCAATTTTGTGTTGTTTACAAGAATGGCACAAAGCCAGGAGAAAGGCTCGACATCTAGTAAATGCATGACAAACCATAACCAATTTCTACGTAAGGAGGCGAGAATTTTAACTGGGTAGTGCTTCGTATATTATAATGAAATGGAATAAGTGTAATTTGAGGTAATGAAACTAAAAGAATGATAAACATTATTTGGTAGAAATTCATTAAAATTTTGATTGAATTTCTCCTTGTGAAAGATCGCATAATTTCGTGGTGGTTATAATTATCGAGAAAGGTCATTTTTTAGGTTAACATGTCATTTATTCTCTTGTACTTTATTAAGAGGAATCTAAATTTTCGTTCGATTATTATGAATGAATATCACAACGAGTTTTTGTGGAATTTCGATACTATCAACAACCGAAAATATTTAGGTTCCATCAAGTATCTTGAGAATATGATCCAACATGATCAAGAATCCAAAACCCACCTTTATCTCAATATTTTCTTTTTCCCGGTCCTTCTTCATTTTTTTTTTAATGGAGGAAAACAATGAGTCAATGTATATAGGGAAAGATTAATTTGGAGGAAAATATGCCATAGAGTCTAAATAAGTGGATGTGATAATTGTATAAAAAATGGCAAAAGAGAAGTTGTGTGGGAATGAAAGGATGAACCACACCAACAAAAGAAGTTGAAATTAAAATATCAACAAAATCTAAATCTTCAACATTTACATTCCTAGCAAATGATTCCTAAAAAATGGTTTTCAAGGAACATGGGTCAAAATATATTTTATAAAAAACAAATGAAGAGAATATGAAATACATATAAGCATGACAAGTTCAAAATTGACTAAATAGTGGGTACAATTCCCAATAACACCCCACTCTTCTTAGATGGTACACTGAAACATATGTTGTTTTGATTACCTAATATGCTAGATATTACCCCAAAGCAATTTTTATAAAGATATTCTTGTTCTCCCATATTACGTAGAGCTTCAAAATGGGCATACGGGATTTCTGTTTCATTCTGATGCTTGCTCAAAAGCTGAAATCTTCGACTTGAAAGTTGTTCCCCTGCGCCTTTCACCTTCGCATCCTATCCAAGGTGATGAAAGTATTAAGTCAAGCAAAAGTCGTATAGCATGGTAATCTTATTTCTCATCTCGTAGGGCCTAATTTAGGAATCAATGTGCTCAAAAGCTAGGAAGAATTGGATATCTTGGGTGACAGAGATTGATGACCTCGCACTTACAAAATAACCCCGACTAGAGGAGTGAAAATCTATCACCGGAATGTGCACAATGGGGTTGGAGAAAAAGGAGTGAAAATCGCCATAACGTTGTGGAGTGGGCACAATTACAAATGATGAAATGGATAAAAATGACCTGATAATCGGGTCACTCAAGTAAGATGTGTAAATTTGAATTCTATAGTGAAGTTGAATATCAATTTCAATGATGGTACCAACAATGAGATTGGAGAGAAACTGAGATTATCCAGATCTAGTGGCAAGGGAGGAATAAATGCAGGAGAGGATCCAATAGACGAGTTCAAAGTTGGAGGGGGTAAGCTAACAACTTCACGCTGAAAATAATGACAAAAATGGGGGAGTTATTGTATATTGTAAAGAGGATGCCCGTAAAGGACATGGGTAATAGTATGGTGAAAATATGGAAGTTCCCGAAATTGGCACGTGAGATGAAGCCGGTAGGTGAAATGCAAAAGGATTGAAATAAGCTTCCACGGGAAAAGATTATTAAGAAGGTAATCCATTTACAAAGCTAACATGAAAATAAATATATCATTGTGGCGTAGGAGTGGAACACTCTCTTTACCATGCCCATTTCGATATATCATTTGTTTTCTCATTTTAATTTGTACTAGTACGTATATTGAGATTTATGTACTCCATGAATTAGTTTCATTATTATTTGAATCTGAAGAGTTGTTATATTTTTTCACTGTTGAAAGGCTTGGACAACCAATTACGTAAATGTTGTTGTGGAAATCCATGCATAAACCTTTTTACCCGATTACTTACTCAAAAAGCAGCTGAAGGTATCTAATGAATCAATAATTACACATTTATTGAATATGGCTTTTAAAAAAGGTTATGCTTATCAATAACAACCAATTTAAAAAATATATCTAATGAATCAATAACAATCAATTTAAAATCCATATTCAAAATGATAAGTATAAAATTTTTTAAACGAAATTCATGGAGATGAAATTACCTAGGTTGATTGAAGTTGAGAAAGAAACGTCACTGCATAAAAATAACTTAAACAACGAATGTCTCTAGATGAAAACTCACAATGTATTTGCTTGAAAATAAATTTTCCAATCAAATTAACATGAGTTGAGCTATGTAAATAAAACTAAATAATAAGCAAATCAGTTGACAACAATCTAAGTATACCATGTCATCTTACTTTTAAATGTACTAAAAGGATTTAACATTTTTTTAAAATATAGATGTGTTAATTTTGGGCGACTAGGTCCAAACTCCATGTTGCAATCGCTCATATTAAAATGTTCATGTCTCTATTGGATTCCTTTCTGAGAGGTGCAATATTGATCTAAATATCATCTTGGTTGGATGAGAATAACATCTATTTTGAATTTATTTTCCACATGTGCAAGGTCGGCTGGGCTTGTAGTGTAGGCTCACATGCCTAATAGATGTGTCACACACCCTCACTGATGGATATAAATTGGAGAGACTTGGAGGTCATTTTCATCATCAACTCATCACACTTCTCTCATTGTGGCTTGATTGGTTCAATAGCCTTTGGAGGCATTTTTACCCTCACACGTGTGGAGCTTAAGTCTGAAATTTGCGGACTGCTTTGGGAAATTTTTGCAAGAGGGTTGACTAGTGCTGGACCGGGTCAAACCCTTTGTTGTTTGACCTCAAATCTCTACCAAAATTTCAATTTTAGGAGGTTGTATTGTTGGGCACTAAAAATCGAAGAAACACAAGTCAAGCTTTGACCGGTCTCTCTAATCTCGCGTTGAATTTCTATTGTTGTCTTGGATTGACTTTTCGTGTTGACTTTGGGTTGACCAATGTTGACTTGTAATGAGCCGTCTTTTCGAGGGCGGGTGTGACACATGGAAGGTCAGATGATCTAGAAAGCGATTTTCCGGTTGAAGCATCCCGTTGACCGCCGTAACGAAACAATATCTCATATCATTGCTGGAAAAAAAAGGAATTGTAAATCTAATCTATATTTGGATTGTCTTTTATTGATCTACTATTATGTTTTATCAATGTTTTACTTTCACGTTTATGTGATTTCTATTTGGTACCAGGCCTAAGAAAGATTGAAATAAAATTGCATCAAACATAGAACACCATGGTTATCTAAATTTAACATGGTATCGTAGCCGAGGTGAAGACAAATTCCAAGGTGGTGTTAGAAGAAATCACCGAAAGAATAAATCCTATCAAGGACAAATGACCTCCTCAACCTACAAGGGTTTCAAGTTTGATGATAATCGATCGATAAGTCTAATTATCCCGCATGGAAAATGTCCTTGGATTTGGTGCTTGAATATCAAGATGTCATGGACTATGTGCAAGGTGGGAAGATTCAAGAGCCTCCATCAAATGCGCTTGCCGCCACAAAGATGAAGTATAGAAAAGGGGGAAATCAAATCAAAGATGATTATCCGGGATTCTATTCATAAGAAATTGGTTGCCAACATTTCGGGGAAAATGGAAAGCACATCTAAAGAGATGTATGATAAAATGGTGAGTATATTCAAGGCTAGCAATGCTAATCAAATCCTTTTTTTCAAGGATCAATTCAAGAATATCAATAAGGGCAAGGATGAATCTATTCAATCATATTTTATGAGGCTCAATTAAATGAATAGCCTCCTAGCTATTTGGGAAGCAATATCCGATCGACATGGTTCTATCGCACTCGAGGTCTTTCTCGTGATTGGTATGTATTCAATACCACTATTCTTAATAACAATTTGATTCCTTATTTTAATGAAATATTGACGAGATGTACACAAGAGGAAACAATAATGATGGAATATACCTCGAATGGAAATGGAAGTGACCCTACTTCCTTCGCCCTCATGCAGTTATTAAAGAAGAACCATGGTGGTGCAAGAAATCAAAAACCATGGTAGAGCAGGGCCCAAAGGAAGGAAGGGAAGATGTTACATGTGTAAAAATATTGGTCATTATGCAAGAGAGTGCCCTAATAGAAGGGACTCTCCTAGGGATGATAAAAGCAACAACTCAAGAGGGAATGGAAATCAAAGGAACAAGAGGTTCAGCTAAAAAAGGAAGGCTCCCTATGATTATAGTGGAAATGGGAAACATTTCAAGAGGTCAAGAAATTCCGTGCACGATGAGTCTAATGTTGTTGATAATAAGAGAAATGAATTTATTCTGTATCCGCCCTCTCTCGTTGCATCTCCACCCCCGGATATTTGGTTAATTGATAGTGGTACTTCAAGGCACCTCATTGGTTATAAATAAGGCTGCCTCTCTGATTTGGTTGAGAAGGATACTAATCTAGAAATTACTCTTGGAGATAATGCCACCCATCCCGTGAAAGGGACAAAATTCTGACCCTCCATCTATCACAAGGTCAAGTCCTTCCGATTACAAGATGTGTTGTATGTACTTGATTTGAAGAAGAACCTTGTGTCAATTTCGACAATGGAAACAACAAAGGTTTCAAGGTGGCATTCGCGATGGGAAAGGTACTTATCTGGAAAAATAACTTCAAGGAAGCTCATTTATATTGGTTTTAGAGTTGATAAACTCTACCAGGTTGGAGAAGCCCATTTGGGGCTATGGTTATGTGATACAACTCTTCAAACAGAGTTATGCACCGAGTTTGCACACCTTCATTACAAAGCCCTTCCTAAGAAAGGAAGGTGGTGACAAGGATGCCCAAATTTAGAGATGATCATGAAGGTATATGTCGTGGTTGTGCCGAATGGAATCATAAAAGGGACCATTCCCCTCAAGTGTCACAAAGACAACTGATATTTGTATTGACACAGCAAGAATTATCTGTTATGCTACTCATGACATCCTTGGGAGGATGTTCCTATTACATGACTTTTACATATATCTTCTCGCAAGACCCGGATATATTTTTTGAAGAAGAAGGATGAAGCATTCAAATGGTTTCGTACCTTCAAGGCCTTGTGGAAAATCAAACCGAGAAGAAAATAAAATTTTGAGGACCGACAATGGGACCAAGTACGAGTCAAATGATTTTAATGAATTTTGTAAAGAATTTGGCATTAAGAGGAGACCACAACTGCATACTCTCCTCGATAAAAATGGTGTTTCTGAAAGAAAGAATGGGACCATTTGTGGAAGCTTTCCTCTCCACGCTATGTGACCAAGGTCTTTCTAAGTTTCTATGGGGAGAAGATGCGAACACTACCGTGTATGTTCAAATAGATGCCCGCATTCCGCTCTCCGGACTCCAGAACTCCCAAAGAAGTCTTCCGTAAGAAACTTGATGTTTCTCATGTTATAGTTTTTGGGTTTCATGTTTACTTTCATGTGCCAAAAGAAAAAGGGAAGCAAGCTGGATGCTTTTGGAAAGAAGGGATGTTTGTGGGCTATGAAACTTCGAAGGCATATAGGATCATGTGTCTCGGTCAAAGAGAAGTGGAGATATGCCATGATGTCACTTTCGATGAAGATGTGTCCCTCAAGAATGTGAGAGATATTCCTAGCTCCCAGAAGAGAAAGAAGATGAAGAAGTAGGGAAGGTGAAGAGTCGAAGGACACCCGATGCTCATGTTGAAGAACCCATGCATCCTATTGATCCACCTCCTTCAAATAAGAGAAGACCCTCATGGCTTAGGGATACTCTCGTATATGTTGAGAGACATATTTCTCAAGGGGGACATTCTCATGGAAAGTAAGAAGCCAAAGAGATACCAAGGGTATCTAGGAACCATGAGTATGATTGTACAATCTAAGCCTCGAACATTTTAATAAGATGTAAAGCATAAAGTTTTGAAGGATGCTATGCATGAATAATATGAGTCCATTATGAAAAATGATGTCTGGGAAGTGGTCTTGAGACTCGGAGAAAAATCTATTGTCACCTCGAATGAATTCTCCAGCAAGATCAAGCATGGATCTCACCGAAATGCTGAAAAGTACAAGGAAATATTTGTTGCCCGAGGCTTCTCTAAAAAATAAGGCATATATTATGTGATGGACATATTTTCACCGTGGCCCATTATACCACCATACATTCATCGATTACCGGGACTCCGTTTCTATGCAGCAGGAGTCTACATTAGATGGATGTGAATACCGCCTTCGGCATGGATCTATAGAGGAATATGTGTGGTAAGTGGGGAGCAACCTCTAGGGTTCAAGTCCAGATAGAGACACCATGTGAGCAGGTGTTAAGAAAGAACTTTATGGGTTGAAGCAATCCCTAGGGCTTGGTACGAGAGAATATATAACTACTTGACAGACACCGGGATTCACTCGGGTACGCGTCGATCAAAACCTTTATTTTAAGGTTGATAGAGAAAGGCCTCATTCTGGGTTTTTCTATGTGGATGATCTCTTCCTAACAAGTGGTGACCCTATCATTCATCGTTGTAGATGAAATACCTAGGACCGATGCACTACTTCCACGTAGGTCCGCAGGCTGAGCGAAATTTTCCTTATCAAGGAAAAACATGTCGTGAAGGTGTTGGAGAGATTTGCATGGTGGAATGTAATTTTGTGTCGACACCCTTATGGAACTCAACTCTAAGAAGTTGTGTGGAAGCTACTGGGCCCATGATAGAAAATACTATCGAGTATCACAACTCGTAGGGGCCCTAATGTTCTTAAAGGAACTCTCGGCCCGTATGTATGTTTTGCGTTGAACACTCTCAGAGTCAACATATGGTTGATCTTCATCACATTTACTAGATTGGTGCCAAGAATATACGGATATATCTTCGTGGCACAATCAACCATGGGCTAAGACAATCGCCAATATTTTGAGACTCCATGGATATACCGATGCCGATTGGGTCGGGCAAGTGTGGTGGATCGCAAGAGCACACATGGATGCCGCTTCACTTTGGGTTTTCCTTCCATAGCTTAGATGAGTAGGAAGTAGAAATTGGTGCGGTTTTAAGCACCACCGATGCCGATATATTGCAGCAAGTATGGCCTCTTGTGGTTGTTTGTTGTGAAAGCTCTTCAATGAGTTGTCTTGGCATGTGTTAGATACCACCGTTATCCTTTTTATGATAAACTTTCGCAGTGGGATTCATCTTTATGAGAATCATGTGTTCAATGGACTCATCCAATCATATTGATATCGCATCGCTTATCCAGGATATGGTACAATGAGGTGCCATAAGGCCTGACATATAGAAATCCCGATGAGCTGTGTCGCAAATATTCTCACGAAGCCCATGGGGAAGGTCAAGCTCCTAACCTCTCTCCGAGAAGCTTCGAATCGTGAAAGACCCTATTCGAGGGTCCTACTTGAGTTGGACCATGAGCTTTGGGAGCTCCAGGGGGCTTGGCGATAGCTTCCTGGAGCTATAAGCACACGGGCCAAGGCTTGCCGAACCTTGTTGTGATTCTTCCCACCGTTACGATATTGAGTTGGTTTACCTCTCTTTGATATGTGCCCCGCACACATCCTACTCATGGGAAGTACCTCATTTGGCCAATGAGGGTGGGAAATGTGGATAGAGACCAATAGCAAGACCGATGGATGCACGTAGATTTCCGTACTCTCTATGTCTAGGATGGCACGTGTCTAGCACCGATCTAGGATCAAGTATGATGAGGTTCTACCTCTAAACTGACTTCTAAGTTAGTATGAGAATATTTTTGAGTCCAAGAGAGAGTGTTTTAACCTCTAAGATGACTTCGGGTCGGCTCGAGTGTGATGTCTTCGTGACTCACCTTTTTGTTCTATCTAAGAATGGGAGCGGCAAAGCAAGTTACGTAGGATGGATGCATGATGTTTGGTAAAAGTACACAATGGTACTTATGGATGGAACTTGTGGATAGATGGAATCCTCCCTAGTTGAGAGGGAGTGTTAATTTTGGGTAACTAGGTAAAAACTCCATGTTGCACTGCTCATATGAGAATAGTCATATTTGTTTTTGGATTCCTCTTTCAGAGAGGTGCAAGATTGATCTAAATAGCATCTTGTTTGGATGAGAAAAAAATTTATTTTGAATTTATTTTCCACATGTGCAATGTTGGCCATATTTGTAATGTAGGATCACATGCCTAATAGATGTGTCATACACCCTCACTGATGGATATAAATTGGAGAGACTTGGAGGTAATTTTCATCATCAACTCATCACACATATCTCATTGTGATCTGATTGGTTTGATAGCCTTTGGAGGCTTTTTTCCCCTCACATGTGCGGAGCTGAGGTCTGAAATTTGTGGATTTGTTTAGGGCACTTTTCCAGTAGCATTTACTAGCGTTTAATGTGGTCAACCTTTGGTCTTTTGACCTCAAATATCTTCCAAAATTCCAATTTTAGGAGGTCGTACTGCTGGGCACTAAAATTGAGGAAATTTGAGCTGTTTTACCGAAGCCCTAATCTGCTGCATTGATTTTCTGTTGTTGTCTTGCATTGACTTTGGGTTGACCAACGTTGACTTGTGATGAGCTGTCTTTGAGGGTTGTGGGTGTGACACATGGAAGGTTGGCTGATCTAGAAAGGCTTTGCTAGCTGAAGCATCCTATTGACTGCCATAATGCAATAATATCTCATATCTTTGATGGACAAAAGGAATTGTAAATATGATCTATATTTGTCTTGTCTTCTATTGATCTATTATTGCGTTCTATCAACATCTTACTTTAATGTTTATGTGATTGTTATTTTGTATCGGGCCTAAGAAAGATTGAAGTAAAATTGCATCAAGCATAGAACACCATGGTTATCTAAATTTAACAAGATGGAGATATATATCTATATAAAATTTTTCATATTTAATGATTTGGTTTTTCATGATGATCTTCTCACATATTCTATTTCTTCGGTGTACCTTTTCACCTTTATGGGAAATTTCTAGTTATTTGGATATAGGCTGCTAAGTGAATAGATCCATGTGAAATTCATGCCAATGTCTTTTCGAATTCACTGTCATAAATTATATTATTATTTGTTGTTGGAAATGAAGTTCTCTCCCATATATCGAATGGAATAACACTAGCCATTTTATAAAAAAATTCTAACAAATAACGCACCACTTAGCCTAACAACATCTTTATTATCAGAATTACATTTTGATTTAAAATCCAACGCATGAATAGCTTGGTAATATTTTATCCTTTTCTATCTTTTCCAGTCACAATGATGAGGTTGGAGCTTCCAGAATATATATGTTTGTGGTCCCATTATTTCAGCCAATAATATCAAAATGTGTGCAAGTGATAATTCATCTTTCCCTTGGGGTTGTGGACAAGTTTCAAAATATAGACAGAATTTGAGAGCACATTATCCTCATAACATGACACATATTGATTCATGTGTCCAGGAAAATGTTACTATGATCCATAAAACCATGAGTGGAAAGAAAATATGCATCAAGGCAAACTATATACATCAACATGAAAGGTCCATGCATCACCAAGACCAACTCAGAACAAGAAGCATGAGATAAAAAATAAAAAATCCATCAATGAAAAGATGGAAATGATGTAATAGAGGGTTTTTTACCATCATCATCAAAGTGACGTACATCCACATGAAAAATATCATCTCAAAGCTAGGCATCACTACATTCTGGAAGGAGAAGCATTGCTAGGTAGTACACCTCAAGATGAAGTATCAAAAATGACGACCTCATCTAGTAAGGGAAGGATGGAAGAAACATCTAAAGGAGAGGATGTACTAGATGATGAAGTAATCCCTTTAGTCCCGACTCCACATAGGATATTCAATAACTACAAAGGATGAACTCAGAGGAGTTTTTATAGGTGAACCAACACAAGATGGAGATGTGGAAAGGTTCACTACAACTAGTTGTGAGTCATGAACAAGCAACCCAACAAGAAAAGAAGAGGTATGCTCTAGGGATACATGTTGAGAGTCATCAATGGAAAGGAGCTATAGAAGAGATCCTAGTAGTTGTCACAAAAAGGCTCATCAAAGATAGCATCATGATGCTTAGTCACTTGGTGAGAGGGAGGGGCATAGAGATGATACCCCTAAAAAGTTCATAGTATCCAACCAATGTCCTATTAGGAGTCTAACGAACATGTGATATATGATGTCTTTCATGATACAAGTGGGTCCATGCACTTGATAAAAAGAACCTAAAATGTGAGATAGAGAACTTCCATCGATGCAACCAATAAGCTTTGACCTTAATTTTGCATCAAGGAAGAATTTGGGCTAGTCATGGAGAGAAGATTATCTACAAAATATTTAACATTGTAGATCATCAAACCATTTTAGTTACCCTGGGGAGAGAATTATTATTTATGATGTAGTGAGCTAAGAATTTACCAATTGGAGATTTGATGTCCCAAAAAATTATAGGAACCAATGACTTTCCTTTTTGGTTTAATATGGCTGTTGGTAATCAAATATTTTAATGAGATATTGAACTTAGGCGTTGTTCAAAAATCCTATTTCACTGATCTCAAATACTTGGCTATCCATTGGGTCTACTGCGGAGGAGGTCAAGGAAGATGATATTGTTCATCATCAGCAGAAGGATGTGGAAATGTCAGTTGTATATCAGATACCTAAGGGAATTTTGGAAAGGGTTGAAGTTAGTGGTTAAGATAGATTGTTATCATTGAGAAGTGATAAGGTATTTTATAGGTGTTATCTAGTGACTTTATAATGGACCACTATCATCCTATGAAATTTCCATTATGTGAGACCATTAACATTGACAGATCTTTAAGGAGGTAAGAATATTTCATCCCTAATACTAGGAATTAAGTTTTCTATAATACTGATAGGATCCATTCCCACGAGTTATCATTTCCAGAAGAAGCTATAAAAACTGAGTATGCCTTCATTTTGACCTCCTCCTACTGTGGAGGAGGTCAAGGAAGATGAGATTGTTCATCATCAGCAGTAGGATGTGGAAATGTCAGTTGTATATCAGATATCTAAGGGAATTTTGAAAAGGGGTGAAGTTAGTGGTTATGATAGATTGTTATCATTAAGGAATGATAAGGGTTTTTATAGGTGTTATCTAGTGGCTTTATAATGGAGCACGATCATCTTTGGAAATACCCATTATGTGAGACCATTAACATTAGAAAAGCTATAAGGAGGCAAGAAGATTTCATCCCTAATAATAGGAATTAAATTTTTTCTAATATTGATATGATGCATTCCTGAGAATTATCATTTCCGAAAGAAGCTTTAAACACTGAGTATTCCTTCTTTTTGAGAACCTTAAACACAATCAAAAGAGACAAATTGAGTGTTTTTCTCTCGAACAAATGGTTGAGAGTCTAGTAAAAAATCCTACCTACAACCACGATACCTTTGAGTTTAAAACTTTATACAAATAGAAGCTATCCAAAATCCTTTGCAAAGGATTGTTTTACTTCTTTAGCCAGTAAACTCCAAATTTGGGCAATTTTTAGGATATCTTCTAGGATAATTGCTTTATTTTTCTATTATTATGCTGACCAGTGAAACCGCAAGAACTTTCTAATACAAAATATGGTTGTTATTATTAAAAATAGAAAACACAGGAATCCAAATAAGAGAATATTAAAATAAAAAATAAATGTGTAAAAGAACTAAAATTTATAGTGTCTTTTCCCTCTCTGAGATCCAATAATCCGACATTTAATTCCAATGGAGGATTGTTTTTATTTAGGTTGTCTTAGGGCTAATGTACAAGTGTAGCACCAATTTTCTATTTAAGCATATAAAAAAGTTGATCATAGAAAACTCATCAGGTACTTCAGAAAGATTTAAGTTGAGTAAAATGCTTCATATGAATCTCTTGTGCATGGTGAACTTCCCGAAAAAATATGCAAGCTCCTTAACCCCATAAATTCCAAAAGTGAGTGCATCAACCCCTGATGCAATGACAAGTTTTTCATATGCATCCTTAAAAATTTCAATTTTGCTGAGAGGTTAATACACTGTTATCCATGACAACCTCATAGTAAACCTGAATCCAAAGAAATTTTTTTCTTTAGAAACAGCTATTATCTTGCTTATTTAAGCAATTCAAGCTATATTCCAGTTCTACAAAGTTAGTTATTTGATGACTGATTCTCTAAAATACACAGGAAATAGGCCAAGGAAATAAAAAAATTCATATTCTTCACATGCCATGTCTGCAAGTAAAAGTGGACGAGAAAGAATAACCTCAAAAAGAGCTCTTTGGCACCCTGTGCTCCAACACCATGCTTGCATTTTGGAATCTTGATGTCTTTTGAAGACTATTCAAATGTCTCATCTTTAAGATTTAATATATTATTTTCATATCACATATTTTAATGCAGGTGGGTCTAATCATACACATTACATTGGAGGTCTATAAGACTTTATTTGAATCAAGCTTCAGTGGAAACAATTCATGTAACTGTCTAGGCTTTGGTTCATATTCCCTTGTATATGGGTAAAGTAGAGAATGAAAATAAGATCAAAGTAAAACATTTTGGAAAACAGTTGTAGGTATGATAGGAATGCCCTTTTATTATCCCCAGACTTACAATTTAAACAATATTTTGTTGCAGATTAACAATGCAAATGTTGCACTTTTGTTGTTGCTTTTAGAGTAATTTGGCTTGCTTGGCTTGTCCTTTTTGTTGCCAGCATGGTATTATTGTTACTAGAATTCATCAACCTCATATGCTGGTGCATTGAAGGATAGTATGCACATCCTTTAAATATTTCTTTCTCCAATTTTTATGCATACAAGTGCACCTACACGAGGTTGTTGACAAACCATCTTGTTTAGGTTGCAATGAAATATAATCTCATACCTACAACAAGGATCACAGTTTGTAATTCCTGATTTAGTACAAAAATAATAGAGGCTCAACATGAAAAGGATAGAAATAAAAAAGCCTCAGCAATAACAGTGGTCCAATGAAAATTTGTAGAATTTTCACATATAGAATTGACCTAACTATGCTGAGAATTGACCTAACCATGCTGAGATGTCATACATTCCAAAAATGAAGCAATCAATGTCCTACGAACATGAGCCACCGTTGAGGAATACAAAACAATGAACTAATTCTGGGACATGTTGGCATATTCAATATATTTCATTAGGGACAAGTGTCTTCAAAAGGATTGTGTATTCATTAACAAATTGAGAAAACCTGTCAGATACTCCAAAAAGAAGGGGAACTTCATCAGGGTAACCAATTCTGGGACATGTTGGCATATTCAATATATTGCATTAGAGAAGAGTGCCTTCAAAAAGCTTGAGGATTGATCCATGGAGTGATAAAACTTGTCAAAAACTCCATAAAGATGGGGAACTTGGTAAGGGTCACTAAGTTCACCCTCTTTAAAAACCAACAATGCATAAATGAATTCTAGTCAAAAATGCGGGTGGAATTTGGACCCCAAGTGATCACTCTAGCCTAAGAAAACTAAGGAGCTATTTTAATATTAATGAAAGAAATTTTTTGGTAAAATACATTCATTTTGGAGTTCTAGGATTTTGTAACTACTACTTCACTTTAGTATTGTAAAAAATAACATTATCATGTTGTGAATTTTTGTGTCTAACACAGATAGTGTAGAATACCAAAATGCATGTTAATAAAGGATCATAATACATGGTTTCCCTTCTTAAAATATATTTTTTCATTATTTTTTAATATCACCCTCATGATGGTCGGAAACTTTGCACCACCATTTTTTATTCTTGTCCATTTCTCTTGTCTCAAATAGAATCTGGTAGAAAGAGGTGGTCTATTCCATTACTATGTCAGCCATTATAAGTTCATAGTTTTGAGGTATCTTGAGCTACATTCCTAGTTTTGATTACTGCAACAAACTTTGGAAGATGTTTGATTTGTTGAGTTGATATATTGATGGAATATTTTTTGAGACTTTAATTGTTGTTTCCGAAATAGGCACCACATCTAAAGGCATACACATTAATTAACTCCTAACACAAGTTGGGCATGTTCATTATATTGCACTAGATAAGAATACCTTCTAAATTCTTTGTAGAAATTATTGGAAAATTTACACACCTATATAAATCATTATATTAGATTATTAGGCTCAATAATTCAATGGCATGTAGAAACAATGCATGTAGATATGAAAATGAATTGTCAAAAACTAGGGATTGTGAACCTCAAGCAAGCATTAGCCATAGTAGCTTCCGCTAGGAACTAAAAATCCAACCAAATGAGACCATTATTCAAGTAAATGACAAAAAAATGTTACATCATTAATTCATTTTTCTAAATCACCAAACTTCCAGTAATAAATGATTGACATTTTGGAGTTCTAGGATTTTGGAGTCTATGGTTACCTCAACTTCTTGGTTACTATGGTAGATGGAAAGAAACCAAATATTCATGTGTTCATAATGGCCCATATGATTTGGTAAGCGGGAATTTTTTTATGTGCATTCAAGTATCATTATTGTGAAGGTCTTTGCAAATTTTCCAAAAAATTGAACTGGTGCTACTTATTGCCTATTTCAAGTGAAGCTTAGATAAAAATCTGATGTTAAAAGGTGGTTCAATCCATTAGTATGCTGACTAATAGTTGGATATGGGGCAAAAAATATGCATTTATTTCTTTAACTCTCTTCTAAAACCTTGACTCTTGGTAATGGTTTAATATCACAAAAAAAAATTTCATATAGTTATGCCATCATTTCCTTTTGCAAATATAGTTGCATGGCTATAATGATGGTTTGTATTGTACATTTTTTTAGATGCAAGAGTGCTACTATTTATTAATTGTTGGGAATGATTTTATCGAGGGTGTAGTCCATTAGCTAATGATTCCATTGATAACAAGTTTGATTCAGACATCAATAGTGAACTAAATCCACTATTAAAAGCAGACACAAATTTTCACATGGACTACTTATTTTTGTCTTCTTCCATTGAAACAGATACAATTTGGTATTTATTTTTGAAGACATATCTAGAGTATTTTTTTGCCCATATCATATTTATATGGGAACAAATATATGGTTGTATATTTGTGAAGTTATATTAGGAACTACCCATAAGACCAAATTTGGTAACAATCGACTGATTCTGAGTCAATGCTAGAAAAAAAACCAGCAATGATTCATGTAACAAGGGGCATTTTTGTAACATTAAGTTAGCAATGGTGTAAAATTAATATGAATATCCTTTCACTTCAAAGAAGTGATGCAATTTTTTGTTAAGGGCTTTAGGTTGGGTGAAGGCTTCTTATTGTTTTAACTTTATGAAGCTCAAGTGTAGGGAAATTAATAATATTAATACAAGTTAATTGTTTCAAACTGGTTGATTGTGAGGACAGGTTTTCTATCATTGAACGGATTGGTTGTGTTGGCTACATAATGTGATGATAAATGTGGTGTATATAAAGCATGGTTAAATATAACAGAACCTTGAAATGTTGTCAACATGTTAAACAAGCTAGTAATTAGATATTGGGGGCTGCTTAATCTTAAAATGAAGCTATTCACTAAAGCTCTTTTCATGTGGTTGCAACCTGCTTGTGGAATTTGATGTTGGCCATCAAAAAGTTACTAGTATCCTTAGAGGAATTCCTTTTCCTAGTTGTATGTTTGGGAAATTAAAATGTATGATTGCAAAATGCTAGGGATTGGGGTGTTCTTTGAAATATTCATGCAATTTGATTAGTGAGATGCAACAACTAAGCCCCTCATTAATTATAACTTGGTGTATGGGACCACCAAACCATCACATGGAATAGAGTGGAGGATGAATGGAGCTAAGTCGTATTTAAAAGCACCTTGATCTATAAGTTTTCCCTCAGGGAAGGAACCATCATAGTATTCTCCAATCATAATATGGATGCAATTTTTTCTTTATAAAGGCATGCCACTTGAAGAATGAAAACACCTAGTGGGTGCAGTGGCAACAGGCTTACCTGAGGGTTGCACGACAATGCCAACAACTGAAGAGTTCATCTTAGACACCAATTTTACTAGTTTCTAAAGAATATAATCCCTATTAGCAGGATATATTTTACGAATTGTCCAACCACTATATTATATTGACAAGATATTCCCATTTGCATTACAATTACACCAAAAAATCAATTCCAAAAAAATTGCCAATGACTGCTCTTCATAGCTAAAGGACACATTGTATTGAAGTCATTCATTTCTTGCTATTTTGTGATCTATTGCTGCTATTTCACATTAATGGAATTCCTATAACACAATATGCATGCATTATGGTACCCATTTTCAATGATTATGAAACCACATAAATTGGAGTTCAGATTATCAATAGAGTTTTATTGGTAAAGGAGAAACAGATGTAAACAATAATAATTAGCCTCGATAGTTAAATAAAGAAAATTTTATAATATTCAACATAGTAGAACAAGGTAGACTAGTATAAGAAACTTTTAGAATGATTTATATACATCCTTTAATATATACTCTATCCATATTACTGTTGGCCTCTAGGAAGCAGTATAGGGTTCATGCCAAGCTTGTAACTAATGCATTCTAGTTCACCTCCTTTTGCAAGCATCGTGACTTACAAATATGCATATGATCCCTTGTCAAATTGACACTAACAATCTATTTTAGGCATAACATACTTTGAAGAAAAAATTTGAATTTTTGTTTGTCTCTACATCTATAAAGGATAAAAATGGTGACACTATAGACCTAGAGGTTGGGTTTAATATAAAACCACTACAAGTGATACTAGCATATGTTTATGAGCATTGATCTAAATATAAGGGATCAATATTTGATTCTTGAAAGTTCACTAATAATTAAGTATTTTCTCAACCTTAATCCTAAGAATTTTTGTATGGAAAAGATCATAAGATTTTATTCCATCTTGAATTTTTGTCTTGATGATTGCAAGAGGTAGGTGCTACCAATTCTGTGGCATTCAAGGAATTTCATTTTCATACAATCTAAAACAATGTTAGTATCCTAGTGAAACAGTAGTTTGGAAGATTCAAATATCCACCATTGACATATTGGATGCCATTTTCATGATCTTGTCTAGTGAAAGATGTGTGTTTATAATAGATTTAGATAGGAGTAATGTCTTCAATGTGAAGGAAATTGGTTATAATTTTTTGAAGACGAGGACATAACTATCTACTAGAAGAAATAACCTTGGTATGTAGGTGTTACTTGGGAAAGATGTTATTCATGAAAAATTCTTTCAAAACACTTCCAGCTCTGTAAAAATAGTGAATACACAATCTCAACAATCATTAGGTTGTAAATTTTCCATGGGATGTTATATAATTAATGCAATTTATAATGAAAAAGGATGGATTGATAGAGGCGTGGATGAAAATTTTCAAAAGAAATTATGTGCCTAAGAAAATAGTATCTAATCCCACAATGGTTGATATGTGTCTATCACTCACATTCCTTGATACATACTTACCAAAACAACATGCTATATTATCCCATGGAGCCAATATTTCACGAGGGACAAAACATAACATCATTATGTACTCCCAAGTGGTAGCACAAGATGATTTTCAAAGTTAAAGAGCAATAATTATTACAGTCCTATTCAATCTCGGATGGAAAAATCCTGTAGCAACTTATGTCAACACTTACATGTGTTTGAACTTGTAAGGTACTGCTGATTTGCAGGTACCCGAATTCTTGTTCATCCCATCAGTGATAGAAAAGTACTCATCCTATGAATGCTGGAATTTTAATGTTTCATTAATTTGCATGATAACTAAGCATACGGAAAGAAAACACTCTATTGGTGAAGTTTTAAGGTCATTGCACTGGATCAATGATTTCAGGTAGCACCCTCATTTTTCACATGATATAGTAGGGTAGGAAAGGAATAAAATCTTTTGAGAAATAGTGTAGCATGAATAAGCTCCCTTGATCACTAAATGTTATTCCATTTTTTCATAAATAGATACTTGTCTTTTTCTTTGTAAAAGACAAAATTTTGTGGTGCTTTTACTAGAATGGGAGGCCATTCTCATATATACAAGTCAAAATTATAAGACTCTCATGCACTCCCAAGAAGAGAACATCTCTGAGTCGAAGCCTGTGTTACCCCTTATTTTGGCATAGTGTTAACACTAGTGAATTATCAAGAGTTAACCAATTTGATGTTGGGAGGTTGGATATAGAAATGTTAGCTATGTTGAAGGATCAACTTGTTAAGGTATTCTTCGTGACGAATAATATTCTCACAATGGTCTTTGTGAGGAGTTGTTGAAATTTTTCAATCATATGCAACAAAATGGGATGAAAGTGGATAATTTCACCTTTTCCACTTCTTTTGCAACATGCACTAGTTTAAGATGCAATTCCATATAATCATCATTAAAGTTAGGTTGGACTCAAATATCTTTGTGGAGAATTATCTTGTTGACATGTATGCCAAATTATCTTGTTGACCTGTATACCAAATGTGGCAGCATAGAAGAGGCATGCTTAGTCTTTGATAATATGTTTGAACAGAGGGAATTTTCATGAAACACAATGAATATTGGATATTCTGAACATGCTTATGGTGAGGAAGCATTGCATGATCTCAGTGGGTTATGAAATTACCTTTTTTATGTTGAAGGATGAATGAGATGGAGTGTAAACAAATAGGGAAGGTGTATCAGCAAGCTGCAAATAATCTGGACTGTCCTTTGGATGAGAATTTGAAACTATAGAAAGGCTCAAAATTTTGACATGCATTCGGGATTGCAAAAAAAGAGCAACAAAAAGTGCAAGAGGAGTTGAATACATAGTTTATTTTTTTAGAAACAAGAAAAAATAGTTTCAATTTCGCAAATCCAAAACAAAAACGACTTAGGGAGCAGTGGTATTAGCTCCATTAGTGACAAAAGAGAGTAAACATCAAATATTTGAGAAAGAGAATTTGATGAAAGAATATGTAGATTCCTTTGGTTATATGGAAAATTTACTTCTTCCATTCACGTGAGATAAATGGTTTCGACAATATTTGTTTAATAATATTGAAGTTTATTTGAAGAATCTCATAAGTGTTATACAAGCAACTCATAAGTCTCAAAAAAAAATTATTGATCGAGGCCCTGAGGGAAAGTATGTTGTTTTGGGAGAATATGAAAAATATTTGACCGAGATGGCTAGATAAGAACCTAATTGTGGCATCATTTTATGCCTATGGAGCCTCAAAGAGTGCTTTATGGAGGGAACATAATCCTAGAATTCTCTATGGTGTGACTACAAGCAAGCTAAGAGAATTTCGAGAATGGATTGGTAAGAACTCTCCTGTGGTGATTCTATCTTAAGCATGATCATACATTGGGAGGAAAAACCCTGGTGAATTCACTATTAACAAAAATTTTCATAGCTTTAATTGAATCTTGGTCAAAATATTGCACTCTTGCCTAATTGATCCACTTTCTAGGTTGAATCTATCAACTTTTCTTTTAGCTTTTGAGATCCCATTGTCATTTGATCTATGATGCCATCTTCCAATCTATACATTTCATTCAAATTGAGATCATCAATCACAAAAACAACATCAACTATATTCAATTTAATCCTTTATATATTTTTCCCATGCTTGAAAGTTTAAGCCACACAATGCACAAAGTTTAGGGAAAAAGCCATTTTATTGCTTGTTTTCCACTTGTTTCATGCTAAAATAAAATTTACATCTAAAAAGAAATATGTGTTTACAACATCCTAGATTAATGACACCAAAAGAAAAAATACACTCCACCAGTAACCATAAAATTTTAATAATGCAACAAGGAATTACAAATATGAGAAAAGGTAAGGAAAGAAGGATTGAAAACAAAGAAATAGTTAAAATAGTGAGAAAATGAGAATTCCATGAAGCCTAATTGAACAGCCTAGGACACCCAAGGTAAGATTGGTTCACTAGTGAGGTCAAAATAGTTTAACCCAACCACTAGGTTTCATTGTCACTATGGTCCGCGCCACCTAAATGGCATAACATGAAAGAACTAGGCCATTTTGGAAGAATATTTACCATTCAGACTCGTCACCTAATCCAACAGAAGTCCCTCAAGGGATAGTTTCTTGCAATGATTCCTATAATTAAACAATAAAAATAAATGTAGTTAGCTACCTCTTGAGTGGGTTTAGTAGCCTCTAGAAGCTTATCCTCTAGAACAGATCCTTAATGCTTCTTGTCTGAGTCAATGGTCATTTCCTCAGGATCCAATTTCTTTGCTTTAGGACTCTTGGGAATATGGGTCCAAGAAAATCCCAAGCCCTTTTTGAGGCAAATATGAACGCCCTTTTTGGGTCTCTAGAATTTTTAGGGATGACTAGATCATCACAATTTATCTGTGATAGAGAATCTAGCTGGTGACCACCTATGATCTCAGGAGATTTTATTTCCTTATTGCAATCAATGTATTCTCACTCTCTTATTTTCTTCTTCGCTAATTTTCGAATTGGAAAGGCACCTATTGTCTTCTTTGGTGAAGCTGTTATCACCCATGCCTTAAAATTCATATTCCTCCATGGGATCCTGAACATATAGCCTATTGAATGCCTAGTTGTGCTTGTCTAGAAGTATTTTGAAGTTGCAAAGAGAGATAGAGGCTTGGGGATGGGCCATCTCCGAAGAATATGGGGAACCTTTTCCAAATACCCTATGTAGAACGAAATAAGCACGATTGGAGGAACCGAGAATCCAATCCCCTGATTCAACCAAATGTATCAGATCATACCTGTGATGGCATGGCTATGCCCTTACTTCCTTGGATACACAACTTGCAACGTGAGGGAAATAAATGAGGTGAATGATCAATTTTGATATTTAAAAGCTAGATATCCCATGAAATCTTGAACTTAAATGAAATGCATATGTGATTTTCAAGGGGAATTAAATGGAATGTGTAAGTTTTTTTTTTAATAGGGAAGTATTTCTAAATATAAATAATTATTAATCGTCTGAAAATTTTTGGGTTTCTATTTCACTACAAATTATTGAGGGGTTTGGTTGTGATATTGTAGGTGAATTATGGTGAAATCAAAATAAGTTTTGTGTGGTCAAGAAGTGTAGCTAAGTAGTAATTTCATGTTAATGATCAATGATCATTTCTAACGAAACGTATTGTTTAGTAAGGATAAATAATCTATGGATATTTTCCATGATGTTCAATATAGGGAGTCAACATGGAAATTTGGTGATAGTTTGGCTCCCATATGATTTAGAAAATTGATATCTCTTTGTCCATAAACATTAGGCGTTGAAAAATACCTTAGGCTCTAGAGTTAATTTTGTTCCAACTTAGCTATTTCTTGAACCAAAAATTGTTGTTGACCTCATGCATATGATAGACATTTGGTGGCTTGTAGGGTAGTCTTGTTATCAAATAAATGGAGGTAATAGGTATGTAGGAGGAACCATTTTGGTGGAACTTGGCCCTCTATCTTTGCATATTTTTCTAAGAGAGAATACACCTAGTTGATTATGATTGTAAGGACATTACTTTAGAATCTAGGCTAGTGTGTAGACACTGACCAAAGGGTGATTAGTGAAACCCACAAAATTTTTATAGGAGATGCTAGAGAAGTAGGTGTTTTTGTGCTCTCATTGATGTTTCCCTAAGATTTCCAACCATATTTGTGCTCAAGGTGTTACCAGTATTTTTTTGGTTTATGTGTTCCCTTCAAATTTGTTCACAGTTGGAAGATGGAAAAGCACCCATGATTTCGGCTTGTGGGGTTCTTTTGTTGTGGAGTGGGACAATTTCACCAAATCCCTCATTATTAATGGTCTTACACTATCTGAGGAGGATGATTATTTTGAATGGGAATGGAACTCCTTGTCCGGCCATGTCACAGCTCGCCATGCCTATTGTGCTATATCATAAAGCTACCCTTTGCAAAGGGTTAGTTGGTGGCATTCAAAATTATGGGATTAGCCTATTACCCCTAAACTAAAATGTTTTATCTCAGTTGCCTTAGAGAATTGTATTCAAACTTTGGACTGCCTATTGAAAAAAAAATTCATGGGACAAATATACGTGTTCTCTGCATAAAAGATTTAGAAATTGTCAATCGTTTATTTTTTAATTGTTCCTTTTCTAGGTCCCTCTAGTCAGATGTCTTAGGGGTATTAAAATTATAGGTCAATGGATCCATGTTTCCACTGGACCAGTGCCTTCTTTGGTGTGATAAAAATGGGGTAAATTATAAAGCACTATCTATTTTCATTGCATTGGGTATTTGGAAAGCCCAAAATAATCTCATCTTTGAAAGCATGCCCAAAGATATCATTGCAATCTTGGGCCAGATTTTGGGATTCTTTTCGGATTATGTCAAGCCTTGGAAGCCTCCCAGAAGTCGATCCTTTTTCCTTCCACCTAGTTCTCTATCTGAAAACCTTGGCTTCTTTGATGGAGCATATCAATAAGAGGTTTGTGGAGGGGGAGCCACCATTTTCATTCATGAAATGTTTCCTTTTGCATCTAGTTGGCTGTAGGTGTAGGGAAAAATACCAAAGCAGAAGTGGTGGATGCTTGGGCACTATTATATTTTGTAGCCTCATTGAATATCCATTATACATGTTTTTGTCGATTCAAAGTGTATGGTGTATTGGTTTTCTGGAAAGGGCCATCTGAGGGTCCTCCCACTGGAGCACTGGATGGAATGCATTTAAAATCTCAAAGGTCTCTTTCAAAATTTGTTCTTCCAGCACATCTTGAGAGAATGGAATCAACAGGCAGACCTCTTGTCCAAAAAATCTTTGTAGGTGGAGGATCATTGCATTTTTTTTTAAAGAAATAAGAGGTCTTCGACTTCTAAGGAGGGGATCTATCCAAATTCCAAGTGATCTTCAACTAGCTTCGTTGGATCACTTGATTTAAATTCCTAGAATATGTCAGTTTTTTACTTTCATTTTTGTATTTTTTATCTATGCATGTATAGTTTTGAGGCTATTGTCATATGAGTTTTCTCTATCAGTAGTTTTGGGTCTGAATCTCAAACTTTTTGGTAGGTGATAAATGGGATGAATCAGTCTTAGTTAGTTTATTTTTTGGAAATTTATGTTGTTTGTATGTTTGTATATCCCAGAGGTTTTGTTTCAAAAAAATATGTATATGTACTCATTTTATATTTATATGTAAGGATTATGTATCTTATATGGAAAAAAGGTATGGGAAATGAAGATAGATTAAGAGAAGGATTTGACCACTATTTTTTCCTATAATTTTGGCCCCTTTTTTTAGCATCACCCTTCTTAAGGTAGTTGTACATTTAGATTAATTGAGAAGAAAAATGTGAAATTAAGATAGGGTTTGATGGATCCTTTTAGTTAATAACTACTATTGGGAGGAGACATCAAACGTATTTTGCGAAGAGTATCTAGTACTATGGCTAAGATGAGGGTTATGAGTGCCTTAAATTTGTATACTACTCCT
The DNA here is from genome assembly GCA_034641835.2 of Pinus albicaulis. Classification (NCBI taxonomy): domain Eukaryota; kingdom Viridiplantae; phylum Streptophyta; class Pinopsida; order Pinales; family Pinaceae; genus Pinus; species Pinus albicaulis. The sequence goes on along the minus strand of CM076582.1, from coordinate 1,342,809,688 downwards.
CATGTATAGTATTTCCCCACAATTATTCTTGTTATCATCGTGCAAAATTGCACTACAAAACCAAGGTAATATTAAACGTACTCTACCTAGGTATGATATTCCTACCATATCAAAGTTACATATCTAAAGCCTACATAAAACAAATTATCTACATGGAATCATAATAATCCAATATCTAGACAAGGGGAGATATCATAAGTATCAAGCCATACTTAGTAGGTGAAAGTTTGATACGTGCCACCTATAATTCGATTAACTTGACAATCCTTAAAAATGGAAAATCTAATTTAGAAATTGTATTTAATGAGGAAAATACAACGTAGTGAAATTTTTTCATGAAGGTTAAATAAGTTATAGTTTCAAACTAAAATGGCAGAAAATGGAAGTAATCTTGAAAGGTATCTTGGTTCATAATCTAAAATATTTTTATAACAACCTCGAGTTAAATTTTCATTTAATAAAGCTAATAAAGGAAAAATAAGACCAAGGGCATGGGACATGTATTCCAAGCTGAATGTTGGGGCAAACCATCCTTGTGGGTGTCACTTTCAGTTTAATATGGCTAAGGAAATTACAAAGGAAATAACAAAGGTTAAAAGGAAGTATATACACTAGCATACACATTACCAACGACATGGAACATATTAAGGAGGATAAATTGTTTATTAGGATGAATCATCTCACTTATGTTGAATCCCAAAGTCACGAGAATTGAAATTTTAGAGGTATTTGTTGAATTATCGCCTCCAAATGTTCAATTCTCATGTATTTTAGGGGGATCTTAAAAAAACCTCCATTAAAAAATTATTTTTGGGCAGTAATTTAAACAATCCCCCCCCTACCCAACAAAATTCATGAGAAAAAACTTTTAGAGGAAGTTGTTAGAACCCCCTCCTCCCCCCAAAGTTCAATTTTCATGACTTTCTAAGGGAGTTTTCAAAAACCTACGATGAAAAATATATTTAGGGGAAATAATTTAAAAACCCACTCCAAAATTCATGAGATACCACTTTTTGAGATGTTTATTAGAAAACCCCTTGAAAAAGTTCAAATTTTCATGAATTTTGGGGGGGTTTTAAAAAATGACCCTTAAATCCCTAAAAACACTTCTAGAGGTGGTTTTGGTAAGACATCACAGGCCAAATTTCCCCTAAAGTCATTTTTGTAGTAGTGTAGGTGCCAATATGTGCCAATTTCCAATTGTTAGTGCATTCTAAGTGCCAAATATTCCTCTATTAATTCTCTCCTACTTTCCAATAATTGATCTCAAATAACTTTAATCTTAAACCATGCCAACCCATGCATGCTAGACAGTTCCAAAGAATGATAAACATGCCAAGACAAGCCAAGTGCTAAGGCATGCCAAGATGTGTTAGGTGCCAGGGTGTGTAACGAACACTTGTTAGGAAGTGTGAGGGTCAAGTACTAGGGTGTGGCACAAACACGCGCTAGGGAGTGTAAGGGTCAAGTGCCAGGGAAGTACAAGGGAGCACTAGTTTCAAATGCATGGAAATGAAGTGTCAAAAAGTTCTAGGTGTGATAAGGAGGGAGTGACAAGGTATGATAGGTAGTGAAAATGCATGCTAGAGTGGGTGACATGCCAAGATGTGTCAGGTGCCAGGGTGTGCCAATGCATGCTAGGGAAATTTAGGGAGTCCCATGGAAAAATAAGGGATAACTAGTTCAAAATGCATGGAAATGAAGTGATAAGAGTGTGTGATAGGGATTGTTAGCAAGTTCCAAGTGTGTTTAGGAGGAACTGACAAGGTTATATGTTAGGCAATGCCAAGGCATGATAAAGTGCCAGGGAATTTCAATAATTGCTAGGGTGTGCTAGGGAGTGCCAAAGCATGCCAAGGAATGCAGGGGATACTAACACGCACCACGTATTGCCAAGGGATTGTTAGACATGCCGAGTGTTATGGCATGTCAGGATGTAAACTATGTTTCGTAGTTGTTTTATGGCCACGGTTGGACATGAGCCTTGACTTGGTAACTTGTTAAGTGGGATGATTTGAGATTGGAAATAAGTAGCCTAAGATGAGTTATATAAGGTATTTATTAGGTGAACAAGGAATATTCTAGTTGGAGTAAATGTAACTTGGTCAAGTTATTGTAATAGAGGCAGGACTTGTTTGAGTTCCCAAGTCTCAAAAAAGTAAGGGTAGTTGTGAGGGAATGATAGTGAAGGATTGCCAAGGCATGCCAAGGAATGAAAAGGCGTGTTAACACATGCCGGGAAATGTCAATGCATGTTGAGGAGTGTTAGGGAGTGCCATGGGAACATAAGGTAGAACTAAGTAAAAATTATTGGAAACGAATGAATAAGATTGTGTTCCAAGGACTATCAACAAATTCCAAGTGTCCCAAGGATTAAGTTTTTTAGGAGAAGATCAGAATAGGACTTGCAAGAGGCAAGCCTATTGTTGTGATAAGGTGTGGACAAAGAAGTTTTCGAGAAAGGGATCTTTGGGTTGGGCACAACATTGTTTTTCCAATGACTTGGTTGTGTTCCCAAGTAGAAAAAAAGGCTATCTATGAGGGCATGACAACTAGGGAGTTCCAAGGGGTTCTAGGGAATTCCAAGAAGTACTAACACATGCTAGACAGTTCAAAGGATGTTAGGCATCCCAATACATGGAAATTGCTAAGGCATGCCAAGATGTGTCAGGCGCAAAGGTGTGGCACCAACGAATTCTAGGGTGTGTTAGGGCCAAGTGTCAGAGAAACACAAGGGAGCACTAGTTTCAAATGCATCGAGATGGATGAATAAGAGTGTGACGAGGAGTGTCAACGAGTTCTAGGTGTGCTAGGTGTCAGGGAGTGTTAGGATGTTAGTTCTAAAGCATGCCATGGAATGCATGGGATTCTAACACATGCCACATAGTGCCAAGGGATTGTTATATGTGCGTGGTGTTATGGAATATCAAGATGTAAACTATCTTTCTTGGTTTTTTTACGACCACGATTGGATGTGAGCCTTGTCTTCATAACTTGTTAGCTTGTATGACTTGAGATTCAACATGAGTTTCCAAAGATCAGCTATAGGAAGTTCTTAGGTGAACAAGGAATAGTCTAGTTAGAGTAATTGTAACTTGGTCAAGTTGTTGTAGTCAAGGAAATATTTGTTTGGGTTCCCAAGTTGCAAAAATGTAAGGGTAGTTGTGAGACCATGATATCTAAGGTGTGTCAGGGTGTGCCAAGGAATGAAAATGTGTGCTAAAAATGTTATATAGTTTCAATTCATTGTGAGGAGTGTTGGGGAGTGTCAAGGCATCATAAAGAAGAACTAGGTCAAAATGTATGGAAATGAATGAATAAGAGTGTGTCAGGGAGTGTCAGTGAATTCATGGTGTCTTAAGGACGAAGTGTGTTAGGATAATTTTACAATAGGACTTGCAGGAGGTAGGCCTATGATTGCGATAAGGGGCTAGACAAAAGTAGTTTTAGAAAAATAGAGACTTTGGAGTAGGCACAACACTACTTTTTCAATTACTTGTTTGGGTTCCCAAATCGCAGAAAAAGTAAGGTTATCTATAAGGGCATGACAATCAGGGAGTGCCAAGGTGTGTCGGTGAATGCAAAGAAGTGCTAACAAATGCTAGATAGTTCCAAGGCATGTTAGGCATGCCAATACATCTCAAGTTCCAAGGCATGCCAAGATGTGCCAGGTGCTAGGGTATGGTTCCAACGCATGATAAGGAGTGTTAGGGAGTGCCACAGAAACACAAGGGAGCACTATTTTCATTTCAATTGAAGTGAATTAATAATAGTGTGTGATAGGGAGTGTTAGTAAGTTCCAAGTGTGCTAAGGAGGGAGTGAAAAGGTATGCTAGGTAGTGCCAAGGCATGCTAGAGTGCTAGGGAAGCATGTCAAGATGTACCAAGTGCCAAGGTGTGTCAATGTGTATTAAGGAGTGTTAGTGAATGCTAGGGAAAATCAAGGGAGCACTAGGTCAAAATGCATGGAAATGAAAGAATAATAGTGCGTGACAAGGAGTGTCAGTGAGTTCCAGGTTTGCTAAGGATGAAGTGACATGGTATGTTAGGAAGTTCTAAATGTTGATTTTTGGTAGCATCCGATGTGATCTAAGTCTCAAATTTGTAGGGAGGCTTAGTGATCAGGATTTCATAATTTTTCTTGAACTTAAAAGTTAGAAGATTGGGTTGAAACTAGGATGGTTGTGTAGATCTCATCTTCCTGATTTTGGTATCGTGAACGGTTCGAATAACTGATGTCATATGAGTAAGATATCGAGTTCTGATCGAAATGCCAAATATGTAAATTTGCGATAGTTTGACCAGGTTTGATTGGGATGCACATTCAACAAAAGTGGAATCTACAGTCAGAAAAAAGGAATATTCCTCAAAATATTCCTTTCCACCGGGCCAATCGGGGTTTTACAAGTGTCCATTTTCTATTTGAATGTACGGTTTGGGGAGAGCCAATTAAATGGTGCCACGTGGCTAGCCTTGAGGCTGCCACATGTCCCTGAAATGGCGTGTTAAAATTTTGTTGAGGGTCTGCACGAACTGACCCCAGACCTCTCGCTGGGCATGCACACATCTGATTGATTGTTCTATGCATTGGTTCTTAACATTCATAGGCTGCGAGTTACATTTAATATGTATTGTAGTTATGGTTGGGGGTTGGGAACTGCCAGCGTTCCCAACTCGCCAGCGGTTCCCTGAGATGTATCACATGCAACTGTTAAATTCCCACCAAAAAATTCACGGTAAATGCTAACCTGCTATCATTCCATAATATTTTCATGTGGAAAAACAAAAAAATCATTATGTTAACTCTGCATGGTCAGCATTTAACCCGGTAGCATTACCACAGTTCAACTCGTTCAATTGCAGTTGAAACAAGAGTTCCGCCCTACGGTTATGAAACTTGCAGGTTTTGGGGTGCATGTGCCAAACTGCAAACATTTAATGATGCAGAAATATTTGGCGGACAATTTAGCGGGCGTGCCAAAATTGGCGAACAAGCCCAATTTTAACTCCAATTAAGTGGAGTTCTCCACTTTTAGTGGAGCTTTCCTAGGTGAATCTGGGAAAAAGAGTATGAGACTCAATTTTCACCCATTCTAAGTGAATGAAGAGTCATTTTTGACTAATTGGAGCATTCTAGAGCCATTGGTGTAGAGAAAATATCCATTAGAGAGTTGTAACTACATGTAATAGCAAAATTTTGGGCATAATGAAAGATGAACATGCCATTGGGAGCTAGACCAGCAGATGTTGCCCAGGAGGGGTGAATTTCTTTATCATGCATGCTGTGTAAATTTCATGTGGTGAGTTATTTCTCTATTTTACACTATTGTTCAGTGTTATTTAAGCTTGTTTTATGCTTCTAATTCACTAAAAATCATCTACAATACATGGACAAAATCCTCAATCCTTATGAAAACTAATGAGACAAGTATGCACATATTTTTAAAATAAAAAGAGACTTAGCACAACAAAACTAATACAGTTATTTCAGATCAGGTTGGTATCAAAGCTAGATTTTATTCTCTGGTGTTGTTTAGTGAAAATAATTGTTTAACTATTTACAATTTTTAGATGCTTACAAGGCTCAAGCTCAAAACAAGAGAAGGAAAATTGGTGGAAGCATGAGGGTCTGAAAAGGAGCCAAAGAAAAGGAGAGCAAGATTGCCACAATCTCCACCACCTAGTTCACCTCCTAAAGAAGCAGAAGCTCCATTAAGCATGCCTCATGAGGAAGGATAAATCCATGAAGAAGTTGATCCCAAAGAGGAAGAAAGAGTGTTCAAGAAAGCATTCCCTAACATGGCTGAGATGGTTAGAATCCTTTATCAAGAAAGGAATGAGATGCTGGAAGGAGAAGGATCTAAAATTCACAAGGAAGGAAAAGGATCTTCAGGAGGTCAACATGATGAAGATAAGTCAAAGAAGGGAAATGGAGTAAATGGAGGTAATGGAGAACCATCATCCTCACCCTCTTCATCATCATCTTCTACTTCTTCTTCAGTACATCAGCCACACAAGTCCAAGAGCACTAGTAAAAATCATTTTTTAAAACTTGATGTTAATTTCAAATTGCCAATGTTTAATGCTGAAGTAAATGCATAAAAGCTAGATAATTGGATTAGGCAATTGGAGGTTTATTGGAGAATACAGAACCTTCATGATGGTGATACAAAAATTCAATTAGCTTCACTGAGAATGGAAGGTGCAACACTTGTTTGGTGGGAAGCCAAGACAAAAGAGGAAATCAAGAAACATGGTAAGATTATTCTATCATGGTCAAATTTAATTAGTGCTATTAAACAACAGTTTTATCCATTATCTCATATGCAAAAAGCCATAATAAACTCACAGAATTTTAGGCAATTAAAGGGAAAAAATGTGCAAGAATTCACCCAAGAATTTAGGAGAACATCTCTCTTATTAGGGGTGTATTTGTAGAGCCAAGATAGTTTTCTAAAGTAAATAGGAGGCTTACATAGCTACCTACAACATACTATTCTCATTTTTAACCCCACCAGTCTAGATGAAGTTTGTGTTCAGACCACACATCTAGAAGCTAGAGGGAAGAACATTTCTGAAGAGGGTAGAAAGAAGCCTTTTAAGGGTAAAGCTAAGGAAAAGACCTCAAAAGGTAAAAAAAAAAAGAATGCATCTGTTAAGAAAGAGGAAGAAAAAGTGGTTTTTAAACATTGTTTAAAATAAGGCCATGATGAAACTCATTGTTGGAAATTACATCGCGAATTGAGGCCAAAGAAACCTAATAACAAAGGGAAACAAAAAATTGATTCTATAGCTTAACATGATTTAGGATCTGATTCAGGTGATGAATCTAAAATTACAACCATGGGATTGAAGAACATGAAGGGAAAATAAATTGAAATTAAACCCAGTACCAATACATCAAACTGTCACATAAACACTCCAAATGAAGAATAAAGAATAGAATTGTTTCATGTCAGGGTCATATCTAAGCATAACAATATTGACACACTATTTGACAGTGGATCAAAAGAAAACTTAATATTTGAAGATTTGGTCAATAAAATTAACCATGAGACCGTACCAAATCCAAAACCATATCCATTGGTTTGGAATTGTAAGGATGCAAATCTACAGATTTCAAAGAAATGTATATTGAGGTTTGCAATCACTGCAAGCTTTATTGACACAGTTGAATTAGATGTGGTTCTGCTTGACATAATTGGTATTGTATTAGGAATTCCTTACTTGTATGAGCGGAAAGTGATCTTCTATGGCCATGAGAACAAGTATCATTTATTCAAATATGGCCAGGAGTTCATTGTTAGGGCACATCGCAAGAAGACAAACATTGCTATGGTAAATGCTGGACAGGTAAAGAGGTTGGTAAATTCAAGTAAGAATTTTGTTCTTCTTATGATTAAGCCTAAAGCTGATATTAATCATGAATATTTTGAAGGATGTGATCCTAATTTTAAATCAGATTTATATGATGTGGTTAATGGACATCATGAGATGTTTCAGGAGCCAACAGGATTGCCTCCAAAAAGGGAAATTCAACATGAGATTCAGTTGTAGCAAGATTGTCCTCTTCCAAACATCGGTACGTATCATATGTCGATAATGGAGAATGCTGAATAAAGAGGCAAATCAAAGAGATGTTGGACAAAGGAATCATAAGGGCAAGTACCTCGCCATGCAGTTCACCCATAGTCTTGATACCAACGAAATATGGGACTTGGCGCATGTGTGTAGATTTTTGAGCGTTGAACAAGATTACGGTAAAAAATTGTTACCCACTCCCAAGAATAGATGATTTTCTTGATCAAATGAAAGAAGAAATTTTTTTCACTAAGTTAGATTTATGAAGTGGATATCATCAAGTAAGAATTGCAGAAATTGATGTATGGAAAACCACATTCAAAACCAAACAAGGGATCTTTGAGTGGCTAGTTATGCCTTTTGGTTTATGTAATGCACCGACAACTTTCATGCAAGTTATGGATAGTGTTTTGCGACCATTTATTGATGAATTTTTTATTGTGTACTTAGATGAGATTTTAATTTTCAGCAAAATAAGAGAAGATCTTGTATTGCATGTGAATAGAGTGCTTCATATTTTGAAGAAAGAGAAATTGTTTCTTAAGATGTCAAAATGTGAGTTTGGAAAGACTTCTTTGGTCTATTTGGGACATATTGTAGGAAGAGGAGAATTGAGGATTGATCCTTGTAGAGTGGAGGCCATTGTGAATTGGCCCACACCCAAAATAGTAACCGAGGTAAGAAGTTTCTTAGGTGCAACTCAATATTGGAGGAAGTTTATTGCTAACTTTTCTTCCATCGCAGCTCCTATGCATGCAGTGACAAGTGTGAAGAAAGGCTTCCAATGGGGAGGCAAATAGTAGCAAGCTTTCAAAGCTTTAAAAGAAAACATCAGTTTAGCTCCAGTCCTTGCATTACCAAATTTGAGACAACCATTCGAGTTACAAACTTATGCTAGTCATTATGTCATGGGCGTAGTACTTTTGCAGCATGGTAAGCCTATTGCCTTTCATTGAGAAACCTTTAATAGTGTTGTGACTAATTATCCTACATATGACAAAGAACTATATGCATTGGTACAAAGTGTCGAGAAGTGGAAACATTACTTGATGGGTAAAGAGACTATTGTACATATCGATCACCAACCATTACAGTACATGCAGTCACTAACAAAACTGCAACAATCAAGACATTTTAGGTGGATGGGATTTATTCAACAATTTCACTTGGTTATAAGGTACAAAAAAGGTATATTCAATAAATTTGCAGATATGCTTTCAAGGCCAATAATTAGTGCTTCTACTTTACTAAAAAATTATTCTATTGTATATGAGAGTTACATAGAACAATATGCACATGACATTGATTTTCGAGATGTGTATGCTAGTTTGAGTGAAGGGAATCAAGTTGAAGAAAAATATTATCACATGCATAAAAATTTGTTGTTTCATTTGGGCAAGTTATGTATTCCACAAGGAGAGAGGCTAAGTGTCATGAGAGAAGATCATTCTTCTCTTATTGCTGGACACTTTGGGGTAAGAAAAACAGTGGCGAATCTATAGAGGTATTGTTATTGGCCTCGCATGATAGATAGTGTGTCATGTTTTATAAGAGGTTGTTATATGTATGCAACAAGTAAGCCTAGTAATAGGAAGCTTGGGTTGTACATGCCACTACCGCTACCATCAAGGCCATGGGAGAGTGTCTCCATGGACTTTGTTGGAGGTCTACCTATGTCAAGAAAGAAACATGATTATCTTTATGTAGTTGTGGACAGATTCAGTAAAATGTGTATACTTATGCCATGTAAGAAAACCATTACTACTGAACAAATTGCTGAACTTTATTTTCAAAATATTTGGGTTCATTTTGGATTGCCCACTTCTATTGTTAGTGATAGAGACTCCAGGTTCATTGGTAATTTTTGGTCAAATCTATGGATAAAGATGGACACAAAGTTGAAAAAGAGTACCACTTTTCATCCAAAAACATATGGACAAACCGTCGTGGTGAACATAACAGTTTTCATGTATTGAGAGAATATTACAACAAACATCCTAAGTTGTGGGATGAAAAACTACATTACATTTAGCACGCTTACAACCAGACAAAGCACTCTTCAACACAAACCTCACCTTTTGAAGTATGCTTTGGGTATTTGCCAAAATTTCCATTGGAATTCATCTTTGGGAAGGATGTTGCAATTGATGGCCATAGTGACATTCATAAGGATCGAAATTTCATTGGGAAAATTCAGATTAAACATCAACAAGTTCAAGAAAAACTTAAGAAATTCAAAGAAAATACAAATAGGGGCATGAAAAACATTGGGTTGATCACAAGTTTCAAGAGGGAGATGAGGTATGGTTGCACATTAGCAAAGAAAGGATGCAAGGGGAAGGTAAAAATCTCAAAACCATTCGCTATGGTCCAACTTGACTTGCCTTCTTATATGAAAATGTATTCAATTGTTAATGTTGAAAACTTACGTTTTTATGAGCCACCTTTGATAGATGATCAAGGAAATGATGTTCAACTACCTTTTATTGAAGACTTCTCACCAGAATTTCTGGTTGAGCTCAAAGAAGATACGATTCTTGATAGGAGGACAAGAGCATCAAAGAGGGGAAGTGTTGACTACTTTTGAGTTGGGCTCAAAGGCACTAAACCAAGAAAGGAAAAATACATGGAGGTTGGAAAGGTGAGGGAGCTGTACCCTCATCTATTGAATAGGTAATCAAGTCTTTTGGGGTCCAAAATATTCCAAATGGGGAGGAATGATCAGGAGTTCATAAATTTTTCTCAAAATTCAAAGTTATAGGATTGGGTTGAAACCAAAATGGTTGCGTAGATATCATCTTCCTGAATTTGGCACCGCAAATGGTTTGAAAAACCGATGTCATGTGAGGAAGATATTGCGTTCTGATTGATATGCCAAATAGGTAAATTTATGACAGTTTGACCAGGTTTGATTGGGATGCGCAATCAGAAAAAGTGGAATGTACAGTCAGAAAAAAAGGAATATTCCTCAAAATATTCCTTTCCATTGAGCCAATCAAGGTTTTACAAGTGTCTATTTTCTATTTGAAGGTACGGTTTGGGGAAAGCCAATTAGAAGGTGCCACGTGGCTAGCCCTAAGGATACCACGTGTCCTTGAAATGACGTGTTAAAATCTTGTTAAGGGTCCATAGGAATCGACCCCCCTACCTCCCGTTGGGCATGTGCACATCTTATCGACTATTCTATGCATTGGTTCTTAACATTCATAGGTTGCAAGTTATATTTAATATGTATTGCAGTTATGGTTCGGGGTTGGGAACCGTTGGCGGTCCCAACCTACCAGCAATTCCCCGAGATGTATCACATGCAACCATTAAATTCCAACCAAAACAGTCATGGTAAATGCTAACCTACCAACGTTCCACAATATTGTCACATGGAAAAACAAAAAAAACATTATGTTAACTCCGCGCGGTCAGTGTTTAACCCACCAGCATTACCATAGTTCAACTTGTTCAACTGTAGTTGCAACAAGAGTTCTGCCCGACGGTTATGAAACCTGCGAGTTTGGGGGTGCATGTGCCCAGCTACAAAAATTTAATACTACAGTTAGATTTAGCGGAAAATTAGTGGGCGTGAAAAAATTTGTGGACAAGCCCAATTTCAACTCCAGTTAAGTGGAGTTCTCCACTTTTAGTGGAGCTTTCCTAGGTGAAACTGGGAAAATGAGAAGGAGACTTAATTTTCACCCATTCTGAGTGAATGAAAAGTCATTTTTGACTAATTATAGCATTATGGAGCCATTGGTGCAGAGAAAATAACCATTAGAGCACTGTAGCTACATGTAATAGAAACATTTTGGGCATAATGAAAGACGAACATGCCATTGGGAGTTGGACTAGTAGATGTAGCCCAAGAGAGGTGAATTGATTCATCATGCCTGCTGTGTAAATTTCATGTGGTGACTTATTTTTCTATTTTACACTACTTCTCAGTGTTATTTAAGCTTGTTTTATGCTTATAAATCACTAAAAATCATCTACAATACATGGAAAAAATCCTCAATCCTTATGCAAAATAATGAGACAAGTATGCACATGTTTTTAAACTGAAAAGGAACTTAGCACAACAAAACTAATACATTCATTTCATATCACTGAGACACATGTATTCCAAAATATCCAGAAAGCATTTTGGGAAATTCCACCCGAATGAGGTTTTATTAAAATAAATAATTACTTTTAATTGGAGACTATGTTTAAACTTACAGAATTAAAATAATTAAAGTGTATTAATAGAAATGGGTGTGAATCTTCTAGAAAAAGAAGAATATCAAGTCAAGTTAATCTTAGGCCTTCATTATGTTTTAATCTGAGGCTTTGATTTCTCAATGAGAAGGTTATAAGAGAAGGCTTCATGGGCATTTGGAAATTACACGGGGAGTGAATCTAGAGATTTATTTCTCAAGTGAGAAGCACAGAGTAGCCGAAGAGATCATCAAAGTAATTTTTGCAGTGAGGGGAAAATATAGTTTCCAATTGGAGATATTTTTCCTAAGTCAGGAATACATCGCAGAGAAGGAAGAGGAAGAAATAGAAGCGGAAATGTAAGGGCTATGCTGGGCAGCGCTGAGCCCTTGTGAAGATAGTTATTTTGCTGAGGTTTAGATAAGTTTCAATGTCAGGAGGCGGGGTTTGAGACAGGAGGACCAAAAGATCAAGAATCCAGCTAGTATAAAGATCAGTTGGAAGGAGTGATGCAGTTCCTACTATTTTTGATGCAGAGTTGCACAGAGATAGTGTGGGGATTGTCAGTTTAGGGTTGGGTCAGTGTCAGATCTCTAGTGTTAGTGTGAGGTAATCCTCACTAATTTTCTACCAGTAAAATTCTCTCTTGCATAACCAGATTTGGGCATCCAAATTGTATTAAAAAATTACTGCATAATAATACAAACTCATAGTTACTGCACTAATTTCCCCGCATTGGGTTTTTTTGAGTACATTAGTCCAAAAATAACGGTGTCACTTATGTGTGTTGTATTTATTCTTGCTCAATACTTGTCTTCCACATTTTATTTATTTAGTGATGACCGTAGTTTTTATTTGTTTCAATATTTACCTATAGAACACAATAATTAACTTGTAATAATTTAACAAGTAGAAGAATTAATATCAGTTTGTTGTAGTGGGAATTCGGGTCATTGAATTTTCACATGGTATCAGAGTGCAAGTGAAGCAAGAGAGCAAACCGAAATATTTCAATGTTGAAGAGAAGGAGGTATATCGAAGGGTTGCGTAGGTAGAAGATCGAATCCCCAAGGGAATACATAGTCCATTTCAAGTAGGGCAAGTATTTGAAACCGAAATATCTCTGCGGGTGAGTTGATAGAAATGTAAGATTTTCTAGTTCATGATTTTTCGGCGATAAAGGGAGTAGCGTAGCAGCCAGTTCAACATGAGAGTAGTTTACTAGTAGGACACGGTTTGTTTCTTTGGTGCAAAAAGCATCGAGAAGAAGGAAGGAGCATGCGGGGAACACCATTCCAAGAAATTCGGTTCATGGTATAAGAAGTAGAAACTAAGTTTTGGCACAAAAGCACTCCCGATGAGGTGTCACATGACCGGAAGTTGCACGAAGGGTTAGGCGGTCGTTTGACATTTTATTTGGTGAGATGGAAACCACGGGGGCATGTGATACTAGGATCGGTTGGAGGGTGCCTCCAACTATGTAATTTGGAAGGCAAGGATCTCCTTCCTTCTGGATGAGCATGATCTCAAGACCTTCATCGACAACGTGGTAGCTGTCCCTGTAGATCCAGATCCATTGAAGGCCTACAAGAAATATATGGCAAAAACCAAGAGATTGATCCTTGACGGAGTGAGGGATCATATAGTTTCGCACATTTCTAGCAAAGGAACTACCAAGGAGATGTGGGACACATTGGCTACGCTATATTAGGGGTCTTCCGTGCCACTGAAGATGTTCTTGGAGGAGAAGATGCGATCGACGAAGATGCACAAGGTGAATGCATAGATCCATTCCTATCGAAGCTTCAGGATGTTCGAGATCAGCTGACAATTGTAGGGTCAACACCTCATGCCACGAAGATGGTTAGATTGGCTCCGATTCCATTTCCAAAGATTGGAAAGTCTTTGTCCAGAATATCTTGGGCATAGAGAAGTTACCGGATAGGGAAGGGATGTGGGCAGCTCTTCAGCAGGAAGATATGAGGAGATACTTAGTCAAGTGCAAGCTTGATGGCATCAACAACAGTGGTACAAATTCCAAGGAGGAGGACGAGAATGCAGCCCTTACATCAAAGGGGTAGCAGGTGTAGTGGAGGTGGAAGAAGGATGTCTCAAAGATCAGGTGTTTCCAGTGTGGTGAATTTGGTCACTACGCTACACAATGTCCTCTCAAGAAGAAGTAAAATGATGAGAAACATGATCCACGGGCTACAAATGTGAGGATCGAGGATGAATATTTTGATATGATTACCCACATATCTCTGGGGGAGAATTGGCGTGATCTAGAACTGTAGTTTGAAAGAGCTGTAGTTGTGCATGATCCTTGAGTGTTCCACCTCTTGGATCAATAACTTGCTACGGGAGCCCATATCATAAGTAGCAGTATGGACCAGTGTAAGTTGGTGCAGAGGAGTGCTGGAGTGATAGTGCAGTGGCTAGAGAGCGCTAGAGTCCGAGCAACGTAGAACAGAGTTGGAAGAAATGAATATGGCATAGAGCAGATTCAACAGCAGTGTTGAGGCTTCAAATGATTTGCGCAAAGACTAACAACAGTCAGATCTTCAGTATCAGATGCATCATGCTGAACACTTAGTTCAATATTTTGGATGTTTTTCTACTGCAACAACAACAGAGTTGCAGTGCAGATGCAGTTGGCAGCATTATGCAAGGTCACCAACAACATAGATGCAACAACACAGTAGTTGGTGGACAACAGTGTCGTACATTAGCGATCGTAGCGTTACCATTTTGGTCATCTAACTTTCATTACTATTAGATGGACAAAAGTACACCATGTAAGACCAATTTTACCCTAAGTAAAATTGCTTTCACTATGTGAAATAACTTGGTAAAACACTGTTATTAAGTTGTTTATGGTCTAAACGGGAAACCCCAAAAGGAAATAATAAACAAATCTATATTTGTTTATATTTCCTCAAGGAATAATTAGTTAAACATCAATTTAATTATTATTTCTGGTCATATTTAACCCAAAATAAGGAAATCAATTAAATAAATCCTTATTTATTTGATTATTTCCTAGGAATAAGTTATTTAATCCTTATTTAAATAATATTCCTAGTTAAATTTGACTAAATCATTTATAAATAATTAAATAAATCATTATTTATTTAATTATATTTCCACCATTTCCTTAAAATAATAGATAAATCATTTATTTATTTATTATTTATAAATAAAGGATTTGACCCAAGTCAAAATCCTTTTCCCTCCAACAAATATAATAAAATATTCCTAAAAGGTGGTTCTAGAAGTTGGTTAATAATATTTTAATTATACGCCAATATCTAGACTAAATCAATATTTTGTTATAAATAGAAGGGTTTTTCCATTCATTCCTACCTTTTTATTGCCTAAAGATCACTACGGATCTATTGTAATATTCCCAATTATTCCTAAGCTAATGGGAATACTCGTTTTTGTTTTGCTTTTCTATTTCGTGAATAAAATTGTAAAGGAGGATCATAAAACTCCTAAACAGTAAATAAATCAATGCCAAATGTGAAAAATGCTATATCTTGGTTGAATAAGAAGGCACCCTCAAGTGTGAAAGGGGCTAAAAATTTTGATTGGGTCAACCATGACCAAATCTATAGCGTTGTCTTGGAGGAGTGGCCATCAATGAGGTAGAGCGCAGTTTTAGATGGAGGTGGCTCATGGGAAAGGAGCTATTTCATTCAAGGTGGTTTAGGGTTTTGCAAGCTCTCATCTTATAAAAGGAAGAAGATGGCAACATGAGAAGGTTGTTGAAGTGATTACATTTTTCAGAGTATATTTTATGTTTAGACATATCTCATTCTCCTTGCTGTTTAGCAGAGAATAGTGTTGTTTAGCACAAGGATTTCCTGTTTAGGAATCCCATCTCTTTCCTTGAAAGGCCTCTTAGAAGAGCATTACAATTCTTGTCCACTATCACGCTGAAGGCCAAGCTTCTTCTTCCAAATACAACGCAGATCCTGTTGAGGGTTTGGTTGTCTTTGTAAGCTGCAACAAGTGGAGGCTAGATCTACTCAGATCTAGACCATTCTAGTGCCTCTTTTAAGTGGGGATGGCTTCTATCCCATTGGAAAGAGAGTATTAGATCATTGGAGCATCAGATTCAGATCTTGGCATGTGGCCAAACTTATCTTAAACCCTACAGTGTAGTTTTACTTCTAGAACTGCATTTTACTATAGGTGTTGTTGCAGGGACTTTTGGCATAACATTTTGGAGGAGTGATTTTCATGTGTTGGGGATCTGCCCTTCACGTTTGAGATCCACTGAAGAGTACCATATTATCATATACATCAGATTAGATCTGAATATTCCTGAATATCTGAAGATTTTTGCAGATCTGCAGCTTTAGATCTCAGATCTACTCCATGTGCTTCATGTATTGCTGAAAATCCCAAGGGGATTTTGAAGAAGAGTCTTTATAGTGTATGGATCTGTCATAGATATGAAATTTCATGCATTTTTTTGCTCTAGATCTAAGTTTTAATCAACATATATTGTAGCCTAATAAAAATAACGTTGTCAAGGCAATTTTTGTCCATTTGTATAGTTGCAATACCTCTTTTTGAGGATTTTTCTTCATTGGAGACTTCTATTTCCTCTTATACATCTCATGGGCTTCATTATACATCTAATTTTCTGTTATATATGTTGAAGAAGGGTCTCCATATTGGCCTCCTGCTATAATCTTGATGATCTACGTTATTTTAATGCTCATTATTGTTGCATTTCCCATTTGGGAATATTACAGTGGTATGAGAGCATCATCTTGGCACAACATGTGCTTATTGAGAAGCCAATATATCTTTTCAAGAAAAGGAAAGACAAAAGAAGAATATTGATTACATAGAAGACAAAGAAGACAAGGGTAAAACCCCGTTATCTAGAAGAATGAAAGGGAAAGATTTCTCAAAAACTCTGTTCCAAACTATGCATGAGCTAAAAAGTGAAATCAGGGGAATGAGGAGGGAAAGACATGAAGATCCCTTAATAATAATTACACATGAAGAAAGCCCCAGTTCTTCATATGATGTGTGTGAGCATTTAGCCACACAATTAGATCTACAACGTTGTAGCATGCCTACATTCCTATCAAGAGAAGAAGCACAAGGAGAAACACCAAAAGAGGAGACTCTTGGTGACTATCTCCAAGAATATGAATCTCAGTCTAAAATATTCAAAGAGCATCTAATATTTCCAAAGTTTTTTCAACTTAAAGAAGAGAGAAGATCCAACATATACAAGAGAAGAAGAGGGTGCATGGAACACACTTTGGGTAGGATCTTTCTACCTAATTTTGATGGATCACCTGAGAGGTCAGCCAAGTCTTGGGTAAAGAAGCTAGACACATATTTCCAACTGCATCAAGTTTAAGAAGAAGAAGCCATTAGAGTAGCAGCGCTGCATCTCCAAGGTGAGGCTTATGCCTGGTGGATATTTGAATTTTCTTCATTGAAAAATGTCAATATCTCTACTTATGCAAAGTTCACTAGAAGTTTAGTGAAAATATTTGATGTTAAGCCATCTGAAACTTCTTTAGAAGAGCCAACCAAGCTAAAGAATTCAGAACCTTTGCATGATATGGGAGGATCCATGAAGATAACTCCATTTCAGAACATTACTGAGGGAGTTAAAGATCTTCTACATGATTTTCCAAGGGCAAAGGACCCACTTCAACAAGAACATTCTTCTCAAGAAGAAGACATGAGGGTTCCTTTTTCAATAGGAGATCAAGAAAAAGGATCTCTTAATGACGAGGAATTCTATATTGATGAGGAGAAGGAGGAAGAAGGGCTGGAAAGGTCCTCCAGCGCTGTGACAGTAAGAGGAGATCTAGTTTTATTGGGAGATGGAGGGGAAGCACTTGCTTCCACTAGGAGAGCTCTTGTATCTTTGCAAGAAGTTCCCAAAGATATTACACATGAAGAGAAGGAGAAACTTGTGTCTATGATGATAGACAATGAGGAAAAACAATTGAGGGAATGTGTTCCAACATTGCATATAGTTATGGGAACACACACTATGAAAGATCAGTCCTTTGTGATCAAGACCCTTGACACCAAGGAGATGTGGGGTGTTCATGAGTTAACTACATCTAAAGGAAACACCTTAGATTGTGAAATATTGTAGAAGGTAGGAGAAGAATAACAGAGGAAGGATCACAACATTGACATGATAGGAGGTGATCCACCATTACATGGAGGAAAATATGGGGAAATTTCTGCAACTAGAAGCACTCTTGCATCCTTAAGAGTGATACCCCATTATCATGAGACTTCCACACAAAAATCAGAGATGGATTTGCCCAGTGGAAGCAATGATATGATAGTCCCATCTACTATGCACATGGTAATGAGCCATGAGACATCATTATCTTGTGGTAAACCACCTGATTCAAATTGGGTGAAATATGTTTCATGCACTGATGCTCCATCCGTAGATCCAAGAAGGAAGGGAGCATTAGAAGACCATACTACAACGCTGAGAGTATGGGGAAAGCTCAAGGAGAGGGGAAATATTTTTACCTTAACACCATTATCCCTTCTCTCATCTCATACTACGCTGAGAAAAGATGCTGCAAGGATGAAGAATGACACCATCATGGAGCAAGGAAGGCAATCCTTGGTTGTGAAAAATCAGAAGACAATCTCATTTGGAGAGCAAGCTTCCATACATGATAGGAGATGGTGGTCACACATGCATACTTTGGCAAGGCCAAGGAGGTTTTGGATAGATGATAGCCTTCCATGGGAGACTAAATTCCAAGAACTTCCATTTTTTGATGAGCATGTGCATATGCAAGAAGGGCAACAAGGAAGGAATAACAACCTTCCATCATACACCTTTGGCGTGGGAGATGTCAAGGAGGAGAGAAATGGGAGGCATGGCCTTCAAACATACACCTTTGGCATGGGAGATGTCAAGGAGAAGAGCATAAACATGGAAGCAATTTCAATTGACACATTATCAGTGTTGTCATTGTTGGGCAAATTAGATCCATATTGGAAATCCCAACTGTTGGTGGAATATTCCAAGGATCTTCACACATGCATGATTCTTGATGACTTGTTATATGATGAGGGTTATTCAGTCCAAGATGGAGTCATCTATGACCATGGTAGGATCGTCTTGTCTAGAGCCTCCAAGCTCAAGGAGAAGTTACTACAAAGGGTCTATGAAGAGTTCTTTTTCAGCCAAACATATTCAATGAAGCTCAACAACATCATCTTGAGGAGATACTGTTGGGAGGGCTTTGAAAAAGAACTATATCATCATTGTCAAAGATGCATGTACCATGTGGAGATGGAGCAACAACATAACTCTATGGGAGAGTTAAATCGGCCCTCTCTTTCTCTTTTTGAGGAAGGAGATAGATCTATGCCCCACTCCCTTAATATGAGGAGGATTGTTGGTGAGGGAAATGCTCTTATAAAAAATGTTTTATATTCTGATTGTATGCATTCTTTCACCATGTTTATGCAAGCCATGTAAACTTCATGGCCAATATTGGGCCACAAAAATTTCTGAATTTGGCCACTCCCTTGATGGACAAAGGGAGATTTTGCAGCATGATGGGTGCTTCCCTATGGTGAGATGGTATGGGCAGAAAGTAAGTGGTGGGAAAACCACTTACCACATCTAGATCTGATGTAGGCAGGAGATGCACTGCGCTGGTTCCACATGTGGGACTATGACCCACCTCCATATGTACAAATTTCTGTTTGCATATTCATTTTTTTGATCCCCTACATTGATGATGTACTTGTACTTTTTATGGGGATATATGGAGGGAGGAGGGAAGGTATGTATGTGCTCTATGGGATGGATATTCTCCATGTACCTTATGTTACATATTTTAGGGAGAACATTAGACAAACCATGTTTGTTTCATGTGATCTATTGTCTCCTTGTGAGATGGGCTATTTGCATCTCATGAGAACTTTGGAGGAGCAATTCATGGAGGGTTGGATTGGTGAATACATAGCTTATGAAGGAAGCTTAACACATGATGGTGTCACCAATGGAGGAGGAGAGTTGCAATACTCACCTTATCAGTTGCTTGAGGACAAGAAACATTATGGAGGGGAGGACTGTAATATTCCCAATTAGTCCTAAACTAATGGGAATATTCATTTTTGTTTTGTTTTCCTGTTTCATGAATAAAAATGTAAAGGAGGATCATAAAACTCCTAAACAGCAAAATAAATCAATGCCAAATGTGAAAAGGTTATATCTCAGCTGAATAAGAAAGAACCCTTAGGTGTGAAAGGGGCTAAGAATTTTGATTGGGTCAACCATGACCAAATCTACAACGTTGTCTTGGAGGAGTGGCCATCAATGAGGCACAGTGCAGTTTTAGATGGAGGTGGCTCATGGGAAAGGAGCTATTTCATTCAAGGTGGTTTAGGGTTTTGTAAGCTCTCATCTTATAAAAGGAAGAGGATGGCAGCATGAGAATTTTGTTAAAGTGATTACATTTTTTAGATTATATTGTCTGTTTAGACATATCTCATTCTCCTTGCTGTTTAGCAGAGAATAGTGTTGTTTAGCACAAGGATTTCCTATGAAGGAATCCCATCTCTTTCCTTGAGAGGCCTCTTGGAAGAGAATTTAATTTCTTGTCCACTATAAGGCTGAAGGCCAAGATTCTTCTTCCAACTACAGTGCAAATCCTGTTGAGGGTTTGGTTTTCTTTGTAAGCTGCAGCAAGTGGAGGCTAGATCTTCTCAGATCTATACCATTCTAGTGCCTCTTTTTAGTGGGGAAGGCTTATAACCCATTGGAAAGAGAGTATTGGATCATTGGAGCATCAGATTCAGATCTTGGCATGTGGTCAAACTTATCTTAAACCCTACAATGCAGTTTTACTTCCAGATCTGCGTTTTTCTGTAGATGTTGTTGCAGGGAATTTTGGCATAACATTTTGGAGGAGTGATTTTCATGTGTTGGGGATCTGCCCTTCACCTTTGAGATCCACTGAAGAGGATGATATTATTGTATACATAAGATTATATTTGAATATTCCTGAATATCTGAAGATTTTTGCAGATCTACAGCTTTAGATCTCAGATCTACTCCATGTGCTTCATGTATTGCTGAAAACCCCAAGGGGATTTTGACGAAGAGTCTTTATAGTGTATGGATATGTCATAGATCTGAATTTTCATGCATTATTTTGCTCTAGATCTAATTTGTAATCAACAACTGTTGCAACCTAATAAAAATAACGTTGTCAAGGCAGTTTCTGTCCATTTGTATGGTTGTAGTACCTCTTTTTGAGGATTTTTCTTCATTGGAGACTTTTATTTCCTCTTGTACATCTCATGGGATTCATTATACATATGATTTTTTGTTATAAATGTTGAAGAAGGGTCTCCCTTGTTAGCTCCCCGTAATTTTCTAGATCTGTAGACCAAATGACAGGGTAACATCAGACCAGTCTTTGGAGTCACAGGACCTAGCCTTCATGGACTCAGAGAGAGCTCTCTCTTTTATGTGTGCAGATATGTAAAAAAATTTGCTGATTAGGGTTGATTTTAGGCTAGTTGTTAAGTGTAGGGTTTGTTGTTTGTTTTGGTTGGGTACGATGGTCAAGTAGGATAGGTGGAATGAGAGTCTGTCAAATTCATTGGGCTATGGAGTCAATGAAAGTCATGGGTGTCTCAATAATGAATCAAAGTGCTGTGCAGGGCCAATCTAGCAAGGTTAATGGATCCTTAAGGTTAAGTGTGAAATGGGATGGACATCAAATTTGTGAATAAGGTAAGGCAAAGGGAAATCAAGAATCCTTTGTCAAATACCTATAACAAGGAGATCTTTTATACTGATAGGAAGAAGCTATAACTCACGAGGTAGGGCAAACCATTAAGCTTAATGAATGATACTTAAACTAATAAATATCCAAGATAAACATTCCAGTGAAGCATAGAAAGCATAAGAGCTTATCTAACTTTAGTAAATTCACCTTCAGAATCAGAAAAAATTTAAGATCACAAATAACTCAATTTATGAAGAGGGAACTACTAAAAATCATACATCAAGCTATAAAGAAATCTGAAACAAGTTGATAAGCATGAACAAAGGATAAGATCGAACAAGACCTCTTTGACTTAAACTAGTAGACAATATTCCAAAGAAAGGTTTTAAGATAGAGTTTGGATAGCTTTAAATAAGCAGGGCATACTGTGAATAATAATTGTAAACTAGCATACTAATCCATGCATGAAACAAAACAAGTTTAGGTGGACCTAAGGAGCAATCAAGAATTCCTTAAGCTGACCAAACAGAGGAAAACATCAAGGCAGTAGAAGGAAGGAGGACTAAGGTGATTCAAAGAGCATGTCTTAACATATTCTTTAATAATATACTGCATATGGAAGGATGAAACATAATTAAAGACAAGAAAACATAAAAAAATTAAAAACACATCACCATTAAACCAAGTTCAGGGATCATGTAAACAAGCTTCTCCATCATCAGTCCAAGCAAACCATTCATCAACTCCACAACACCAATTTCTTCTCCAAGCTCATATAAACCATGTATTGCTCTAAAATCTCATCAAATTCCAACCAAATACATGAGAGCATCATGCTATATTTATGGAGCAAAGGAGGGCTAAAACCCTACATAGGGGTTTTTAAATATCCAAAATAGTCATAAATGACAATTTATGTCCAAGTGACCATGGAAGGCCCAAGGCATAAATATCCAAGAAAAATAAATGCATAATAAATTATAACACCTAATCCTAGAGTTATTTGCCTCAAAAATATTAAAAAACTCATTTTTAAATAAATGAGTGTGTTTTGTTGACTTTTGCCACTTTTGGTCCTGTATGTGCAGTGCCAAAATATCAGAAAATAGGTGTACTTGAAGTCCTGGTTTGACCTCCTTCCCAGTGTTAGATTTTGCTCCGTGATGGCTCGTTGGAAATCTTGTCAAGTTGGATTTCCAAATATACATTTTTTTTTCTAAATGAGTGCCATTTTTCTATCCAAAAATCCATTCTCCCAACACTGCTCTATGTGCAACACCTTGCCTGAAAATGGGGCAGAATGGTCAAAAGCTAGGTGTTTTTTGACCTTTTGGGGGGTCAAAAATGCCCCAAATGGTCTGCAATTTTGTGAGTAGACTGGTGATGATGAGAGGAATCCAAAAATTTCAAATTTACAATCTTAGGTTGCATGAGTTGTGTGCGCAGTGCCAAGGGTGCTGCGCATAGAGGCCTCAAAATTTCAAAAAAACAAAATCTTGTTCAAATTTTCCCAAAATTTGTGGAGTGGTCCCTCAAGAGGTCTTAGACACCTGTATGGAAGCTTCAGCCATAAATCCAATGCTTTCATGGCATTTTTCATCCTTTAGTGTTTTGTTTTCAAGCAATGCCTTCTTAAGCTTTGCCCTAGCAATTTGGTTTCTGAGGGCATAGTGTTTGGCCATCTTCCTTTGGAGCTCAAGGGCCTTGTTTGCCTTCTCCAACTTATCTTCTAAATGCATACTGGCCCTCTCAAGCCAAGGCTCCCTATCAAACTCTATATCTCTGTCAATTAGCTCATAGATAGGAATTTTCTCAACTAGGGCAGGTTCTTCCTCCCTCTCTTTGGCCAAGGCTTTTCTCAGCACAATGGTCCTTGGCCTCCTTCTATGTTATTCTTATTCTTCTTCTTCACACTCTGGATGAGTCCTCTTGTACTCTTCTAATTTTACCTCTTCCCTTATGGCTTGTCTCCAAGCCCTAAGTGCCCTTACCTCATAAATTTCCATGTGTGCACTCCTTTGCCGGTTCTCAATATCTAGGAAATCATATTTGTACCTGGCTCTTTCCAAATCTGCCTGAAAATCTCTTATTTTGGAGGAGAAAACTGGATATTTTCTCTTCTTCCTCACTATCAATATGTATAAGTTAAAATTATCTTTCTTCACCATGTTGATCCTCAACATCTTCATTCATTTTTTCCTTACCTTTGTCCAATGGTTTGATAGCCGGAGAAGATATGGCCCCTTGCCTTTTTGAGGCAGCAAACACATCCCTCAGAATTTCAATCCCTCTCTTCGAAGATTATACGATCATATATTATAGGTTGGGTACTTCAAGAATCATACATCATGCAGCCAAGGGGTGGCCATATTGGTTTCCCCTCCTTATAAATGCGCCTCTAACTTGTTGTGTTGTATGATGATCTGAAAACTTAGAGAAGACATTGCCTTAATATTTCTGATTTACTATTTATTCTCTTTAAACTCAAATGTCATTTGATGGTAAATTTGTACTCTTTAATGCACAAAGTTTATGTATTATAAAGGTAAATTTAGAAATTAATTCAGTTTTCATTTTTCTTTTTCAAGTTAGATATTGTTTTCAAGTTTTCACATTTCTAATTTTACTGCAATGTGGCAGACTGATCGTGGCACAAGAACAACCCTAGGACAGGTAAGAAAATAACAATTTCATTGTCTTTAATTGTGGCATTAATTTGAAATTTGAGGTCTAGATTCTTCTATAAGGTGGCTTCCTTTTTCTGGAGTAGACTAACAGTAGCTTTAATTATTGACTTGGGCATCCAACCTTTTGTTACATCTCTCCACAACTGCTTCAAAAGCTCTCTGAAATGTTGTGGCCTTCATTCTTAATCTCTTATCCTATATGTTGACTTGATAGGTACCTACAACACCCTATTTAGTCTTGTTTTAGCCCTTCAATCACCCACTTCAGATCTGTGGCCTACACTCCATAGGTCTGTGATATATTTGGCTTGTTTTAGTAGGAATAACCACTTCATAATATGCTCAGAGAAACTCGCTCTTCTTCAGCCTTGACTTATCTTTGACTTGTCTTAATAATATTGTGAGATGAACTCTAAAATAGGTCCATCCTTCTTTAATCACTTCACTTTGTTAGCCTAGGTTTGTGGCCCCAACCACATAAATATTGACTATTATATATGCCCAGAACTCAAAACCTCTTCCCTATAGGAGCTCGGCCTTCCTTTAGCTTGAATACTGACCCTTTGGACCTAGAGAACAAAGCCTATCTACTTTCAAAACCTATTTCGCGCTTATTAAATAGGTGTGTGAGATTTGATAATGTGACTAGGGCTAGTTTTCATGCCTAGAATTCTAATTTATTACTTCTAGGAGCTCGGTCCTAGCCAATAGTCTTCTCTTGATCGTATTGAAGCCTTTAAGGATGGTAAGGATCTTAAGGATCATCATGACTCAATTACAATTATGAAGACTGACACTAGTTACATTCTTCAACACCAATCCCATTGGGACAATAAAGAGTTGGCTCTCATAGATTGTGGATTGAGATTGACCACTATATTGATTGACTAGACAAGATCCACCAACTGTGCCATATTCGAGAAATTGAGATGGAGGATCATTTCATCTTTCGCTGCCCCATTTATTATGAGATCCATGGGAGATTTCATTGCTTGTTTAGGGGGATCCAGACCCTATCTAGTTTCTTCTGATACCTAACCAAAGATGTTTAACCCTTTACATACATGAACCCCTCAGACTTCATGTCCACATTCTCCAATGTTATTATAGACCAAATCTTGTTTAATGGATATATCTTTCTTTAGAATGCTTCCATCAGCTAGGGGATCTAAGAGATAGAATAATAGTAACATTGCCTTGAAATCTAGATTGGTGTGGACTTGACAGACCATTCCCTTCCCCAACAACTTACAAACATCACCTAACTAGATCTCTTACTAGTAGATTTTCGAGGTCCACTAGACACTAGTGACAGGTTACTTCTTTACATCAACAATGCAACAGAGGGTCTAGTTATTTCCCGAGCTCTCCCTCTAGGCACCATTCTATCTTGATTTCTTTTCAATCAGCTTTGATTATTAGTAGATATTTCTCTAATTGACCATGACCTAGTCCCTCACTCCTTTCTATGACTGCCTACACTTGGAGTTGAATTTTTTCCATGTTTTAGCATGCAGAAATTATGTTCCTGCACTTCGAGTTGAAGGCTTTTCATGTTTTAGCATGCAGACATTATGTTTTTACTTTATCTATTGTTCTTTATATATGGTATTGTTTGGTACTCATGCTTGCATCAACATCATTGTACTCAACAGTCCCATTGACCTACTTATGTGGGAATTTGTAGGACATTAATTATCTTATTATCTCCATAATATTGTAATGTTGATCCTTCTTTTAATGCTGCAAGTGTTTCCTCAGGCACTCAAATTGCAATGACTGGGTAGAGTGATGTTGATGATGAAGACCTTATTGATGGTTTTTCAAGATCCCATTGCACAAGTCTCTTCTTCTATATTGTATGCTCCCTCCAACAATCCTTTTCCAATGTCTGAGAAACTTTATTTATGCCTTGACCATGGCCACCTTTCCTGAAAAGCTCATGTTGTGTAGCCAGATTATAATTTCAACTTTAATTCATGAGAAAGATAAATCATATCTAAGTTATGTCTTTTACTATTGCAAAGGTACAGAAAAACTCATAACATGAAAATAGTGATTATAAAGGAAGGGAAATTCTTAACATGAAAAAGTAACAAGCCATTATATGACAAATATTTAGTCACAGTTATAGATAAGAAGCATGTCACAACATACTGTCGTTTAAAAAATATAATGCAATGCTAGCCCAATAGCTAGAAATGACAACTTCAGCTTCAAGAAGTATCTGAGCATGTCTATGGAAAAAGTATGGCAATGTGTTTCTCTTTTTAGGATTTCCCATTCTAAGAAAGGTCTTCTTATGCTTCAAAACCATATTGGTAAAGAATAATTTTTGGGGGTTTTTAGTCTCCTTTAGGACCTTAAACATTGATGTATTTTATGTGCGAGCTGGATTGTGTGCTTATTATGTTGGTTTGGATTTTTATGCCTTGAATGTTGTGATGGAATCACCACTTCAAGATATTGAGTCGATCATAATAGAACTTGAAATTCCATGGATATTCCCCTAGTATGTTAACCCTTCTTCACAGGAGTGTTAGGTCTTCATGTTGAATCTTTTACTTATGTAAAAGTGTTGATAATGAATGTTGAATCATATAAAAATTGAGCTTATTTCATGGGTGTCGAGATAGTCATCACATGAATCTGAGTTTTGTCCTTTCACACACATTCTAATATCTTGAGAGAAGGTAAAGATCTTGTCCCAAGAGTTACATTCACTATAGCCACAAAGACACCACACCCATTACATCATGAAGATATTATAGGTGTGCCAAGATTTTTATTGAGAGACCAAACAGGTTTGTCACCTCTAAGTGACAGAATATATGCTTAGATAGTCATTATACACTAAAAGATCAAATGATTGTTTAATATATTGCCACATTCATCCTAAAGAACATATGTTTGTTGAGAATGTCATGTATTACGAATTCTATAAGATTTTTGAAGTTGTTTATCACCTCGAAGAGATATTGTCATCATTGTATTATTTTTTTCTTCATTCATTTGTCCTACAATATGTCAAGACATAGAGATGTTCAGGATCAATATATGTTCAGGTCCATTCATACTTTCCATAGTTTATATATATATATATATATATATATATATATATATATATATATATACATATATATATATATATATATATATATATATATATATATATATATATATATATATATATATATATATATATATATAGATATATATATATATATATATATATATATATATATATATATATATATATATAATCTGTCTCCAAACAATCACTGAGATAATCACCATAGGAACTTGAATTTTGTTTACCTGAATGCTGGAAACTGAGGCATCTAAATCCACAAAGTTAAGATCTTATTTGAATGTCACAGACATGAACTCATATTTACAAAATATAGGACAATATTAATTTTTTTTATCATAGGATCTGTATCTAGAAGCAATGAAGTAGAAAAGTATGTATCCACTTACATGATACTACAATATATTGCTTAAAATGGTACATAAAGGCTCCATTGGATTATATAAAATGAAATTTGTTGGTGTAAGGATTTGATTTGCATAAGTCACAACGATAAAACAATGAGCAGATCTACCCGTTCAACATAAATGATAAAGAAACTCAACTACAAGTTTCAAAGCAAGGAATAATTTAGAATTTTTTCCACATTTGAATGGATTATTTATATCCCATTCAAAATTCACCATCATAATCACAGTAATGATGAGCATCATAAATGCCACAATTATTACTTAATATTCCAGATCTTGTCACTACTAGGCTACATAATCCAGGTGTTGCAAATTACGTCATGTGTAAAAGTCAAAACTGGTATATAGCATTTTACATTGAATCAGAAGTGGTGTTTTCTTGAGAGTTTGATAGAATTGACAATATGCCTTGATTAATTATCCTTGTCATCCATTCAATTTTTCATACACATTATCCTCATTATCTACAAGACCATATATTGGAAAGGCAACATTGTGCTGAAGGAATCTATCTCTTGAGTCAAGAAGTTCTAGCAATTGTGGCAATCCTCCATCATGAACTATGCCAACTTCATTATGTGTGTTCTATGCTAGTCTACCAAGAGAACCATAGACCTGATCTGAGCATCTAGGGCATAGTGAAAAAAAATTAGAGTACGTACTGCACCTCGTTGCAACTATGAGAACCTTGCATTCTAGATTAGTTGTGGAAAATTGACCCAACAAAAACGTGGCCTGTTTTTGGCTTTGTGGACAACTTGAACTTGTATTCTTTCGATAGTTCCTCATAATAGGAGTTTTGGGCTTATAGAGCAGGAATGGGTGCCCATTGCATAAGGTTTGATGTTGTAAAGGTCAGACATGAGGGTTTGGAAACCATTGAATTAAATTGATGAGGTACTGCTGAATCAAATGCATTCAAAACTAGAGAAAACTCCATATTGATTTTTATTTATTGTCTTGAGATTACCCATTATATATCCCTTTTAGAAATATTTTGGAAATAGGGAATGCGAGTTTTTACACCACTGTCTCCTATAGGATTATCACTCAAGTCCAAATTTTGCAGATGAGAGAGATGCAAATCCATGTGCTAACAGGGTGGAGAAGAAAATATTCTTGTACTATCTTGGTGTCGTGGAACTATATTTATTATGGCTCTCTGGATTTTATTTTTGGTTGATTTCTTTGCAGTCTTGGATTTTCACTTTTCCGAATTGCAATATTAAACTTTTCTACATTGGTTGACTTATGTTTTTCTAAAGAAAATAGGTTCTCAGATCAAGGTATGTGCCGTTTTTTAATCCAGTAGCTCAGTTAGAGTTGATAAGAGTTTGATATTATGTTAATGAGGAAGCCATGAAATTGATCTGTGTATTGACACCTATAACCTGCACCCACATCGTTATGTTGTATGGTATGGGACTAAGTTTAAATGAGAATTGGATCTCCTCAGAAACATTGAACAAGTTTGTGTCATTTTCCCTCTTTGACAAATCCCGCAAATTATTATCATTTAAATATAATAAGTCCAATGTATTGCATCAAATTTTTCATGAAAAGTTTGGCTTCCGTTTGAAGAGAGATCTAGGAGAAAATTTCTCCTATGGGGTCACCCACTTTTGGTGGGTAACACACCTTAAATAGAATTAAAAATATTTTCCGCTTTTAAAATTTTGTTTATATATGTAGATTGATAGATCATCTTTTTAAAGCCAAAATAATGTGTTGATGTACATGATGTCAATGGAGAGTACATTGAACAGTTTCAAAATGAAATTGTAATATTCATAAGTGAAAGTGACTTATCCTTATTTTGTTTTTGCAATAGCTATCTGTATGCTTATTATATGCTTTTCAATGTTATTATGGTTGTGATTTTTCATGATATAGTGACCCTGTTTACTGAGAGTTAAAACTTCATATTGATTAAAATATTTCCCATACCTGAAACCACAGGAAAGTGCAAATTCATTTTCACACCTTTTTTAGGTGATAACAAATCCCAAGCAGTGTAATCAGTAATACAGAGTTTGTTTGATTCTTTTTCTGTAAGAATAAATTTACGAGTTCTTGCATCCCCTATTTATTTATGAACATTGTCATAGTTCATGATCCTCCCTTTTTCTCTTGTTGCTATTGAATGTTTTTTATTCATATTTCATATATTAGGAATTTGACATAGATAACAAGTTATTCTAGTTGAAATGTCTGTTTTCTTTCCAAGAAATGTAAATCTGGTAAGTTCAGGGGGATGAAAAATTTGCAGTTTTGTACAATGCTTGAGAATATGCATACGTTACCAATAAATTATTTTAGTAACCTTTTAAGCTTGTGGCTTCTCAGTAGATGGGAACTGGCATGCACTTTCATATAATAGGTCTTTGAGCATACTGAAGAATTTGTAACATGAATATAATCTTCATGGTATGAACACATCATTTTTTGAAATTTGGCATCGAGTATGAGCTGTTATCATACTATAGTTTGTTTTTCTAGCCAGAGTGGCCTTGGTCTGCTTTAATTTTTGTTTTGTACAAATAAATTAAATGCTCATATTTGAAGTTTTAGTTTCAGGCATGAACTGTGAATTATTTTCCTGATATACACAATGTATCAAACACACTAGGGTATGTTTTGTTTTCTATTTCTTTTGGTAGGTGATCTGGATTGTTCATTAATATTATCTGAAACTAAATTTAAAATGCAAGTAGCAAAAACATTAAGGTAAACCATGCAGCTATTCCATACAAACCGTCCCTATGATTTAATAAAAAAGGAATTTGTTCCATTTTGAGTGCAATATCTACTCCTTGGTTGCTTTCATTTCATAACCTTTTCCAGAGCTCTGTTGCACCTCTTCCTTTATTGGTATCCTTGTATTTAGCAGTCCCATCTATTGATTTCACTTACTTGTGGACATCAATGTTACGTGTTTCTTGGATTGAGACCTTCAAAATGGTAGATGTGAAGTTAAGATAAGAGGGAAATTATGTTATTTTGGTTGTCCATTGATCAAAATTCAAGTTTTATTCCATTATTGACCTTGTGGATTTTCAATCTTAATGCATAATTTACCCCATCCTAAGGTCCATATGCTAGTGACCAATATTGAAGCTCTATGCTTATTTCCGATCTTTTATACTTAGTTACAATGGTATGAATACCTACAAAACAGTTCTTGTTTTATTATCTTATACTTCTTTCCACCTTACATTTTAAGAAAGTATACATGGTTCATATCCATTGGAATTTTCAAGGTTTGAGTTGGTCTTTGTGTCCAAGGCATCAAATGCATTTAGCATAACATGTATGATTTTCAAATTTTACGGAACACTCAATATTGTTAGGTATTAAATTTTAATGTTTGTTTATGTTCTGTGATTAGATGGTGGGGTATATTTCTAAAAAAAAATTCATTTTTGGTGAGGATTTTTTCAAATGTCTGCTTAGAATATTTCTGTGCAGAAAAATTCACTAGATGATATGGAATTTTTAAGTCATCTTGGTTGAAGTGCATACTATATGCTGATGATGTTACAAAAAAAAACTCTATTTTTCTTTATTGAATACTTTATGATCTGTTTTTCTTTCATGAACTTTTGGGATCCTCAATCTGGATTTTTCAGCTTCTTTTTGACACAAAGAAATATGTGCATCCCTTGGTTAAATCTCATTTTTTAGCATGAGTGTCATGGGTCTTTCACATTTTTTGGCAATGAGTAGCTACATAATTACTCTTTGTCCTTCTAGAGAGTCTTAATCCCAATTTGTAAATTTGTATTTTGAAAAATATATTTAGATGTTTGATGTCCAGTAGTACTTCCCTTATGCATGCAGAAGGGTCCCTACCACTCCCCTAGTCTATCAGGATGAAATTTGCATTGGGTGCAGCAAAAGGTCTGGCATTTCTAATGGAGGGGTTGAAAGACTAGTGATTTATCAGGATTTTAAAACATCCAATATTCCGCTGGATTCAGTTTGTACCTACAACTTAAAAATTATGAGATGGCTCAGTGTTACACTTTGGATTCTCTTAAGTTTTTATGGAGAGATATGTACTTGGTGCAGGAATACAATGCCAAGCTGTCTAATTTTGGACTAGAAAAAGATGGATTTGAGGGAGACAACACCCATGTTTCAACTCGAGTTATGGGAACATATGGTTATGCTACTCCAGAATATGTAATGACTAGTGAGGATTTTAACAAGTTTAAAACTTGTGGCAATGATATCTTGGTGAGGAAATTTTAAGATTGATATAGATCAACAATATTTCTAGCCTCTAAGTGTCATGTCTAGTAAATGGGGCAAGCAGCAAAACTGACAAGTTTGTTCTGGGGGAATTGTTCAGGTCTCTTCCTATTGGCCTAATGTTGAATGTATACCAACCAATGTTCAGGACTCAAGACACTTTATATGAGGTTGAATTTTCCTTAATTTATGAAAAAAATATCTAAACATGCATATGTCTCCTAAGAGAAACATGTGTTTGGTGATACAAATTTAAGTTGATCTCAATGTACTCTTCATGGATTCTCTCTTATTATTGACTTACAGATTAGCACAGGCATTTCCTTTTTCACATTGTCTATTACTGATGTGAATTTTAATCAAAGTTAGCATAGAAATTTCAGATATTTACAGGAATACATTTGACTAGTGAAATAAGTTGCACATGCACACTTAACAAACTATGGATAAGCGTTTGCATGAAGATAGGATAGAATTAAATAGCTATTTTTGTAACATTGTGAACCTAATATTAGAATGAGAATGACACTAAAGTTAAAACTACATATTGTAATAGATAAAATTAGAGTATCAAGTTAGAAAATTTCGAGTTCAGGAAAATGTTACCAACGACTCTTCATATTTGATATCTAATAGAAGATAATTAGGAAAGTTTGGATGGTTTGGGCTACTTGCTGTAAGGGATTAGCTCCTCTATTTTATTATTTTTATTGTAAAGTTGATAATTATTCAAAAATAATTATCAACTCATATGTTATGACTGTGGAAGGTATGACGTATGCCATGGGAATTCTCGTGATTTTTACATTTATTATGTAGCCTTGCTATGATCTCCTAATAAATATTTGTTGAAAAAAATGTTATGAGCATCAATCCTGAGATAGAAATGCTCAGTAACATGCTTCACACTCCAGTATGATCCAAGAAAATGGAAAAAAATCTAAATAGCTTTGAAATTGGCTAGTAACAAGAACTTTAGAAAAATCCTTCAATGTTACTTCCTTTCAACTTCTAAACAAAAACTCTTTTTATCATCATAGATGAATGTAACTAGACCTGTCATAGATTCATATGCTCCATTTCAGCTCAAGAAAATCAGTGAATATTTTAGAGACAAGCTCAGACCTTGACAACTACTTGTGCCCTTGGATTGCAGGAAGGAAGATCATAGTTTGAAGAGGCCAAGCAGGAATACCTCTACAGATATGTGGAGACTCTTCATTGCAGCTCAGTTCTTTGTATAAAGGAAAAGCCTGTTTGGTGTAGACTGTCTCCAAAAACTCAGATAAGGGTTATAGAGCTCAAAACAATTCCTTACACTTCAGACCAATCAAGATTGGTTTCAGGACTGTGTCATCTCACAACTCAGATGTGTGTGAGGGATCACTAAAACTCAGTTTAGTGGGTATATAATATTCCTAGGATCGGATCCGTGGAGGGATTCTACTAAAAATATGCAGTGACTTACTTCTAGACATAAATACTTAGCTCATATCGGACAACAGACTTTGGTCTTTATCCTTTCGTGGCTCAAATATGTGGGAAATCTCAGTCTATACTCATATCTAGTCATGTGGAGAGGCAATTGGAAGTGACACTTGGAGTTTGGAAAAACTTGTTTTATTGAACAGTTAAATATCTCGGATCCTTGACAGCTTGGTTGAAGGCTCATCCTTTGGAGACACACCTGTTAGGCTACATTGCCTAGGCTCAAGCTCAGATTTGTTGCTGAATTGTAAGGACCATAATTTCAATTCTTGGGTATTCTACCTATTATGGACAGTTAGTTCTGATCCTTGACTGTGGGAGGCTCGAATCACCAGCTCAACGACTTGGATTGCAGACACTTGTTAAAGGCATAGTTATGTCTTGTACGAAAATACTATTTTTGCAGACAATATTAAGGTTGTTTGGAAACCCTTTGAGCTTATGATAATTTCAGATCTTGAATACTACTTGGAGCTGATCCTTTATGCATTTTGAGGCTGGTGTATTGAAGAACCATAGAAGGATGTTTTTAATTATTGGGTGGTCTACCTATTATTGAATTTTAGTTCTGATCCTTGACTATCAGAGGCTCGGATCACCAACTCAAAGACTTGGATTGTGAAACCCTTGTTAAAGGCACAATTACGTCTTGTATGAAAAGACTGTTTTTGCAGAAAATATTGAGGTTGTTTGGAAACCCTTTGAGCTTGAGATAAATTCAAATCTTGAAGACTAGTTCGAGCTAATCCTTTATGCATTTTGAGGATGGTGTATTGAAGAACCATAAAAGGATGTTTGTGAAGTGTTTAACATCTTGAATACCCTTTGTGGAAACTCTTATATAAACATTCATGAATATTGGAACCATATCTTGAAGGATCATCTAGAAGATGTCTCTGACATTTTTTTTAAATAATGTTTTGGTTCCGTCGGTATTCGGACGTTTAGTTTTTTTTAAATAATGTTTTGTTTATGTCGGTATTCCGACGTTTAGAAGTGTTGGTTGGGGCATTGTGTAGCGTCGGACTAGCGACGCTTGTTTTGGTCAGAAGAGAGATGCTTAGAAGCGCTGGTTGGGGCATTGTGTAGCGACTAATGACTCTCGTGTTCATCAGAAGAGTGACACGTTTGTTCGTTAGAAGAGCGACACTTTTTTTCATCGGAAGAGAGACGCTTATAAAATCGTTTATGGTGTTCGTTGGCATCAGAATTACGATGCTTATAAATGTTGGAAGAGCGACAAAGCGTGAAATTTCGGAAGTGCGACGACCAATTTGAAACGTCAGAATTAGCGTCGCTCTAACGAAAGTTAAGCCAAGTGTCAGAATTCTGACTTTAGGAGAACCGAAATTTTGCTCCACCTCAAAGTGTCACTCTTGGGACATATATGTGTCGCAAGAGTGACATTTTGGCCGTCGTAAATTGGGCCAAATGTCCTAGTGGCTTGAGTTTTGAAGCTTGGAGGGCTTACTGGGAAAAAGTGCAACACATCTGGCAAAAACACAACGCATTGGGCAAAAGTGCAGTGCCTCACCCATAAGCACAAAGCCACCAACAAAAAATGCAGCGCTGCCTTCTAAAAGTGCAGCGCCACTTCCAAAAGCGTGGCACCTCCCTCAAAAGTGCAGCGCCACCCAAAATTTTAACTCTAACCCTACAATTTCGAATTTCTGAACCAAGGGAGTCTGTGCTCGATGGATGCAAGAGCAAATGAGATTCTTTTTTATGTCTCAGTGGTCTTTATACTTCATAAATTTTATGTTTTTGGTCTTGTGACCCACTTTCTCTTCTTTTCATTGACTTTGAACTTTGAAAC
Source organism: Pinus albicaulis (assembly GCA_034641835.2). Classification (NCBI taxonomy): domain Eukaryota; kingdom Viridiplantae; phylum Streptophyta; class Pinopsida; order Pinales; family Pinaceae; genus Pinus; species Pinus albicaulis. The sequence continues at coordinate 1,342,774,400 of CM076582.1, read as the reverse complement.
TATATCTTGCATTTAAATTTTTCCTTTGACAAATTGATCATTTAATGGCTTTGAGAAATATTTGAATTAGACATTTTTGATGCCTTGGCATGTTGGAACTCTGAGTTAGCAGCTTGGGAATCATGAGCTTATTACATTTAAATGACATAGAATTACATAGTGAAAATTAAAAATTACATCTTAAAACCAAAATTACATACTGAAACAAGAATTTCTTTGTACAAATCATCTTCATATGGTGAAGAGATGTTTATTGGATCACCCTTTACTTGTTGGTCTTATGAAAATGTAAATGAAGTTTTATTGGACCTTGAAAAACCCTAAAAACCTAATGATAACCTTGAATGAATAAACTTCATGATGACATGATTGATATGATGGCATGATGAAATTAACCTTATGGATGATGTATAGTCAGCAAGATAAGAAAATATGCTAGCAAGTAATTATATTTAAGGAAGAGTGATGTTTTTTGGGCTAGGGCTACCATCAGTGACTAAATTTTTGAATGCACACCTAGTGGGATGATAAAAATTTCTGAATGAGACCCTAATATGAGATGAAAAGAGAATTTCTTATCACTGATGGTAGGATGAAAATACTGACACTAACATACCAAACTGGAGAGTTCAAAAGTTCCACTTGTCATAGCCTCATTGAAAGAAAACTAAAGAATATTCCCAGAAGATTCATTTTTGCTGACTGTGTTGCCATGTCAACAACCCATCTGATTTGCAATTTTTTTAGTCGTTTGAGAAAACAAACAGCAAATCATAACTTACTCATATGAACTCGGATTTTGATGAAACAAGTTGCATTGGAATCTTGGTGACGAGCTCTTCGTTTTTATCCTAGTTTAGAGAAATTATAAAAACTTTGATGTTTGAGTAAATTTTTGCCCCTAATTCAGATTCCGATCATAAATTGATCTATGTGAGTTGACGGGAAACCAAATATTTACCAAGCCATGGTGAAAAAATCTAGCATGATGATTTTCTCCCAATATTCTTACCTTCTCTACCATTTTTATCATGCTTTTGTAAAGGTAAGGAGGGAATTTTAGGGTTCTTCCAGCAGTGAAATGCATCAAGGGTCTCATACGATACTGATACAACCTTGAGTATCTGCCCTCACATGTGAAATATCTCATGATCAGTTTCATGAGAGGGGCATACTTTTCCAGTAACTGTCTAAATGGAAATATATGTCTTGGAGCTTCTTTCTATGCTAGCTTCAAGTACGTTTTATAACTTTCAAGGTCAAGGTCTCTACTCTTAAACCAAATTTCTCCACTATTTGGAATTCGTGTGGCCATGGCAATGGTCTCCGTTGAAAGGGTGAACACCACCCCTGCAATATTCACCTTATCTCTCCTCAATCTGGTGGCAAAAGTGTTGGTAATTTTGTCATGAAAACCTCATTCCTCTACCTTTTGGAAAAATGCAAGGCAAACAACATCCTGAAATTATTTCTTGAGGAAAGGTGAGGAAATGATCTCCTGTACTGAAGTGGGCTCATACCTATTGATCTCACCTCCCTTGTGTCTCTTCTTCTTAGTGTTTTCAAAATCCATTGCTAAACCTATCTCAATGGGAAAGGGAATTAGGATTTATTGAAAGGAAAACAAGGGATGTGGGCAGTTTTTCGGAATGAAGGGAGATGAAGGGGTTAAGGGCTTCCTAAATTATTGGTAAAATATATGGGGGTATGGAGAGATGTAGGTAGTAGGTGAAAGTGAAATTTGAGGGAATGGATGAGGGGAAGGGGTCCAAACCTAGAATTCTCCAGTCTAGGCTAGGGTTTGTAGGAAAATAGGGTAAATGAGGGATAGGAATGATGGGAAATGATTAGAAGAGTGTATAAAAAGTGGGATAAGGTGAGTGAGCATCAATATTATGGTTTACTTAGCAATTTTGTTAATGTGAACATGAAACCAAGAAAATGCACTCAAAAACCCTAAAAGAGGGAATTTCTCTTTCCAAGCATGAAATGAAGACATAAGAGGTGTTTTGAAAGCCCACTTACTTGTCTATGATACACTGGAATCTATTTTCTGATGAATTAATCCTTTGCAATGAATATTTGGCCTCCAAAATAATAAAACAAATCACTCTAGCAAAGCGCAGCACATGTGCAACACCTGCGCAATGAATGCGAATTGCAATGGAGAGATGAGACTTCCCGAGGCAAGAAATGGTTGCTTTGAGGGTAAGAGTGATTTTTATTGGTGGAGATAGGTCTCTTGAGTATGAAATGAGAAAATGAGAAGCTCGTTTATTCTTTTTTAGCTTTGGAAATCGATTTTCGCCTTTGGTGGTTAAGTGGCCCCACCAAGTATTTTTCACTTTTTGTTTTGAAACTGTAGCTTTCAAACCGTAAGAAACATATTACATGATAATAGAAATTAAATTACACTTTTAAAACCTTTATTGAACATTTTTCGATATTAGTACTCCTTCAAAGTTTAATTTGGTGGAATAATGACTAATTTAATGATTTTGACCCTAAAACTTAATGTTGACACTTCATGAAATGATGAGCGGAATGATGACCATGGTGATGTGACTGAGATGGTAATTGAGACATTTCAATGATGACTCATCAAAATTAATGATGGTAGGACCAAAACGTGGATTGAAATGAGTAGTAAGACACCTAGACACACTAGCTAGTGACCAAATTTTTATTTGAAGACCTACTGAAACCATAAAAATTTGACTTAAGACCCTAAAAAAACCTTGTAAGAGAATATTTGACCACTGGTGACTGGTAGGACTATAATACACTAACATTGGCTCTAGCTATGGACAGAAGCTCCTTGGAGGTGTCAAGAACGTTGTAGACCAAGTAGCCTTATCCATTGGGCATGTAGTCAAAAATCAAAAGATCAAACTCAACATTGAAAACTGCTTGAAAAAATGAACTGACTTGACTAAAAAAAAAATGACTACTCACGAAAATAACACTTACATAACTTATCTATGGAAAAATATCATCGAGATCTCGGGGCCTTCAGCTCGAGCTTCAAATCTTGATGATAATTGCCCACCTGTTGAAGACATATATACAATCATGTGAAATGATCCCTCCACTGTAACGAATCCAACAAATGGCTGCTTACTAGAATCACACTCACATTTTCCTTGAGCAGGTTGAGAAAACAAAATATAGGCCACTCCAAGTGTCCACTGAAGATGTGATCATGATCAATAAATAGAAGAAAATTCATCTCCCCTGTTGACTGTAGCAAACCAATGTAAGGATCCTTAATAATTTTAAATGTTACCTTGTCTTCAAATCCAACAAAAATACAAGTACCCCTTTCATTTTGATATGAAATAATACTTGGTTATTGATCCATATGAAGGCATATGGAAGTATGAATTTTTGCTACACGAGTGTTGGCTATAATAAGGGAAAATTTTAAGGATGGAATTTTATCTTAAAATTTAGAAACCTTGGCGAATCTTACTAGTCCCTAATATCCAAATTTTAAAATGTTTGATGATAATTTTGTGAAAAGTTCATATTTATAACTATTTTATATTAGACAATATATAATATTGGCGATTTTTAAGGTAACATAATTTTACACTATAAAATTTGGGTGAATTCATTTTTAAAAAATGGAAATTGGTGAATATTTTTTTGGAAAAAAGCATGATATATTAGCCCAACTGCAAATATTAGCCCCTAAAGTTTTCCCTGGCTATAAATTCCTCAAGCATGAGAAGCTCTGATTCTATCTCTAGCATACTATCCATCCTATACTCATACTCTTCCAATTCATAGTCTAAATCATCCTTGAAAAGAAAACATTCTTCAAGATTATTAAACATGATAGCTCTATCCTCTTCATGAAAGAAAATAGTCCTTGTTAGATGATATCCTTGCACGAAGTCATCATCACAAATTGGATTACTCACAACAACTTCCTGTATAGTTTCATCAGTCTCATGAATGTCATCATTTAAAACCAGATTTTCATTTTCAATAATGGAAGAAATTTCACTCACACATTATTGACTGTGTGAAAACTATAAGATATGAAAACCTACATTATCTTGGGCTGTAAAATGAAAATTTAAGAGCTGATCTATTTCATCTTCAGACAAAGGAGAAAACTGAGTTTTATAGCAGTTAACATTGGCTTGGTGATTTTCATTTTCAAGATCGAGAATAGGCCTCTCTCTGTTTTGGTCCAAGTCTATTTCATCCAAAGAGGAAGCAATTGATTCTTGTTGGGAGGAAATATCATAAAGGGATTCTAACATCTCTTCTTCCATACATTCTTCATCCCCATACAATTTTTCAAGAAATTTAATGAAATTTTCAGAAATCTTACAACAACTATCAATCATCGATAAGGAGAAATTATAGCTTTGATAATGTTGAATGAAAATACTTTAGATAATATAAAATAGCAGATGGTAGACCTTCATACCATGATCTCATTTTTTCCTCCAAGGTATCCATGAACATCTTCATCAAACAATCTTCAGGAAACTTAATCTTAAGTATGTGAATATGAAAATGAAATTTGACCAAATCAAAACTAGCATATTATCCACCCTAACCTTTAAGTTTTGGCAGCCGTGTTTGCCAATCTATACGAGAAATACAATTCTAGAAACCAAGAATATGAGCTTGATTCAAAGTATAATACCTTCGAGCAGATGAATCCATATTGAAAACAGTCAGGTCACTAGGAATTTCTTCAAACTACCAATTTTTGAACAGTGGAGTTTCCATGAAAATTATGAACCTTTGGATTCTTCGACACTGGAATTTCCAGGTGAAAGATGCACAAAATTCTTGTGCCTAATCACTATTCACCATCAACAATAAGATCTGATCATTTTCATTCTTTCTCGAGGAAGATCTGTCACCTCGTTCCCCAGAAACGATGCCAGAAATGTTAGCCTCCACAATGTCCCAAGGCTGAAAGGATATCGACGGAGGTAACCTCAGACCAAGATTTTGTTTGGTACATAGCCCTACCAAACTAGAGAGGGATCTCTCTATGAAAAAAAAAACCAATTTTTTGACTAGTACAAGAATGGATTTTAGGCTAGATATCTCAACTCTAGGGTTTTGAATGATTTAGGGTTTTTTTAGCTAGATCAGGAGTGAAAAATCAGGGAACTAGGTCAAAGTATCAAAGGTTTTAGCTGCAAGAGATATAGAGGAGCAAGGTGGCTATGATTTTTTGATGGCTTAGGATTTTTTTGGTGTGGTGTAGCATTTTAAAGAGCAAGAGATCATAATGAGCATGTGCACCATGAATTCATTAATCAAGAAGAAAAATTACACAAAATGATTTCCTAACAAAACAGAGCTTTAATGAAAATAATTATGCTTATAACCTCTTAGGAAAATCATTGAAGATAATAGATATGGTATAGATACAAGTATATCATTCATATAAAACTATGACAGAGAGAAAACATTATCACAAACTCACAACACGAGAATTCCTGAATAATAGCTACAACTCTCCTTTGATTTCTTGTAAAAAGTGATGAAGTATAAGCTACAAGATTTCCAACCTTTGATGTCCAACCATAAAAATGACTAAAAAATCCATACATATAGACTCAAAAAAAAATTCCCCTCTCTCAGGGGCCAAATCCCTCAGTGTAGGTAAAACTCACAAGATTCTCTCAACAAAACCCTAAAGACAAGGGTGGTTTAAACAAAACCTCCATTTAGAGTTTGATTGACCTACTCCTCATTAATGAGGTCCAAAATTACATTAAAATGACCATGAAAACCTCATTTACATCATATTTCCACAAATCAACATGAAAGTAAATAAATTACATCATCAGACCAAGATTTACTAAGAAAAAACTCGAAATTTTTCCAAATAGGGAAAAGCGCAACGCATGTCTGATAAAGCGTAGTAAAAGTGCATCGCCCAACTTGTGAGGAACTTTGGAAGTCCTTAACATGCTCCAAATCCAGCTCTAAAAGATGCATTAGAAATTAGAGGATGTATAGTTGTCATCAAAAAACTCAAAAAAGAAAAATGGACACTCCATGAGGGATAAAAATACATTTTCCCACAGGTACTTCAAAAAGCACAATGCCTAGTCCAAAATAGTGGCAGAAAGTTTGTTTTTGACCTTGTTTTTGGAATTTTCTCTCAACCATTTTGCTGACAAGGAACCCCATGTGGATAAATAGCATGTATAAGTGATTATATATCTAGTAATATAAACTTTTTTACATTTGGATGGCTGAGGAAAAAGCGCATCCCCAAGGCTATGCAGTTTTGGCTATACTGTAATTTCCAAATTGGCCAAAAGTCACAAAAAAAAAATATATTCAAAACTTCTCCAAAATTGTCCCATGAAGGCTTGTGATGATATTTCATGTTATGAGAGAGGCTTCAACAAGAAAATCCAACTTATCCTTCTCTTTTTTCCTCATTAAGGTTTCCTTGAGATTTTTCTTTAACTATTTGATTCTTACATGGGAGACCTAGTTTATTGTATAGTAATGCATGCCCATGTGTCTTTGTAGGTTTTTGTTCCTATTTTCCTTCTTGAGAAGAATTTCCATGTGGAAATTCACTCTATCAAGCCATCCTATCTTGTATTTTTCAATTTCTACCAAAATGATTTCATCAATTGTCATTTGAGTTTTTGGTGGAGATGCTTCTTTCTGTTGCTCAAGTGCCCTCTTGAGGCCTCTTGTCCTTGATCTATTTGTTCTAACATTTTCTTCCCGATCCTCTTAATCGTCAATCTCAACCACTGCCATACCTTTTGAATCATCCTTTCTCAAATCAACTTTAGGCTTGTTTAAGAGCAATTGATTTAGCTTTACCTGCATGTTCTTCTGTTGCAATAACGAAACCAAGAAGCCGACATTTCACAAAATATCTTTGAGCTTTCTAATTTCAGCCTCCGCCATGATGATCTGATCTCATGTTTTGTTCTCCTCGTTCACCTCCAAATCTTCCATATCAGTGTCATGATGGAATGGTTCCTTATCCTGCAATTTTGCCTCATGATGTGATGATGATCCTTGTTCACCTGATGGCTTGGCCCTTTCAAAAATATATGGAGAAAACACAAGCCTCTTACCTATGACATACTTTTTTGTCACTTCTACCCTAGGAACTTTTTTGGTAGGTTTTCTTGTGGAAGAAAACTCTTCTTATGTTGGTGAAGACAAGGGTGTAGAGTGACTGCTAGATTGAGCTAAAGAAGACAAAAGAGAAGTTGAATTTATAAAACCATACCATTACAAATTGATCTGTGTGAGCTGATGGGAAACTAGGATCTTCACCAAGCCACGGTGAAACAAACTAGCATGATGATTTTATCCCAATATTCTTACCTTCTCTACCATTTTTATCATTCTTTTGTAAAGGTAATGAGGCAATTTTAGGGTTCTTACACCGGTGAAATGCATCAAGAGCCTCATATGATACTGATACAACCTTGAGTATCTTCCCTCACATGTGAAATATCTCATGATCAGTTTCATTAGAGGTTCATACCTGTCTAGCAACTGTCTAAATGGAAAGAGATGTGTTGGAGCTGGTTTGTATGTTGGCTTCAAGTTCATTTTATAACTTTCAAGGTGAAGGTCTCTACTCTTAAATAAAATTTCTCCACTGTTTGGAATCCCTATGGCTGTGGAAATGGTCTCTGTTGAAAGAGTGAACACCACCCCCGCAATAGTCACCTTATCTCTCACCAGTCTGATGGAAAAAGTGTTGATAAGTTTCTCATGAAAACCTAGTTCCTCTACCTTTTGGCAAAAAGCAAGGCAACCAACATCTTGAAATGATTTCTTGAGGAAAGGTGAGGACATGATCACCTATGCTGACATGGGCTCATGCCTATTGATCTGACCTCCCTTGTGCCTATTATGCTCAATGGTTTTAGAATCCATTGCTAACCCTAGCTTAATGGGAAAAGAAATTAGGGTTTAGTGAATGAAAAACAGAGGATTTGGGCAGTTTTTGGGAATGAAGGGAGAGGAAGGGGTTAAGGGCTTCCTAAATTATTGGGGAAATTTAAGGGGGTAGGGAGAGATGTTAGGGTGTAGGGGAAAGTGAAATTTTATGGAATGGATGAGGGGAAGGGGTCCAAAAACTGAAAAAATAGTCCTAACCTAGAAATGTCTAGTCCTGGCTAAGATTTGTAGGAAAATAGGGTAAATGAGGGATAATAATTATGGGAAATTATTAGGAGAGTATATAACAGGTGGGTTAAGGTGAGTGAGATTCAATATTATGGCTTACTTATCAATTTTGTCAATGTGAACATGAAACCAAGAAAATGCACTCAAAAACCCTAGAAGAGAGAATTTCTCTTTCCAAGCATGAAATGAAGACACCTATGAAATGAAGACACAAGAGGTGTTTTGAAAGTGCACTTACTTGTCATTGATACACTGGAACCTATTTTTCTGATGAATAAATCTTTTTTAATGGATATTTGGACTCCTAAAGATGAAAACACAACACTTTGGCAAAGCGCAGTGCGTACACATCACATTAAATACATGAGACTTACCGAGGAAAGAAATGGCTTCTTTGAGGGTAAGAGTGAGTTTTCTTGGTGGAGAGAGGTCTCTTGAAGATGAAATGAGCAAATGAGAAGCTAATTTAGTCATTTTTAGCTTTGGAAATTGACTTTCAACTTTGGCGGTTAAGTGGCCCCACCAAGTCTTTTTCACTTTTTGTTTTGAAACTGCAGTTTTCAAACCTTAAGAAACATATTACATGATAATAGAAATTAAATTACACTGTTAAAACCTTTATTGAACATTTTTCAATATTACTACTCCTTTAAAGTTGAATTTGTTGGCGAAATGACTGATTTTATGATTTTGACCCTAAAACTATAGGTTTTAACCCTGTACAGAAATTATCCGCAAACGAATCTTAAAAACAGAAAATAAAAAATAGTGAGAGAATAAAACATAAAACAAATATACACAGTTATTCTCCATTGGATCCCAAATCAGGACTACCAACTTGATTTTTCATTATGTTCCTTTTAGTTTTACAACACATATATATACATGCCGAAGCATTCATAAACCCCAATCCATTGACCCTGGATTAGAAAATAACTATAGTTCCCTTGACCAGATATACAAAATACTAGGGGCCAAAAACCATTATGCCCCAAAACCATGTGCAAACCCATGCACAAAACCATGGGCGGGTCCGGCCATTGAAAATTAGGGTCAAAAAGTTTTTTCCTTGGGTGTTTCCCTGGACCCCGTGCAGGGGGCTACCCACCCCCTACTACGCCCAACACAATGTACATGGGGTTCTATTGCCTAATCGTGCGACTAATCGTGGAAATATAACACATACCCAACATTCTCCCACTTATTGCTTTCTTTCCGCAGGGGGTCACTGGAGAGCTTTGTCATTAGTTGAGCTCTGCAACGCCCATTGTTTCTCTACACTAAGAGAACTTTTGAGTGCTCATAGACTTTGTCAATGCATATGCAACATTATTCAAAGTGTCCGCCTTTACTCGCAACACCCTTTTATCCTCAACCATATCTCTCACAAAGTGATATTGAACATCAATGTGATTTCTATTTGAACGAAAAGCAGGGTCATTAGCCAAGAAAATTTAACTTTGGCTATCATAGTCTATCCTTATATCTCGCTGCACCAACCCCATACTTGAAAACAATCTCTGCAACCAAACTGCTTCCTTGCTTGGATGAGTGGCTGGCATGTATTCTGCCTCTGTAGTTGAAAGAGCCACTACAAATAGTCTTTTACTCATCCAACTGACTGCACCTTAATATAGGCTAAACACATACCCACTTGTAGATATTATTTGGTCTAGATCTCCAGCCCAGTCTAGATCAACAAAACCACAGATGTCCAAAACTCTGTCAAAACCTAGTCTTCCCTAGTAGCAAAAACCATAATCACTAGTGCCACAAAAATATCTGAAAACCCGCTTCACTGATGTCTAATTCTCCTTCCCTAGTTTTGACATAAACATGTTCAATACTCCCACTGCATGTGCAATTTCTGGTCTAGTACAAACCATTTCATAGATTAGGCTACCCACTGCACTTGCATATGGAACATGGGACATATCCTCCTCTTCTTCTTGTGTCTTGGGACATTGTTCAGCAGATATATTTACACCTACAGGAATAGGAACCTTCACCAGTTTACTATCCTGCATATTGAACCTCTGCAATATTGTCTCGACATACTTCCTCGAGTTTAACCAAAGCTTCCTCTTTGCCCAATTTCTCTTAATTTCCATACCCAAAATATAGTTTGCAGCACCAAGATCCTTCATGTCGAATTTGGAGAACAATTGGGTCTTCAAATATTGGATAATTTCTTTGTCATTTCCAATCAGCAACATATCATCCACATACAAGACCAAATAAATAACACAATCACCAATTAATTTACAATAAACCCAACGATCCTCTTTGCTTCTAGTGAAGCCAAGTCCCCGTATATAGGTATCAAATTTCTGATACCACATCCTTGTTGAATGTTTTAACCAATACAGAGAATTTTTTAACCTGCATACCAGTTATTTCTTACCCTTCACCATAAAGCCTTCAGGTTGCTTCATGTAGATCTCCTCTTCCAGATCCCCGTGAATAAATTTTGTCTTCACATCCATCTATTCTACCTCAAAATAAAATGCAACAACAACAGATAAAGGTAATATAATAGAAGTAACCTTGGCAACATGAGAAAAAATATCACCAAAATCAATTCCTGGCACCTGGGAACAACCTTTTTCTAACAACTGAGATTTGTATTTCTCCACCTTGCCTTCTACATTCATCTTCTTCTTAAACACCCATTTGCTCCCGATGGACTTCCTTCTAGCCAGCAACTCCACCAGATCCCATGCCTCAATTTTGTGCAAGGATGCCATTTCATCAACCATGGCCTCCTTCCAAATTTTTCCATCCTATGAACCCACTGCCTCCCTGACAGTTCTTGCATCATCATCAGTAATAGTTAAAGCAAAATTTGAATAGAAATCAGATGGACTATACCTTTCTAGTTGTCCTCTTTCTCAAACTAATCTTCTCACAGCTAGAGTTTGTGGGTCTTCCTCTTCTAAATATTTTCCTGTTGTAGATTCTGTGATCTAGGTGGATATTGGTGGCCGCCCACCTATTACATTTGGACCCGCACTATCATTTCTTTAAGTTTTCCACTTTCAACACAACTTACTATTTTTAGCAGTTTTTCGGGTCATGAACTTCCGGAGCCATTTTGAGGCCCTAATGATCCAGGTGGATATTGGTGGCCACCCACGTATTCCATTTGAACCCCTACCATCGATTCTTTTAGTTTTTCAGTTTCAACACAAACTATTTTTAGCAGTTTTTCAGATCCTAAACTTATGAGGCCATTTTGAGGCCTTAAATGACGTTTTTTGGGAAAACTGTGAGCAGCATAGGTCCATGGACCAATGTTTCTCGCATCAAAAATTTTAGTCATTAGATATATCTTTCTAATGAGGTATTGAGCGCGTCAAATGAAGATCGTATGCCAAAGTTACGTCACCAGGAAGATTGATGTACCAATTTACCCAAACGGGGCCCACATTTTTGGCGCTTCATCTCCTAGGGTTAGGTTTTTTGATGTTTAGGGTTTTCTATTGTTTCTCAACAATAAATAGGCCTTCAAGCCTCATTTAACATAGTTCATAGGCCTGTAGCTGCCACATCTCTTCTTAGAGATAAGCTACTAGCGCCCTTGCTAGTTTATTTCCATTATGTCTGTAAGTATATTTCTATTATTTGATATTAATGAAATGAAGTATTATTTCCGTTGCATCTCTGTGTTTATGTATATTTTGTATTTTATTGCGTTCTTTCATAAATCTGGATTAGCGATATCAGAGTGGTCTTCTCTTTCTCTATTTTTCTTTACATGTCCCCAATGAGGTCAAGGTATAAGGAATTAGGGCTCAATCTAGTTGAACCCCTACAAGATCAGCCTCCCAAACCCCGACGACCTCCCATGGTAGAAGAAAAGAAATATGAGAGAGCATGAGATCCTATCAAAATATTTCTCTAGGAGGCCCTCGAGAAATAAAGGAACATGATGATGGATAACTTTTCACAGATCCTTCAACGACTGCCCACCTACGGCGCATCTGCATCCAACAACCACTCTAGAGGCGCCGCTCCCTTCAAGGTACATGTAAAATTTGGCATTCCTATATTTGAAGCCCAAATAGATGTAGACACCATAGATAGATGGTTGAATTTGATGGAAGGGTATTTCTCAGTCCATGATTTCTCCGACTGAGAAAATATTATTTTTGTGCTCCTCAAAGCTGCCCCCATGTTAAAGACTGGTGGGAAACCTACTATGAGAAAAAGGACAAGAGGGAACCCTCTCTGTTCTCGGCCACACCCCCTTGGAACTAATTCTAAGATGGCATCAAGGAACAATATTACCCTGTGGGGAGCTATGAGGACAAGTACATCCAATGGACCATGCTACAGAAGCAAAGGGATCAAAATGTGCACGAAATGATGAATTTGTTCCATACCATGTGCACATAGTTCGGTATTAAAGATTCAAAGAGACATTTGGTGCTCAAGTACTGCAACTATCTGCATAGACAAATTCAGGAGGAAATGGAGTTCCTCTACATTACCTCGCTTGGCACGACATATAGCTATGTTGCCAAGATTGAGTAGAAATTTAAGCAAAAGAAGTGAGACTTTGGATCCGCGAATCCGAAGCCAGGGAAAGGCACCCTTGAACCATAGAATAGGGGGGAAATCCAAAGCAAGGCGACTCAGAACAACACCACAAATCCAAAGAAGGACATAGGGAAAGTGTTGTGAATTTCATAACAACCCCACTCATAGCACAAACCATGTGTTAAGCCAAACAGTCATTGGTGGTCGAACTGAAGGCACCCAAATCAGATGCATGTTCTGATCCTGAGCCAGAACCAGACAAGGGATATGAAAAAGGGAAGAAGATCATTGATGTAGACCTTGGTGCCATTTTTTCCACCACCAATATCTACAGGGAGTATCTCGAGGATTCAGAGGAGGGGGAGCGCCTCTTCCATTCACAATGTGGGTAAAGGGTTATCCACTACAATTCCTTGTCAATAGCGGAAGCCAAAAGAACCTCATTTCAGTAGAGGTCGTGAAGCAGCTCTCCTTCCGATGATAGCACACCCGCAATCATATACCATTGGGTGGCTTCACCCAAGAAGATATCTTCATGTTTGCCAGCAGTGTCGCCTTCTGTACAACATCAAGCCATTCACGGATGAGGTATTGTGTGATGTTGCTCCTCTTGATGTAGTTGATGTATTATTGAGCCAACCATACTTGTGGAGGCAACATGTTTTGTATGATTATAGGCTTCATTCTGTTGTTATTACTTTGGGAAATAAATTGTACGGGATACTAGAGGTAGTACCACCTCCTGCCATCTCCTTGACTATTGCAAAACAACACATTAAGAATGTTTCCCAAACCAAGAAATTTATTTTCCTAACAACTCACTCACAGGGAAAGAAGAATATTGTGGCCACAACCTTGAAATAGAGCTCCCCTGCATGGTTGTAGCAGATGGACAAAGTTGTGGAGGAATATGAGGACATTTTCTCCTCAACCACCGAAGTTCCTCTACACTGTTAGGACAAACACTACATTGATCTAACCCCCGGTGCACCACCGCCTGATTTTTACATACCACATGTGACTAAATAGAGAGAATCCACACATGTACTATATGAGGCAACCAAATTTATTGAACGCATCTAGCATGTCCGCTAACAGGTCCACGACATCCTAGACAAATTCAATACCAAGTTCAGCATAATTTGCCTCTCATGGAGGAACTTAATGCAAAGGGGAACATTGCTTCCTAAGTAGTGAGGAATGATCTAGGTGGATATTGGTGTCCACCCACCTATTCCATTTGGACACGCACAATCAGTTCTTTTAGTTTTACAATTTCAACACAACTTACTATTTTTAGCAGTTTTTCAGGTCATGAACTTTCAGAGCTATTTTGAGGTCCTAATGATCCATGTGGATATTGATGCTGACCCACCTATTCCATCTGAACCCCTACTATCAGTTCTTTCATTTTTTCAGTTTCAACACAACTTACTATTTTTAGCATTTTTTCGGGTCCTGAACTTCCAGAGCCGTTTTGAGCCCCTAAACGACGTTTTCTGGGAAAATAGGGAGCAACATGGGTCCATGGACAACCCTTGTTGCTCACACAAAAAGTTGTAGTCCTTGGATAGATCTTTCTAATGAGGTATTGAGTGCGTCAAACAAAGATCGTATGACAAAGTTACGTCACCGGGAAGATTGATGTACTAACTTACCCAAGCAGGGCCCACAATTTTGGCACTTCATTTCTTAGGGTTAGGTTTTTGGATTTTTATGGTTTTCAATTGTTTCTCAACAATAAATAGGCCTTCGAGCCTCATTGTAATAGAGTTCAGAGGCCTTTAGTCACCACATATATTCTCAGAGGTAAGCTACCATCACCCTAGCTAGTTTATTTCCATTATGTCTGTAGGCATATTTTTGTTATTTGATATTAATGAAATGAAGTATTATTTCCGTTGCATCTCTGTGTTTATTTCTATTTCTATATTTTATTGCGTTCCTACATAAATCCGGATCAGTCTGATTCATCCTCCTTTAGATCAAACTATATCTTCTCAGGCTCCTTCAGTAAGAATTTATGTTTAACAACATCTTTCACCTCTCTAAACACCACCTCTCGACTGTACAGTACCTTCATTGTTTCTAGGTTCCAAATCTTGTAACCTTTTAAACCATCCTTATACCCAATAAAAATGCACCTTTTAGATTTATTATCCAACTTGGTCCTTTTCTCCTTTGGAACATGTACATATGCATCACATCCAAATACCCTCAGATGTGAAAGAGAGGGTTTCTTACCATTCCATACCTAATGTGGAGTCTTATCCTCCAACGTAGATGAAGGTGATATGTTAACCAGGTAACATGTAGTCTCCACTGCCTCTACCCAGAATTCTTGTCCTAACCCATTACCACTGTGCATGCTTCTTTCCTTTTCCCTCAGCATTCAGTTCATTCTTTCTGCAACTCCGTTTTGCTGAGGTCTATATGGAGTAGTATTCTTTCGTGCTATACCACACTTCTTACAGAACTCTTCAAATTCCTTCTTGTAGAACTCTCCACCATTATCTGTCCTTAGCACCTTTATTTTCTTCTTTGTATGGTTTTCTACTAGAGCCTTACATTCTTTAAATATTTCAAAGACTTCATATTTCTTCCTCAAGAAATATATCCATGTATTCCTTGAGAAGTCATCTATGAATGAAAAATAGTCCAATGATGGAACTGACACAGGTCCAAACACATCATTATGCACAAGCTCTGATATCTTGTTTTCCCTCTTCGCACCAGAAGGAAAAATCACCCAATTATTCTTCCCATATACACAATGTTCACAGAATTGAAAGCCAGAGAGAAAATAGACATAACTTCTACCATACCATTGCCATGTAGTATTCAAAGGCCCTTCTCTCTAATATGTCCAAGCCTTTGATGGCATAGCATGATATTTTCTCCATAGACCACTAGGCTTTCTACTCCACTTTCAGGAACCTCAAAACTAATGCATCCATCAATAACAGTGCTACCCTGAAGCTTCTATAGATTTCCAATCCGAACTCCCCGCATTAATAACATTTCTCTTCGAACCATCTTTCAAGTATCTTTCATGATCATTGTTTTTACACTTGCATCATCCATCTTTCTTACATAAATCAGATTTCTAGCCAATGCAGGAATATGCAGAACACCAGGAAGTGTTCTAATCCTTCCATGTTGCATCTTCAGCTTGAATTTTCCACGTCCGACGATTTTGGCCTTCCTATCATCCCCTAATAATACATCACCACCATCCATTAGGGGAATTTTTAGGTCTAAAATGGGCCTCGTAAGGAAATTATAGAATAATAGTGGAAATAATAAAATAAGATTTGATTACATCATCAAATTTTAGAGGGAAAAAAGAAAAAACAATTTTTTCAACTCGTATTTTCAACTTATGTCCCAAAGTTTCTACTCAAATTTCGAGCAGGAGTACTCATTCGATGCAAAATTTAATTCTTCATCCAAGGAGTACCCATGTTGCATACTTTCGATGGGTCCTGCTACACGAGAAATGAGAAATACATTAAAAGCGTGATTGTAATCACGTTTTTTTATGTATTTCACATTTTTCATGTAGGAGGGTCCATAGAAAGTATGCAACATGGGTACTCCTTGGATGAGGAATCAATTTTTACATCCAACGAGTACTCCCACTAGAAATTTGAGTAAAAATTTGGGAGATAAGTTGAAAATATGAGTTGAAAAAGTAGTTTATTATTTTATTATATTTTGATCTTTTTGCCCTTTTACTCAAAAAAATGGTGAATCATCACCCATGGTTGACATCATAATCTTGAATCCTATTGGTTCTTATAAATTTTATTTTTGTTGTACATTTTTCTTAGGAGGCCCATTTTAGACCTCAAATTCCCCTAATGATACTTCTCATACTTGTAGAACCACTCCCTATGGGGAGTGAAGTGAAAAGATGCACCTTATTCAATCAACCATACCTCATGATATACATGTGTATTTGAATAAGAAGCCAAATATACTTCCCCACCTTCATCTGAGGTGGTTTTTTCTTCTACAAAAGGAGCAGCATTAGATCCCTTTCCTTTCTGAGGAGCTTTAAATCTACAGTCCTTTTTATAGTGCCCTTCTTTTCTGCATTTCCAAGACACATTTACAAACTTTCCTTGAGATTTAGATGTCCCTCTAGATTTAGATCTCCCACTCGAAAACTTATTTTTTTTTCTGTTATAGGACCTTCCTTGTACATATAAGGCATCTCCATTCTAGCCCTCCATATTTCTCCATCTCATTTCCTTCAACAGAAAGGCTAAGAAAATTTCATCAAAATTAAAGGTAGTTGTATTGCTACCTATTGCAATAACTAGACTATCCCACGAATCTAGTAGAGAACACAACAAATTGATGTACTTATCTTCATCTGAGATTTTAATATCGACAGATGACAGCTGACTTACCACAGTATTGAAGGTGTCTAGATGCTCTGTCACCGAGTCTCCATCCTTCATCCTCAAGTTATATAACTTTTTCCGCAGGAAGAATTTATTCACCAAATACTTAGATTGGTACAAGATCCCTAGCTTGTCCCACAAAACATTTATCGTAGCTTCCCCAAATACATTCAACAATATTGAATCTAAGATACACAACCATATTGTGCTCTTTTCCTTCTGATCCAACTTCTTCTAGTATTCATCTGAAATTGTCATTGGTTTAGTACCTAGATCTACCACGATCAACTAATATTTATCCACTAGCAGATCCTTCATATTGAGCTTCCACAACTCAAAAATATGACCATTAAATTTCTCGATCTCTATCTTTCCACTGCTCACCATCTTCTTTCACTACAAGAATCAATCCAGCAGATATCCCATTGGACAGATTCTACCACATGCCCGAGAAAAAAAACCCTCAGCAACAAAGGCGTCCCCTTCAAGCCAAAATAGCTCTGATTCTAAATGTAGGTTTTAACCTTGTACAGAAATTATTTGCAAATGAATCTTAAAAACATAAAATAAAAAATAGCGAGAGAATAAAACATAAAAAAATATACACGGATATGTTCCCCTGGATACGAAAGCGGGACTACCAGCTTAATTTTTCATTATGTTCCTTTTAGTGTTACAACACATATATATACATGCTAAATCATTCATAAACCCCAATCCATTAACCCTAGATTAGAACATAACTATATTTCCCTTGACTAGATCTACAAAATACCATGGGCCAAAAACCATCATGCCCCAAAACCATGTGCAAACCCATTCAAAAAACCATGGGTGGGTCTGCCCAATGAAAAATAGGTTCCAAATGCTTTTTCCTAGAGAGCTGCCCCAGACCCCGCACAAGGGGATACCTGCCCCCTGTGAACCCCCAAACAAGGGAGGCATCCGCCTCCTTTCTACACCCAATGAAAGGTACAGGGGGGGCTATCACTACCCCTATGATGCCCCCCCTGCACGTGCGACTCATCGTTAAAAGAATATAGAACATACCCAACAAAAGCCTAATGGTAACACTTCATGAAATGATGACCATGGTGATGTGACTAAAATTTGTAATGGATAAATTTCAGTGATGACTCATCAAAATGAATGATGGTAAGACCAAAACATGGATTGAAAGGAGTATTAACACACCTAGACACACTAGCTAGTGACCAAATTTTTATTTGAAGACCTATTGAAACCATAAAAAATTGACTTAAGACCCTAATAAAACCTTGTGAGAGCATATTTGATCACTAGTGACTGGCAAGACTGGCAGACACTAAAATATTGGATGATACAAATGACAAAACCTACCTTCTCTATATAGGATTCAAAGGGATCACAATATAACAATAGGGACCACATGGGCACAACAATAACAATAATGCTACTACACCTATGGGGCACAATAATAACAATATGTGGACTACATGGGCACAAAAATAACAATAATGGGGCTACACTAACAATAGTAAGGGGCTACACTAATATTATGGGGACCTAACATGCCCTTCTCCTTCAAAAAAGTGTTGTCCTCAATGCTCTAGTAGTTATAGATGCTTCTGTATAAAATTATCATCCTCCCATGTCGAATCTTCAGCAGGTAATTTCTTCCACTTTATGATATATTCTGATATTGATCGTTTCATAGCTGTCGATTTCTTGTTTCCATGACTTCTTCATGTTCCAATATGATTTTTCCTTCCTTGTAAAGTTCTATAAAAATTGTTTAAACTAGGATTTTTTCACCTATAACCTTCTTTAAACATGAAACATGGAAAACTGGGTTCACTCAGGAAAATGCAGGAAGCTCCAATTTGTATGCCAGAGTAGCAATCTTTTTCAACACCATGTAAGGACCATAATACTTTGGTGATAATTTATTATCTTTCGTAGCTTTCTTAGGGACATTTGTTTGTATGGTTGTAGCCGTAAAAATACCCAGTCACCTACATCAAAACTTCTTTCACTACGACGTTGATCTTCCTGTTGTTTCATTCGATTTTGTGCCAAAGTGAGGTTATCCTTTAAGAGTTGGAGAACTTGTTGTTGGTGCTCGATGTCATCTTGCACTGCTTGAACCTTATAATTGTCTCTTCAAGATGATGTGATGGATGGTGGATGATATCCATAAAGTGCCATAAATGGGGTCATTTTTGCTGCAATATGGAAGGAAGTGCTATACCAACATTCAACCAGAAGTTAACACTTGGTCCATTTTGTTTGTTTATCATATATAAAGCAACGAATATATCCTTCCAAAAATTTGTTCTCTATCTTAGTTTTCCCATCAGATTGAGGATGATATGATGAGCTATGAGATAATTTAGTACCTAAACAATAAAATAATTCCTTCCAAAAAATTCTTGTAAAAATGGGATCTATGTCGCTTACAATAATATTTTGGTTTCCATGTAGCTTTTGAATTGTTTCCATAAATGCATTAGCAACTATACTTGCTTAAAATGGATGAGATAATGCACAAAAATCTGCATACGTGGTAAGTCTATCAACTACCACCATGATGACAATATTTCCTTCGTACTTGGGTAAACCTATGATAGAATAAATTGAAATATACTCCCAATGTTGACTTGGAATGGATAAAGGTTGTAGCAATTAGCTTGGGGTCTTAATTTTCTAAAATTTATTTTGTTGGAAAACCAAGCATTCCACCACAAACTTTTGAATATTATATTTAAGGCCATCCAAAAATAATTCCTTCTTGACACTATGGTAAGTTTTAAAAATACTGAGTGCCCTCCTAAGGGAGAGGTGTGCAATTCCAAAAGAATCTTTTGTTTGAGTTGGGAATCCTTACAAAGATATAAGCTATCTTTGTACCATAATGAATCATTTTTCTAGCTAAATGTTTCAGATGTACTGGGATCTTGCTGCAAATTTTGAATGAGTATCCAAACCTCTTCATCATTCTTCTATTCATCCCTTTCTTTTTTTATCCACTCAGGTTGGATAATATAAATGACATAAAGCAATGCTTCCACATCCTCATTCTTTCTTGACAGTGCATCTACATTGACATACCCTAGTTTCCATCCCCTCTATCCCCTAATGGTCATCATTACAAATAACATTAACATGACTCATACTTATCCCCACTACCCAATTTTCATATCTGACCTTTGTTTCAAATAATTATCCCAAACCATCATTTCTTTCAAAATATTTGAGGCACATGAGGGACCTCACATAACCATTATAGAAAATTTCAAAACAAATCAACATGCCTCCATTCAATTTGCACCATTGTCTACAAAATTGATTTCCAAAGCTTGGTGGATGCTCGTGTTTGAAGAGTAAGTTTATTTTGCAGCTTGAAAGAGCCAAGAATCGATGCATGACACCATGGTGAACATAGAATTGTTCGCTACATAGAGGTGCTACCCAGCCTGCTCGATGCACAGTGCTACACATACTATGTTTTTGACACCCTTTTGCAACAATGATTCCAACCACATGAAGGAAAATTATGGAAAGATGAGAGAGTTTTTTCTTAAGTATGAGCCAAAGTAAAATAAACGCTTCCATTTTTTTCATAGGTGTCACATGTCATGAGTTATGAATGCATCTTTAAAGCTCATTTTTCACAATTTGTAAATTTCATGTTTTGAGTCATTGTTTTTCAGAGAAGTTTATGAGAATATGGGGAAGTATTTGGAGAAACTGAGGGAGAGTCTTCTGTCTTGCATTAAAACCGCACCAATTCCATTTCATGAGGCATCATATTCCACAAAAGAAAAATTCTGAAGTCTGGCATAGCTAAGACCGGTGCTTGGCACATTACCTCTTTAAGATGTTCAAAGGCCTTAGTTACTTCTAGAGTCCAAGAAAATGCATATTTATTTAGTAATAATGTTAGAGGTGCTAATATTATCCCATAATTATTAACAAATTTGTGATAATACCCTGCTAACCCCATAAATCCTCGAATATTATTTATGGTTTTGGGGATTTTCCATTCCTTAATGAATTTAATTTTGTTAGGGTCTACCTTAACACCATCATGAGATACAATATGGACCAAATATTACACCTCTTATACTCCAAAGAAACATTTGGAGGATTTCGCATATCATTGTTTCTCCTCCAATAGTTTGAGCACCCTGTTAACATGTTGAACATGATCCTTCCAAGACTTCTTGTAGATTAGTATATCATGAAAAAATACTAACACAAATTTTTTAAGGAAGGGTTTGAAAATGGATTTCATCAAACCTTGAAATGTGCCAAAGTGAATTAGTACGGGCAAAAGGCATGACCAAAAATTCATAATGACCCTCATGAGTTATGAATGTCATTTTCGGAATGTCTTCAGTCTTTATTCTAATTTGATGATATTCAGAATGAAGATCCATCTTGGTGAAGTATATTGCTCCATGTAATTATTCCAATAATTCATCAATGACAGGTATGGGAGATTTATCTTTAATAGTGAGCTTGTTGAGATCCCTATAATCCAGACACATACGCCATGATCCATCCTTCTTGTGCACCAATACTACTGGAGCAGAGAAAGAACTTTGACTAGGTTGAATTATACCAGCCTCTAGCATTTATGCAACCATACATTCAATCTCACTCTTTTTAGCATAAGGATATATTTAAGGCATGATATTTGGAGGAACACTTCTCAGAATCAAATGAATAGCATGATCATGATCACGAATAGGTGGGAGTCCTTTGGGAGACTCAAACACCTTAAAATGATTTTCTAAAACTTTTTGGAGATCTGAAGAAATAGATGATTTTGATGTTTGAACTGCTAGTGAGAATAATTGTGAAATTACTCCTCATTTTTATTTCTTCAGAAGCTTTGTTATGAAATTAAAGTTGGTTATCTTTCCTAGCTTCCTTGAGATACCCCATAATTCAACTTCCTTTCCTTCTGAAAAAAAAAATCAAGAAAATTTCTTGAAAATTAAAAGTTATCATCCCTAAAGATTGTAACCATTGTACTCCTAGTATAACATCAACACTGCCCATTGGAATGGAGATCATTGGACTATTAAATACATATTTCCCCATTGTTAGCCTGATAATATGGCACTTTCTAGAAAAATTTATAGTTCCTCCATTTGAAACCATCACTTGACACTTTGGTGCTAGGTACAGGAAGCAACTCAATTCCTTGGCTGCCTTACAATGAATAAAATTATGGGTACTACCCGAATCAATCAACACTATTACATTTGTATTCTTGACATTTCCTTCTATCTTGAGAGTTTGAGGAGTGGTAATTCCTGCCAATGCATTTCAAGATATGGTCGAATTCATTTCTTCTTTCTCGAGGGTTGGTTCCTGGTGTATATCCTCTTCTTTTCAATTTTCTTGTTCCTTTTCTTCCTCCTCTTCACAATCTATGTAAAATAATTTCTTCTCAGCACACTTATGACCTTTAGTGTATTTGCTATCACATCTATAAAAAATCCCTTTTGCTATTTTTTCTTCCAATTGTTATGGTGTCAACCTTATAGGTTGTGGAAGTCTAGGAGTAGCAACACTTCCATATTTATAGTTGTGAGTGGTAGGCTTCCTTGTCGCCATAATTTTTCTTTCATTTTTTCTTGCCAACCTGAATGCCTTATCCAATGAATCAGGTTCCCTAAGGCGAAACTCATGTTGGATTTTATCCTTTAAATTCCCTATGAATACATCAATATTGTGCTCCAATGGAATATAATTTACCCTTATATTCAATTTTTGGAAGTCCTCAATGTGCTCCACCATTGAACCTTTTTTTTTGAGATTTATCAATTGGCTAAAGAAGGTGTTTCTCTTTGTATCATTTCCTCCATAAAAATTGACCAGGTGACATATTTTTACGAGATAAAAACCATCAATACCATACAAACGTATTGAGTTCTAAATATAAAGTTGCAATGTGTACCTTTTGTGTGTTTTTCACATTATGGAGATCAAAGTATTGCTCCATATGTAGTATCCATATTATGGGATCCTTTCTGTCAAACTTACTCCTATCGATATTTGGAATATGGTGGGTATTCAATCCAACATTAGAGTCTATGAAATCACTATTAACATTTATTGTGTTCTCGTCATGAGTTTTCTATACTACCTTTTTATCATTAGGAAGCTTTTTTTGTAGCAACTTTGCCAAACCTTCCTTCAAACCTTCCATGTCTTTCTTCCAATCTTCCATGTTTCCTTCTATACCATCGATCTTAGCTTCCATGCAATTCATGCCATCATTCAAACCATTCATCTTAGCTTCTAGTTCATTTTTGGTTGTTCTATGTGAGAGAGAAATTTGTTGCACTTGGTCCTGTAATTTTGAGATATTATGATGCAATTATTACTCTTCATGTGTCATAGTAGAGATTTCTAAGGGCTTAAGGGGTGTGGAATTATTTTTTGGAGGAATTTTAGAACTCAAAACTGATATCTACGCTTCAATATTACCTTTGGAATCACTTCAAACTTATTTTTCAAACAAAATTTATGCATTTTTTTTAAATACACACATTTTTCTTGATTTTAGGAGCTCAAGCTTGAAACCGTTGTAATTCTATAATTTTGGATCTCCTAGATCTTAAATTTGGTCCTGTGATATCCCTATCAGTCTTCTTTCCAATTCCATGGGTTAGAACTAATTTAGATTCTTCAAGTTAAATTTATGCCCAATCTCCCACAATGACCTAATTATGGACTGGTTCAGTAGAGCAAACTTGTACATCATGCCACTCGTCACTGTTTGACTTTCAACTTTCAAATTGATACACACGAAACTATAGTCCATGAAATTTCGGTCACTTTTTACATAATTCAAATCCAATTTCTGAAACAAAATTTATGACGATTTTCCCTCGGTCACCTGTTTGAGATGAAATTATGGAGCCTGCAAAAACCCTAATTTACTTAGATCATATCGAAAATGTAGCAAAACAAGATCTCAAATTTTTACACAAAGTTCATTGGAATTTCTAATTCTTGTGGTAAACATTTCAGCTTCTGAACCTTCGTATAAAAAAATGTATAGTGAAAATTAAAATATGACCTGTTTGCAGCAGCGAAACCCTAGAATCTAGAGCTCTAATACCAAATGTTATGCAACCAACTCACAAAATAGAATAAAACATAGATCACGACTTAGAAATCGATCTCTTTGAGGGAGAAACGTCATTTACATTACGTAAATGAACAATTCTTGGATGATACAAATGACAAAACCTACCTGCTATATATAGGAGTCTAAGGGGCCATAATATAACATTATGGGGACCACATGGGAACAACAATAACAATAATGGGGCTACACCTATGGGGCACAATAATAACAATATGGGGACTACATGGGCACAAAAATAAAAATAATGAGGCTATACTAACAATAATAAGGGCTACACTAGTATTATGGGGACCTAACACAGATATCTAGTGTAAGTGTGAGGTAATCCTCACTATTTTTATCCCAATCAGATTCTCTATTGGATAGCCAAATTTGGGCATCTAGATTGTATTCCGAAATTACTGTGTAATAATACAAACCCTTAGCTGTTGCACCAGTTTTCCCACATTCAGTTTTTTTGGGTACATTCATCCAAAAATAACAGTGTCACTTATGTGTGTTGTATTTTTTCTTGCTCAGTACTTATCTTCCACATTTTATTTATTTAGTGATGGTTAAAATTGTATTTTATTCGACATTTACCTATAGAACACAATAAATAACTTGTAAGAATTTAACAAGTAGGAGAAGCAATATTAGTTTGTTTTAATATGAATTTGGGTCATAGAATTTCACATTAAGGCATGCTAGAGTGCCAGGGAAACGTTCAGCCAAGATGTGCCAGGTGCTAGGGTGTCCCAACACATTCTAGGAAGTGTTAGGGAGTGCAAGGGAAACACAAGGGGGAACTAGGTAAAATTAATTCGTGGAAATGAATTAATAAGGGTTTGTGATAAGAAGGGTTAGTTATTTATCGGTGTGCTAAGGAGGGGGGAGGGAATGTATGCTACCTAATTCTAAGGTATTCTAGAGGCAAGCGAAACATGCCAAGGTGTGCCAGGAACTAGGGTTTTCCAATGCATGCCAGGGAGTGTTTAGGGGTGTCATGGAAACACAAGGGAGCACAGGTTTCAAATGCATGGGAATGAATGATTAAGAGTGTGTGACAACGAGTGTTAGTGAGTTCTAAGTGTGTTAATGAGGCAGTGACAAGGTATGCTTGGTAGTTCCAAGGAATGCTAGAGTGTCAGGGTGTGTCAATAAGTGATAGGGAATTTTAGGGAGTTCTATGGAAACATGAGGGAGAAAGTGTTCAAAATTATTGGAAATGAATGAATAAGAGTGTGTTATAGGGAGATTCAGTGAGTTTCGGGTGTGCTAAGGAGGGAGTGACAAGGTTATATGCTAGGAAATGCCAGGGCATGCTAGAGTTCTGGGGCATGTCTGAGAGTGGTAGTGTGTGCTAAGGAGTGCCAAAGCATGCCAAGGAATGCAGGGGATGCTAATTCATGCTACATAGTGCCAAGGAATTATGATACGTGCCAGGTGATATGGAATGTCAAGATGTAAACTATGTATCTTAAATGTTTTACTAACATGGTTGGTGTGAGCCTTGTCTTAGTATCTTGTTGAGTGGGATGAGTTTATATTAGACATGAATAGCCTAATATGAGTTGCAGGAATTTATTAGGTGAACAAGGCATATGTTGAATTTCCACGACACATGAGAATCTTGGTTTGGTCTTAGAATATTTTATGCAAACACACTCATGTGCCATAACACATCTACTTTGTAGAACTAAATCTACACACATCAGGGAATCAACTAGTTCATATGGAAATTTTAACTTTTTCAAACCGTTCTTCATTAAATTATAAACTATAATAGAATAGGCTACAACTCTCGTATGAGGGATCATGGCCCTTTACAATCACACTGATACAAGGAATACAACTAGGGCTTGGTGTTAGTCCTTTGACAACTAATCTACCTTGAATAAGACAACACTTGACCCACTTTTTTTATGGCGGTAACACATAACCCTGTCAGTCCACATATCCTGAACACATCTCGCAAGTCCTCTTGCTTCCCATTATGCAACTCCTAAATCTGCTTCTATCAATGAACTCAAATCCTTTAAGTTAATGAACTCAGATCAGAAAATGTTTCCCTCTATCTACCTATTTTTTCCTTTAAGGTCTGCAACACTTAGGGTTTTCGATCAATTGTTCACAAATCCGTTTGTGAACAACTCTTTTGTTTTCCAATTTTTTGCATACTCCTTCTCCAATATGACAAGTCTAGGGATATGGAGGTTTCCCTTCTTATCACTGACTCAATCCTCTACAATACAGTGAACTAGGGCTAGTTGCTTGACTGTTACTTTAGTCCTTCAAAGTCTGCACGTCCTTAGTCCCAATACAAATACCCTTCTAACGGTCTTATTTTCCTTAACAAGTAGAAGACTTAGGGATATTATTTGAGAGTCACCTAAAAACCCTCCAATTTTACTTGGAATGCCATCAATTAAACCAGCCACAATCAATTCTTTTATTGATCTAGTGCCCGCAACAATTCCCTCCTCTAGTGCTCTTCAAATATTCCACATAATAGTGATTTGATTCCTCTAAAAATCACTATTATTGTGTACTAATTTCTTTGTTGTCTAATCTATGAACAAATCTGAACTACTCCTCTTATCATCCTTATAAAAATTTGTATATGACTGAACTAGGGTCACAAATCATCCACTAACAATCCATTAACTAACTGTTTATAGGACTAAAACTCTACGAACAATCCACCAAAATCAACTCCTCTTCATGTCAATATATTCCTCATATGGCACATTTCTTCTGCTCAATATTCTACTCAAGTTCCACATTCCTTTGGATTTTTTATCTCCACACATACTTTTGCAAATCATATTCCAAATATGTCATATATATTGCAGAGATAAACCTCTCTCTAAGGGTCACGACCCCTCTTCTTCTACGCATATTTTTCATAGTATTAAGGGCATACCTTATGGAATGAACATGCTAGGAAATATCCCTAAATAGGGCATTATACTTCTATTCTAATTGATTTAGAACAAACCCTATCCACCCATAGAAAAAAAAAAAAAAAAAAAATCTTGCATCCATAAAAGAATCGACCTAGCTCATATGGATCCATATATTCTGGGCATTTCTTTGATTGAATATTGACCTGAACTTTAGATATCTATGACCCTAAAAATACGATTACCTTAGTAAATATTACACCTACGTCTACTTATGTTTTGGCCCTGAATTCTAGTGCAAGCCCTCCTCCATTTTGTTGGTCTTTGTTGACACCTAATCCTATGGGTTGGGTGTGCATATGTAATATTGTATATTATTTTAATATTAGGAAATAAGGAAGGCCAAGAGTCATTGGGAGATGAATCGCAATAGCCTCACCTCCATGTATAAATGCATGTACATTCTTCAGCTAATACACATTCTGATTTGAGGAGTTACCTCCTGGTTTGACATGGTATCAGAGCCAATCCCACTATTGGCATTTTTTCCTGTGGTGTAACTCCCTAGTTTTTTTTTCTCAGTCAGTTTTGTGTCCAGTTTTTTCTGCTCCATTAGATTGATGCCATATACTGCAATTCTGCATTTTTTTAATTATCTCTGCAAACTCTACAGTATTTGATTTTTGCAGGTTCAGCTCCTGCAATACTCCAGAATTTTTATTGGCCTCTCGGCCTCCCCATCGCTCACACACTCCCTACCATCTACTCTCCCTCACTACCTCACAACCTACGCTCGCCCTCACCCATTTCCCTTACCTTCTATCTCCCTAAACAACGCTCTGTCCGCCCCTTCCTCCCTCTCTACAACTCTCGCAGGTGCACTTGCTATACAGTCCTATCAACAGACACCGCCTGCATACACCCATACCCCACCTCGACCCTCGTGGCGCCATTCTCTGCACCTGACTCTTCACAACACTGCGCTATCCCAAGTCGACACCTCTTGGGCCATTCTCTGCACCCGACCCTTCACAACACTACGCTATCCCAAGTCGACACCGCCCTCGGCCCCTCCTCTTACAGCGCCTCCTGTCCACATAACAATCACGCTCTATACATATTATACGCTGTCCATTGTTCCACATGATACGTTGTTCCACATGATACGAACTCCATTTACAATACGTTGTGTTTTATATTCGTTTTATATCGCCCTCCAGTTTTAATACGTTGTTTCATTGTTTTAACAGTCACTACAGTTTTAAATACCGCTTTTTCATATATATATATATATATACCGCTCCTCTCCGTTGTTGTATTTTGTAACGCTCTATCTCCATTTTACTACGCCCCTCCTCTGCTATATACCGCCCCTCCTCTGCTATATACCGCTCTATCTCCATTTCATTACGCCCCTCCTCTGTTATATACCGCCCTCCTCCAGCGCTATTTACAATCCACCTTCTAAATTCGCCCCCTCCCATCCTTTAATACCATTCCCACTTTATAATACCACCCCCCTCCACCATATTTTCATATAAATTTTTTCTCCAAACAAAAAAATATATATATACATATATTTTTTTTTGCAGAATTCAGTATTTGCAGCAAAGAGTTTTTTTTTTTTTGTCCTTTTAATTCAGTATATTTTCCAGCAAAGAGTTTTTGTCCCCTTTAATTGAGCAAATTTCCAGAGTTGAAAGTTTTCTAAGCATAATTTTTTCCTCTTCAAAAGAATTTTTTCCAGCAAACTAATGCATTCTCTCATCTCTATTGTTGGGGTGGTTCTCTCCAGCAAAGAGAACTATCTTGAATGGTCTCGGAAGATTAAACACACACTCATTTTTAATGAGTTGTGGAAAGGAATCTGTGAAGGACAAGAAGGAAATCCACCAGCAAAGCCCACTTCAGACAAAGAGCTTGCCATTTGGGAAAACAAGAACTGCAAGGCCTATGCCTTGATTGCAGCTTCCGTAAATGAAGAGGTGAGTCGCCACATTTCATCATTCTCAAATGCCTATGATGCCTTGAGCAAGCTAAAAGAACTCTATGACTCACATTCAAAATTAGAAAATGTTTAATTGATGATTAAGTTGTTCAGTCTTGAAATGAAGAATGATGATCCCCTTGCCTTAGCTTCAGAAGTTAGATCGATCATGCATGATATTGAAAGCACTGGTGTAAAAATGGACATACCTCTCATAGCATATGTTAAGGCATTATATCCGACTTACTCACATTATCTTGAGTCTTTGCAAGCAAGTGGGAACCTTTGAAACACTTGAGAAAAAGTTTGCAGAAAGAGAGAAAGCTTTTGGGAAGATGATAGTCCCTTCATCTTCCGAAGAGGCTGCATACTTGGCACATAGAGAAAAGAGTCATGCTCTAGATTCATCTAGAGGAAGAGGTGGCAGAAGAGGAAGAGGAAGAAGAAACTTCACAGAAAGGGGGGGCAGACAATCTGACAAATCCAATCTTCATTGCACACGTTGCAATAGAGATGGACATGATGCATCCAAATGCAGAACACCTTGGGAGAAAATTGAGCAGCAAAGAAATCAAGACAAAGGTAAAACTAACGACAAAGACAAAGGTAAAGCACCTGAATCCGCTCATTATGTTCTAGCACATTGTAACAATGGAGTAACTGAAGATTTGTTTGATGTTTCATTTACTTCATGGAGAGATGATTGGTTGCTAGATTCAAGAGCAACATGTCACATGACATTTAGAAAATATTTTTTTGAAGAATTCACTAACAAAGTTGATGGAGCAGTATATTTCGTAGATAAATCCAAACTCAAGCCATCAGGGCTTGGCACAGTCAGGCTTAAACTGCCTGGTCTTCCTGATCATATCCTACATGAGGTTCTATACCTCCCCGAGTTGAAGAGAAACTTGCTGTCCCTGATCGAAATCCGGCAGCAAGGACACTCAGTTCACTTGTTTGATGGCAAGGCAGAGGTCAGATCAGCATCAGATCACTCACTTGTCATGGAGGGAATATAAGAAGGGAGACTCTTGAAGCTGAAAGGTTCATCTGCTCATGCTCAAAACTTTGCTTTCAGTTCATATCATGATGAAGGTACATTTCCATCAAGTCTTTTATGGCATGCTAGATTTGGACACTTAAATTATGACAGCCTTCATTTGTTGAAGAAAAATGGTGTTGATGGACTGCCTACAATTCCTAGAAAACCTAAGGAATGTGATGCTTGTATTTTAGGAAAGCATAGCAAACAACCATTTCATGATTCACACTCAAGAGCACATAGGAAACTTGAACTTGTTCATTCAGATTTATGTGGCCCTATGCCTATTGCTTCTGCAAATGGAAACAAATACATGATGACATTTATTGATGACTACACCAGAATGTGTTGGATTTACTTACTGAAGAATAAGTCCGATGCTTTTCAAACTTTCAAGAATTTTCATACATGGATTGAAAATGATGCACAAACACATATTGGCTCTCTACGTACTGATAATGGAAAAGAATACACTTCAAACAAATTTGAAAATTATCTTCGTCAACATGGAATCAAACATCAAACAACTGTGCCATATAATCCACAACAGAACGGTGTAGCTGAAAGAATGAACATAACTATTTTAAATATGGTCCGCTCCATGTTATTTTTCAAGAATGTAAAATTGATGTTTTGGGCTGATGCAGTTCTATGTGCCGTTTACATAAAGAATAGGTGTCCTTCAAGTTCAATTAGAAACAAAACTCCTTTTGAAATGTGGCATGGCCACATTCCTTCGGTAAAGCATTTCAGGGTCTTTGGGTCCACCTGTTATGCCTTGATACCCAAGGGTCAAAGGAAAAAACTTGGTGCTAGAAGTCGAAAATGTATCTTCTTGGGGTACTCCAATAACTCCAAAGGATATCGTCTCTATGATGAAGCAAATAAGAAGTTTGTAATAGCAAGAGATGTCATATTCCTTGAATCTTCCAAGAGTGACAATGTTGTTGAGCGGCAACTTGATCGCCTGGATAGATTCACACATGCAAAGTCTTTCCAAGAATTTGATAATGAGATTCCACATCTTGAAGGGGGGATTCCGATATTGAATCAAACTGTGGAATCATGTCCTGAAGCACTCTCTCCCCCACATGAAGAAACAACCACGGATGACACATTGAATGATGTGATTGACAGAATTGGGAGATTGAATCTTGAATCAATCCCAACTCAGTAAAATGACCAACCTGGGCCATCTCAGAGAGGTCCTCCCAAATGGCTGACAAAGAGACTGGAGAATGTTCATCCTGATGAGGTTGGAAAAACAGTAACAAGAAGTTCCACTCAAAAAATCGAAGGTGATGTAGATAATTTTGATTCTCCTGTTGATATGGATATTGCTTATAACTGTGAATTGAGTTTGTCTACAAATCATGAACCAACTTCCTTCAAAGAAGCCGCTTCTCATGATGAATGGAAAGAAGCGATGCAGAAGGAGTATGATGCCTTGATAAAGAATGGCACTTGGAAGTTGGTTGATCCACCTTTGGGAACGAAACCAATTGGCTGTAAGTGGGTCTACAAGAACAAGTACAAAGCAGACGGCTCACTTGACAAGCACAAGGCCAGGCTTGTGGCAAAAGGATTCGCACAAAAAGGAGGAGTCGATTATGAAGAAACTTTTGCTCCCACAGTAAAATGGACCACCATCCGGACTCTCTTTGCCTTAGCAGCTCGTAATGGATGGAAAGTCCATCAGATGGATGTAAAAACAGCCTTCTTGAATGGAGATCTAAAGGAGAAAGTTTATATGTCCCAGCCAGAAGGATTTGTGATAAAGGGTCAAGAACACAAAGTTTGCAAACTTGTAAAATCGTTGTATGGCCTCAAGCAAGCACCACGAGCCCGGTATGAGAAATTGACCAAGCATCTTCTGAAACTTGATTTCAAACATTTTGATCTTGATGATGCAACTTTGTTTGTTAAGAAAGTTGGAAAAACAGTTGTATATCTTGTGGTATATGTAGATGATCTTTTGATAACATGAAACAATGAGAGCTATATTGCATCCATGAAGAAAGAGTTGAAGAAAGGTTTTGAAATGACTGATTTGGGTCATGTTCATTACTATCTAGGTATTGAAGTAATTCAACATCCTAAATTCATATTTCTTTCTCAAAAGAAGTACATTGGAGATCTCTTGAACAAGTTTGGCATGGATGAATGTAATCCCTTAACCACTCCAATGGAACAAAAATTGAAGCTCACATCTATTGAAGGGAAGGAATTTGAGGATGCAACTAAGTATAGACAACTTGTAGGAAGTCTTATCTACCTGACCACCACCAGACCTGACATTTCATTTGCTGTTGGAATCCTCTCAAGGTTCATGCAAAAACCTTGTGAAGGACATTGGTCTGCTGCAAAAAGAGTGCTAAAGTACTTGAAGGGGACTCAAGACTTTGGACTCAAATATACACAGGTAGGCGACTTCAGCTTGATCGGATACTCTGATTCAGACTTTGATGGTGACAAAGAAACAAGGGTGTCTACTACAGGTTACACCATGAGTCTTGGATCAGGAGCTGTCTCATGGAGATCACGCAAACAGTCAGTTCCAGCAGATTCCACGACCGAGGCAGAATATGTGGCAGCAGCTGAAGCAAAAAAAGAAATTGTGTGGCTCCGGAAAATCCTGGAAGATTTGCAGATGAAACAAATGTACTCCACACCACTCATGATCGACAACAATTCTGCAATAAAGTTGGCCAAGAACCCAAAGTTCCATGATCGAACAAAGCACATCAATACAAAGTACCATCTAATTCGACATCATGTTCAGGCCAAAACCATCCATCTACATCATTGTTCCACAAATGAGAAAACTGTTGATATCTTCACCAAAGCACTTGGAAGAGAAAAGTTTGAAAAGTTCAGATTGATGCTTGGCCTCACCAACATCCCTTCGGATTAAAGGGGGGAATGTTGACACCTAATCCTATGGGTTGGGTGTGCATATGTAATATTGTATATTATTTTAATATTAGGAAATAAGGAAGGCCAAGAGTCATTGGGATATGAATCCCAATAGCCTCACCTCCATGTATAAATGCATTTACATTCTTCAGCTAATACACATTCTGATTTGAGGAGTTACCTCCTGGTTTGACAGTCTTTATCACATACCTTGTAGCCTACTAACCACCACAAGATAGGGTCTCAACCCTCTCTACTATTTCAAAATTTGATGCGGCCTTCACACTGAAACACCATTGAAATCACATGCCCAAATTCTCATGAGCCACCTCTCTTGAGCTTGATATTCCATAATAGAACCAATAGTATGACATCCTACTTCCTATCTCAAACCCATTAAGTTATGTGAATTTTTTTTGAACCCTCACATTAAGATCTTTCTCTTGGTGGATGATCATGGCCTGCCTTTAGCAACCCTTACTCAACCCTCTAACTCAACCTACTTTAGGACTACATCTCTCTTGGCCTGCTTGATCAAATGAGCTCCTTGTCACTTGATGTTCTTGCCTTCATACTAAGGCATCCTTAAATAGATTTTCCTAGATAGGCCTCTTAAGAACCCTCTAGAACTTACAGGATTTATCCACTTAAGCCTTAGGAAATATTATTTTTCCTTTTGAATTTTCTTTTAGATTTTAAACCCCATCTTGGGTCCAAAACCCTTTCGCATGGAAATGACTGCATTTTTGTGGTCATCGGCAGATTCTCTAATATGGTCATTATTGCGACCTGCAAGTAGAATATCACAGCAGAAGCCACTGCTAAATCTTCTTTGAATGAGTGTGGGTGCACTTTGGGATCCCACAGTCTATTATCTCATATCAGGATAGTAGGTTCCTCAGTACATTTTGATAAATTATTTGGTCAATGTTGGACACCAAGCTCACTAATTCCACAACTTTCCACCCCGAAATTGATGGCCAAATAATGGTCGTCGACAGGATGATTATACATATTCTGCACATGTACAACTCATAGAATCCACCCACATGGGATGAAATCATTTCCTATGTCCAACACAACTATAACCAGGATCTCCACAACTCAATTGGATAAAACCCCTCTTAGGTGGGTTTGGGATTACAGCCACTATGTCCCATCGATTTGGCCATACCATTTGCCACTACATGGGTAGATTCAACTCATGTCCAATATGAATCTGACAAGGCAAACATCTTCATTGAGTGCATTCAAAACATATACCAATAATTCTATGACATATTGGACAAAGCCAATGCTAAGTACAAGAAGCAACATGATCAACATCGGGTGCCACATAAGTTCCAAGTGGGCGACAAAGTTTGGCTACATTTGTAGAACGAGTACCTCGTTGAACCCCATGGAAAGCTTCGCCCACTCCTATATGGGCCATACACCATCACTAAGGCAATAGGGGACAATGCCTTTGAGCTTAGTATTATACCATTCCTTGGTCTACACCTAGTGTTCAATTTGGACTGCCTTCAGCCCTACTTTATACCATTACTAGACACCTCCAACATTGTTGAAAAACTCACACAAACAAAGTTAAACCCATACTACATGGAACAATAAACAACTAATCGGATCATGGAAACACAGATCAAGAACACTCGCCAGCAAAGGATCCAACTATATCAAGTTGTCAAAGCATGCTAACTCCTTCACTAGGGAAAGTGGTTCACTAGGGACCAGGTTCAACAGAAATTTCCTCACCTCATGGAGGCTCTACATGCCATGAGAAACATTTCTTCCTAAGGGGGCAGGAATGATCCAGGTGGATAACGGTGGCCACCAACCTATTCCACCTAGACCTCATGTCAATTTCATCATTTTTCTTGTTTATATCATCATTTTCTATTTTTAACATATTTTCGGGGCCTAGACATCCGGAGCTGTTTTAACCCCCTAAATGACATTTTTTTGAGGTCCGCTGCAATACCATAGTAAGCTTCTACGACAAATCCTGTATTACTCGAAGAGATATTTCCAATGATATATTGTACGTTCCAAACATAGATAATATGACCAAGTTACAATCCCGGGAAGTTGGCTTCCCAACTAATCCCAACGGGGCCCATAACATCTTGGCATTCCATCTCCTGGGTTTAGGGTTTTGGTTGTTTATGAATTTCCCATGGTGTTAAATAACAAAAAGGCCCTTGAGCCTCATTGTAACGTAGTTGAGAGGCATGTAGCCGCCACATCTCAGATAAAATCTACCATCACCCGAACTAGTTTATTTCCATTATGTGTGTAAGCATATTTAAGTTATTTGATATTAATGAAATGAAGTTTTATTCCTGCTGCATCTCTACATTTATGTTTATTTCTATATTTTATTGTGTTCATGCATAATTCTCGATCAATGGTATCAGAGTGGTTTTCTCTTTCTCAATATTCCTTTGCATGTCCCCAATGAGATCAGGGGATAAGGAGTTAGGGTTCGTTCTGGTTGAACCTTTGCAAGATCAACCTCACAAAGCCCGACAAACTCCCATGGTGGAAGAAAAGAAATACTAGGGAGTAGGAGATCCTATCAAGATATTTCTCTAGGAAGCCCTCGAGAAATAGAGGAACATTATGATTGATAACTTTTCTCAGATCCTTCGACAGCTACCCACCAACGACGCATCTTCATCTAAAAACCACTATGGAGGTGCCACTCCTTTTAAGGTACAAGTTAACTTTTAAATTCCCATATTTGAGGGCCAAGTAGATTAAGACATCTTAGATAGATGGTTGAATCTATTATAAGGATATTTTTCATTTCATGACTTTTCCAATCGGGAAAAGATTACTTTTGCACTCCTCAAAGCTGGCCCCCATGTCAAGTACTGGTGGGAAGCCTACTTTGATAAAAATGACGAGAGGGAATCCTCCTTGTTCTTCACCGCACCCATTTGGAATTATTTCTGAGATGCCATCAAGGAACAATACTACCCCGTGGGGAGCTATGAGGACAAGGACATACAATGGACTATGTTGCGATAGCAAAGGGATCAATATGTGCATGAGTTGACGAATTTGTTCCATGCCCTATGAACAAAGGTGGGTATCAAATATTCAGAGAAACATTTCATGCTTAAGTATCATATTTGTTTGCACAAATAAATCTAGGAGTAAATGGAGTTCCTCAACGTCTCCTCACTTGGTGTAGCGTAATGGTATGTGCCGAGATTGAACAAAATTCAAACATAAGAAATGGGACTTTGGATATGTGAATCAAAAGCAGGGAAAGGTGACCCCAAACTACAGAACAAAGGACAAAACCAAGACTCGGTGGCCCAAGACAACTAGTTGAAGCCACAAGCGAAGAACAACACAATGAAGCCAAATAAGGACATGAGGAAATGGTGTGAGTTCCATAAGAGCTCCACTCATAACACAAGTGAGTGCCAGGCCAAGTAGTCACTAGTGGCTAAGCTGAAGGCTTCTGAATCAGATGCATGTTCTGAATCTAAGTCAGAACCCAGCAAGGGGAATGATAAAGGGAAGTATATTATTGATGCGGAACCCAGTGACACCATTTTTACCACCAATATCCAAATGGAGGAACTTGAATATCTAGAGGAGAAGGAGCGCCTCTTCAATTCCCATATGTGGGTGAAGGGTTTCCCGCTGCAGTTCACTGTTGAAAGAAAGAGCTAAAAGAACCTCATTTAAGAAAATTTCATGAAGCGCCTGGTCCTGGCGACCACAACACACCCACAATCATATACCTTTGGGTGGCTTCACCAAGTATGGGATCTCCGCGTCATCTAGCAATGTCACCTTCCGTATAGTACCAATCCCTTCACGGATGAGGTATTATTTGATGTTTACACTCTTGAATTTTGTGATGTATTATTAAGCCAACCATACTTATGGAAGGGAAATGTTGTGTATGATTTTAGGCCTCACACTCTTATTATTATTTTGGGCAATAAGTTGTACAGGATACTAGAGGTAGCACCGCTTACCGCCATCTCTCTTATCACTACAAAGAAATGTAGTAAGCTCATTTCCCAAACTGAGGAATTTTTTTTCCTTATGATCCACCCTTAGGGCAAGAAGAAGACTGTGATCATGACCTCAAGACAGGGCTCCTATGCACGACAAAAATAGATGGACAAGGTCGTGGAGGAGTACGAGGACATCTTCATCTCACCCCCAGATGTACCTCTACACTGTCAAGCCAATCACTCCATCGATATGATCGTAGACACACCGCTACCCAATGTACCAATCTATCGATGCTCTATTATGGAGAATGAAGAAATCAAGAGGCAGATTCAAGAGTTGTTGTAGAAAGGTCACATTTGGCCAATTTCATCACCCAATGGGAGCTTGATCGTGTTGGTGCAGAAGAAGGATGGGACTTGGAGACTCTGTATTGAATATCATGCATTGAAAAATATCACTATATGGAATAGGTATCGAATCTTATGGATTGATGACCTTTTGGACCAACTCAAGGGGGTGAAATATTTAACCAAGATTGAACTGAAGTCTGGGTATCACCAGGTACCAATCGAACCCTCTAATGTGTGGAAGATTTCCTTCAAATCCAAGGAGAGCCTTTTTGAATCGTTGGTCATTCCTTTTGGGTTAACGAATTCCCCCGCAACCTTCATGAGGTTGATGGACGACATCTTGTGACCATTCACCAACTCATTCGTGGTGGTGTTGGAAATATAATGCAGAGTGTTGTCCTTGATGGCAACCCACTGAATGAAGATGAAGACATGTGACTGTTGACATGTGTTGTCCTTGATGGCAATCCACCCGATGAAGTTATTCTTGACTTGATGGACTTGGTAAATGATGTAAATATGATGTGATATGATGTTTGTTGACAATATGATGCTAAGTGTTGTCCTTGAAAGGCAACCCTCTTAATGAAGATGATGACAACTTACTTGGTGAAGTTGTGCTTGCTAGAATATGTTCCTGATAAGCTAAATATGATGTATCTACAGTGTGTATAGAAGGCAGTGAAGAAAAGAAGTCAGCATGTGCTCAATCTTGATGAAAAAGTATGTCTCTATGAATACGCGGATATGTCTAGGGGAAGTCGCGTATGCACGCGGGAAAGAACGTGATAAGTCGCGTATGTGAAAAAGCGCTCAAAAAGTGCAAAAACAGGGGCCCGTGGTATTGAAGACTCATGGTATTGATTTGGCTCGTGGTATTGAAGACTCATGGTATTGATTTGGCTCGTGGTATTGAAGACTCATGGTATTGCTTTGACCCGTGGTATTGAAAAAGGATAAACCTATATAAGGAGAAGAAATTCATTGTGCAAATCATGAGTGAGGGTGCAAGATGTCTGAGCTTGAATGAATACTTCTCTATGAAGTATATCTGTATGGAAAGGGTAAAGGTTTGATGATAGATCTGAATCTATGATGCACCTATGAAGAAATGATGAAGCGAGATATCTAGATCTGAAATGTATCTGTATTTGCTAAATCTGTTTATGGAGTGATTAGATCTGTGATGAGGCGAACATCTGTCTAAAGTAAAGGGTTAAATCTGAACTGAATGTCTGATCTGAAGAAGTATGCTACTCTATGATGGTTGAAGATCTATACGCTACTTCGCCGAAGAGGAAGCGTGTATATACGCGGCTTCGCTGACGAGAAAGCGCGTATGCGCAATGAAATACATACAGAGGTATACGCTGGTTTGTGTGGACGGAAGCGCGTATATACGCGACATCAGTGAAGGGAAAGTGCGTATGCAAACTAGGGTTTGCTGAAGCAAGGGGTATGAAATATCTGATCTGTTCTGCTGTGTTTCTGCTATCTGATCTGTGTTGATATGTATCTGTTGGTGATGTATGTTTGTGCTTAAAAGTATGGAAAGGGTCCAATATGAAAATATGATGAAATGTGGCCTGCAAGTGGTGTTCTATTGAAGTTGTTGGATCCAGTGTGAAAATTGATGAAACGTGGTCCAAGGTGGTGCTGAGGGTTGTAGCCTTCAGTCAGGGGGTCGTAGCTCCCTTCCAGGTGAGGCTGGTAAACGAGATCAGGGGGTCATAGCTCCCTTCCAGGTGAGGATGGTAAACGAGAGCAGGGGGTCGTAGCTCCCTTCCAGGAGAGGCTAGTAAACGAGTCAGGGGGTTGGAGCTTCCTTCCAGGAGAGGCTGGTAAACGAGCGCAGGTGGGTGCCTGCGTGCTGGTCAAGTCTGCGCCAGCACATATGTTGTAAGATGTTTTCTCTATAATAAAATATTGAAGGCTGAGCAACTGCAGCGGTGGTTTTCTCCCGATTTGGGTTTCCACCTAAAAATCCTGGTGTTCATGTGTGATGCTTTGCGTGATGGTTTATTCTGTTCTTACTGCACATTTTTACTGTTTATTAAACATCTGATGAATGAATGATGGAACAATAGAAGTGAAGATTTAATGACATATCTAGATCTCTGTGTATACGCTAGTTTCATAAAGGGGATTCGCGTATATACGCTAGTTTACTGAAGTAAAGTAGCGTATGGGTTTTAAGGAATGAAAAAGTAAAAAGATTTGATTATGCAGTAAATACTGATTCACCCCCCCCTCTCAGTATTTTTCCCAACAATTGGTATCAGAGCAGGTTCTTCTGTAAAAGCTTGATCGCTTGAAGGAGATCCGTCGCAATGGGAAGGAAGCAAAAGAAGAAGGCTACTGAAAAGGAGATATCTCAGAAAACATATGCAGCAGAAAATGAAGAAGATGAAACAGGTATTGATTTTTGTTCTTGTGATGCACTTTCCTGTACATGCAATGGTGAAGATAGTCAAAGTAAAGTTTTGGATCTAAAGGAAGCTATCAAGAAAATTGAAGAACAACAAAGATCATTTAATAAAAGCGAAGCTATGTACAAAGAGATGATCTCTCAAATGGAAGAACAAATGGAAATACTGAATGGACAGACAGACAAGTACCAAAGGTTTCATGCTTATGCATCTGCTCGAATTAAAAGACTAGAAGTAGAAGTCAACGATCTAAATGCAGATCTCGAAGAATCAAACAAGAAGAATGCAAGACTTGAAGTAGAAATCGTCTCTCTCAAAGAAGATCTGGAAGACTCGAACAAGAAGAATGAAGAACTTGAGGCTGAAATCATTTCTCTCAAAAGGGATCCAGAAATATCAAATAAGAAGAATGAAGGACTTGAAGCAGAAATCATCTCTCTGAAAGAAAATCTCGAAGAATCAAAGAAGAAGAATGAAGAGCTGGAACAAACATGTGAAGAAAACGAAAATTGGTTGAAAGAAGAGATTCTAAATCTAAAGGACCAAGTAGAAGATGGAAGAAGGAATGAAGAAAGCATGACAAAGCAATGTCAAGCCTTGGAGGTTGAGGTAAACATTCTCAAAGGTAAATTAGAAGAAAAGGTTAAACTTTTGAGGTTTCATGATAGTACTAATATTTTGGACAATATTCTGAGTAATCAAAGGTCTCCTGGTATCAAACTTGGTCTTGGTTTCCATGAAACTGTTAAAGGAGAATCTAGCTCACAAGGAAGTGCTAAAAATTCAGAGAATGTCAATACAAAACCTGAAGTGTTGAAAGAGACAAAAGATCAACCAACAATCATGAATTCTCAAAGGAATTCATTCAAGAACGTTGAATGTTTTAAATATCATAATTATGGGCATGTTGCAGCAAATTGCAGGAGCAGATCATTTCAGCCACAAACAAACAGGTTCTACTCAGAAAGGTACTCTAGTTTCTTCAAGGGATATTGTTTGTCATGTAACATGTATGGACATAAAGCAGTTGATTGCAAAAGGAGTAAGATTAGAAATACTCATTATGATTCTTATGCTTATTTCTCTGGACACATGAGATGTTATTCTTGTAACAAGTATGGACATGTAGAAAAAGAATGCAGGATGAACAGATCTGGGAAAGTGGACAATTTTCAGCACACAGTTGGAAAGCTCAAGCAAATTTGGAAAAAGAAGGAGGACCGATCAAAAACGTAGGGAATTCAGACCCTACTGCAGTCATCCGCTTCTGAAGCTTACTTCTCTGATTGAC
Source organism: Pinus albicaulis (assembly GCA_034641835.2). Lineage (NCBI taxonomy): Eukaryota > Viridiplantae > Streptophyta > Pinopsida > Pinales > Pinaceae > Pinus > Pinus albicaulis. Next base: position 1,342,733,243 of record CM076582.1, on the reverse strand, counting down.
TGCAGGAATGATGTGGGATACATTATGAGATTTAGTAATGTATCATCACAGGGGGAGCAATGTATGATGTCTCTCATGATTGATTTGATTATTCTGGTTATATGTATTTCTAACAGAACATCTGATATGAAGAAGACAGGGACAGGAAGGACAAGTTCAGGGGGAGATAAAGGAATGTGAAAAATTTCTATGTTTCACTTTCCATACGCGGGTTCTATTCACAAAAGTCGTGTATACACATGAGTTTAAGCAAACACAGTTGCGTATGCATTTATGATAAGAGAATTGGTATGATAGATGAAGATCTGGAGCAGAGGCTCAGGGGGAGTAACAGTCTGATTGTTAATAACTGTATTATTAACGCAGTACAAGCCTAACTTCTCAGTTCTAATGATGATATGATATTTGGTTTCTTATGTAGAAGATTATGGATGAGTCATGTTTGCTTTTTGATGAAGAGCATTCGGTGCTGAAATGTAAGTCTTGTAATTCAGAGATAAGGACAGATCATACAGAGATTGTTGCTAATGAAGGTTTTCAGGTTACACGAGTTAAGGAAGAGCATTGGTTCAGGGGGAGCAGCAGGTTGAATACTAATGATTGTATTGTTGGCAATATGACTGCTTATTCTTTGGTTATTGTGACACTCATGCTCAAATGATGATGGCTTGGTACATGGTTTATGATGATGAGACGTTGAATGAGCTGTGTTTACTGCTTGCTGAAGTTTATCTGTTGGATGAAATTGGAAGTCTAGTTCATGCAGAGCTTGTTACTATGGTTAAGATCTTTTTCCTACATATGGTACTTCATGTTAAATCTTAAATATCATGGTGATGTTGGATCACATGGATGATTGCTTGACACTTATGTGAAGATGTTGTTCTGGTATGGAAAGAATGTATTGATGCTGCAAAGAATCTGAAGACTTGGATACTAATGTGCTTATGCTACAACCATTGGATGATGCTTGAAGATACAACTACATTGTTTTATCTATCTGTATTCCAGGAAACTATTCAAATATCTCAGAAAGTTGTTGAACATTGTCTCTGCCTCACAAAGGATCAGTTTTGGTTAAAATGTAGAAGATGGTATTGTATACGCGGGTTTCCTGAAACACAGTCGTGTATATACGCTAGTTCATGCACAGAAAACCGCGTATGTCTGATTGCTGACATTTTTCAGTTTGGAGTCAGCTCTCTTCAGCACAGCTGCAGTGCTGTTTGGTATCTCTGATACTGTTTGGTATCTCTGGTGGTGTTCCAGTTCTCATAATTCTGTTTCTAATGTTTTGATGAAAATGCCTTGATGATTTGTTGGTGAAAGTGTTCAGGATGGACAGACTAAGGGGGAGCATTAGTAATATGGAACGGATGCATGGATGCACAGATTCAGGGGGAGCATTAGCGTTGCTGAGTATAATGCAGTGTTGGCATTATGATGGTTCTGAAATATGTTCTCTTTCTTGAGGACTTTCTGGTGTTGGTCTTAAAGTTATATTTGTAGTTTGATGAAAAGGTCATGTTGAGACCCATGATGTAAAATTGTAATATTTAGTCATGTAAGGACTTGTCTAATTTGTAAACCCACTTGGTTGGGTAGCTGAGTCAAATTTTGTAAACCCACTTGGTTGGGTAGCTGAGTTGAAATATGTAAACCCACTTGGTTGGGTACTTGAGTCTCATATGTAAATCCACTTGGTTGGATATTTGATGTAAGTATGAGTCTTTGGTGATAGGAAGTTCATAGAGTCATGTACTTTATTGGAAAATATGTTTGAAGTTTCAGCATGAACTCAGGGGGAGCTTGGTCACTTCAGTATACATCAGATCTGCAGAACGCTTCTTCTACATGAGGAGAAAAGGGGGTGAGTGTGTTGGTTTTACCCTTCCCATTGCCCTTGATGTCAAAGGGGGAGAGTGTGTTGGTTTTGATCCGTTGGTTTTGATACGCCCTTTGCCCTTGATGTCAAAGGGGGAGAGTGACATGGTGTTTGAATGCAGATAATGGTGTCAAAGAATTGGGAGAGTGACATGGTGTCAATGTACTTATCTGTTGTGGTAACCAAACACCATCGTGGTTGCCATCAAGTCCAAAGGGGGAGATTATTGGAAATATGATGCAGAGTGTTGTCCTTGATGGCAACCCACTGAATGGAGATGAAGACATGCGACTGTTGACATGTGTTGTCCTTGATGGCAATCCACCTGATGAAGTTATTCTTGACTTGATGGACTTGGTAAATGATGTAAATATGATGTGATATGATGTTTGTTGACAATATGATGCTAAGTGTTGTCCTTGAAAGGCAACCCTCTTAATGAAGATGATGACAACTTACTTGGTGAAGTTGTGCTTGCTAGAATATGTTCTTGATAAGCTAAATATGATGTATCTACAGTATGTACAGAAGGCAGTGAAGAAAAATCTTGATGAAAAAGTATGTCTCTATGAATACGCGGATATGTCTAGGGGAAGTCGTGTATGCACGCGGGAAAGAACGTGATAAGTCGCGTATGTGAAAAAGCGCTCAAAAAGTGCAAAAACAGGGGCCCGTGGTATTGAAGACTCATGGTATTGATTTGGCTCGTGGTATTGAAGACTCATGGTATTGATTTGGCTCGTGGTATTGAAGACTCATGGTATTGATTTGGCTCGTGGTATTGAAAAAGGATAAACCTATATAAGGAGAAGAAATTCATTGTGCAAATCAGAAGTGTGGGTGCAAGATGTCTGAGCTTGAATGAATACTTCTCTGTGAAGTATATATGTATGGAAAGGGTAAAGGTTTGATGATAGATCTGAATCTATGATGCACCTATGAAGAAATGATGAAGCGAGATATCTAGATCTGAAATGTATCTGTATTTGCTAGATCTGTTTATGGAGTGATTAGATCTGTGATGAGGCGAACATCTGTCTAAAGTAAAGGGTTAAATCTGAATTGAATGTCTGATCTGAAGAAGTATGCTGCTCTATGATGGTTGAAGATCTATACGCTACTTCGCCGAAGAGGAAGCGCGTATATACGCGGCTTCGCTGAAGAGAAAGCGCGTATGCGCAATGAAATACATACAGAGGTATACGCTGGTTTGTGTGGACGGAAGCGCGTATATACGCGACATCAGTAAAGGGAAAGCGCGTATGTAAACTAGGGTTTGCTGAAGCAAGGGGTATGAAATATCTGATCTGTTCTGCTGTGTTTCTGCTATCTGATCTGTGTTGATAAGTATCTGTTGGTGATGTATGTTTGTGCTTTAAAGTATGGAAAGGGTCCAGTCTGAAAATATGATGAAACGTGGCCTGCAAGTTGTGTTCTATTGAAGTTGTTTGGATCCAGTATGAAAATTGATGAAACGTGGTCCAAGGTGGGAAGCCAGGGCTGCAGCCTTCTACTGGGGTCGAGGCTCCTTCCGTGAGGTTGGTAAAACTATATCGTGGGGTCGAGCTCCTTCCAGGAGGCCGGGTAAAACGAGAGCAGGGGGTTTAGCTCCCTTCCAGAGGCAAACGTAGTCAGGGGTTGGAGCTCCCTTCCAGAGAGGCTGTAAATCCAGCGCTAGGGCAGCCTCGCGTCGGCTGTCTGCGCCAAGACATATGTTGTAAGATGTTTTCTTATAATAAAATATCAAGGCCGAGCACCGGATTCACCCCCCTCCTCAAGATTTGACCCAACAGTGTTTAACCAAGATTGAACTGAAGTCTGGGTATCACCAGGTACCAATCGAACCCTCTAATGTGTGGAAGATTTCCTTCAAATCCAAGGAGAGCCTTTTTGAATCGTTGGTCATTCCTTTTGGGTTAACGAATTCCCCCGCAACCTTCATGAGGTTGATGGACGACATCTTGTGACCATTCACCAACTCATTCGTGGTGGTGTATTTGGATGACATCCTGATATTCATCCAGAGTTGGGAAGATAACCTCCACCACATTCGACAGGTCCTCCAAGCACCGCGACAACACAAATTGTGTGCCAATTTGGAGAAATGTTCTTTTGGCATGACCTAGGTTCAATATTTGGTATACAACATTGATGAGTGCGGGTTGCATGTGGACCCAGCCAAGATCTAGGTCATTCGGGATTGGCCATCCCTAACCACTCTAATAAAGCTCCACAACTTTCTGGGCCTTTCCAATTACTATGGCAGGTTCATGTTGGGGTTCTCTCATATCACTTGGAATTTGAGTTAAGTCACCAAGGGAGGAGTGAAAGAAAAATTCTTTTGGTTTGAATCTCAACATGAGTTTGAAGAGTTGAAGCATCACCTCTACTCTGCGCCAGTGCTCACATTACCAAACCTGCAACAACCATTTTAGATTAAGGAAAATTCCTCTAACTATAATATTGGGGCAGTTCTTATTCAGCAGGGGCATCTAGTGGCATATCATAGTGAGACACTTTCTAACACAGTCCAGAATTATCCCACCTATGACAAAGAGATGTATTTCATTATGTCGTTCTACCGACAATGGAAGCATTACATTTTGGATAAGGAAATGGTCATCCACATAGATCACCAACCCCTGTAGCTCATACAGACACAAGGGAAGTTGCAGAAAAATCACCAACTGAAATGGTCCACATACTTGCAACAGTTTCATTTGAACATCAAGTACAAGGAGGGAAACACAAATAATGTTACATACTGCCTCATTCGAGCACCTATCATGGCGCTAACCATTATGCTCGAATCTTGTAGGCATAATATTTTGAGTTGGCTACATCTCTGCAAAAGCCATCTAGAATTTGAGAACATATACCAGACGCTCCTGGAAGCTAAGCAAGTTCCAAATTTTCACCTCCAAGATGCACTATTTTTCCACCTGGGACACCTCTGTGTTCCTTCAAGTGAGTGTGCCAAGATGATTTTGGAATTTCACTACAGTTGAGTCGCTGGACATTCTGGGGTTGAGAAAATAGTGGAAGTACTTCATAATTATTTATTTTGGCCAAACCTTCAACAAGATGTCGAGAAGTACATCAGATCCACCACTGCTTGTGCCATTTCCAAATCAAACATCAAGAGGAAAGGCCTATATACTCTATTTCCTACCCTTATTCAACATTGGGAAACCATCTCCATGGATTACATGTGAGGTATTCCTTCTACCAATCATGAAAACAACTTCATTTTTGTGGTTGTCGAAAGATTCTATAAGATGGCCATTATGGCAGCCTGCAAGAAGAATATCACAGTAGAAGCCACTGCAAAACTCTTCTTTGAACAAGTGTGGGTACAATTTGGGATCCCATAGTCCATTATCTCATATTGGGACAACAATTTCCTCAGTACATTTTGGTCAAGTCTCTGGCCGATGCTCGACACCAAGCTCACTAAGTCCACATTTTTCTACCCCCAAACTCATGGCCAAACAAAGGTCGTCAACAGGATGATCGTACATATTTTGTGCATGTACAAATCGAAGCATGGCATGCACGCAGGATGAAATCCTTCCTTATGTCCATCACAACTATAATTGGGCTCTCCATATCCCAACTGGTCACAACCCCTATTATGTGAGTTTGGGATTCCAACCACTATGTCCCATTGATGTGGCCATACCATTTGCAGCTACTCAGGAAAATTCATCTCATGTCTAGTATGAAGTTGACAAGGCGAACATATTCATTGCAAGCATGAATCACATCCACCAATAGGTCCATGACATATTGGAAAAAACCAATGCTAAGTACAAGAAATGACATGATCAACATCAAGTGCCACACAAGTTCCACGTGGGAGACAAAGTTTGGCTACATTTGTAGGAGTGCCTCACTGGACCCCACCGTAAGCTTCACCTGCTCCAATATGGGCCCTACACCATCACCAAGGTTTTTGGGGACAATGCCTTTGAGCTCATTATTCCACCATTCCTTGGTTTTCACATCGTGTTCAATGTGAACTTCCTTTGGCCCTACTTTCCACCATTACTAGATACCTCCGACATTGTGGAAAAACTCACTGTAACGGAATTAAACCTAGACTACGTGGAACAAGAAACAAGTGATTAGACAATGGACACACAGATCAAGAACACTCGCCAATATAGGATCCAACTATATCGAGTTGTCAAAGCAAGCCAACTCCTTCACCAAGGAAAGTGGTTCACCAGGGACCAAGTTCAATGTAAATCTCCTCTCCTCATGAAGGCTCTGCATGCAATATCGACCATTGATTTCTAAGGGGGGAGGAATGATTCGGGTGTATATTGGTGGCCACCCACCTATTCCACCTAGATCTCCAGTCTTTTTCATTAGTTTCCTTTTTTATAGCATCATTTACTATTTTTAGCAATTTTTCAGGTCTTGAACTTCCGAAGAAGTTTTGACCCCCTAAATGATGTTTTTTTAGGTCCACCATAGGTCCATAGCCATAGGAAAAGGCCTGCAACATATCCTATAGTACTTAGAGAGATATTTTCGATTATATATCGTACACACAAAATGGAGATAATATGACCAAGTTACAACCTTGGGAAGTTGGCTTCCCAACTAACCCCAACGTGGCCCACAAACTCTTGGTGTTCCATGTCCTGGGGTTAGGGTTTTAGTTTTTTATGGTTTTACCATGTTGTTCAATAATAGAAAGGCCCTTGATTCTCATTGTAACACAATTGAGAGGCATGTAGCCGCCACATCTCTTCTTAGAGATAAGCTACCATGGCCTGGGCTAGTTTATTTCCATTTTGTTTGTAAGCATATTTTAGTCATTTGATATTAATGAAATGAAGTTTTATTCCTATTTCTTCTCCTCGTTTATATTTATTTATATATTTTTTGTGTTCCTGCATAAGTCCAGATCCTATTTGCATGGTTGAAACATCACTTACCACTCACTTTCTCCTTTCCCTTATGAATCCCTTCTTGAAGATGAACCCCCATATCATCCTTCCTATTGGATTCCATGTTGAGGAAATAAGCAAATTTACTTATTACCAAGAAGATTCTTTGAAAATTTATATATATATATTGTAACTAGGCTAAGCTTAGGTCGGGGCCAACCTACTTATTGGAATTAAGTTTTGGATTAAAATCATAAGATTATCATTAAGTCATCAATAACTATGACCCTTTGAATACCTTTGTTTCTGAAAATATTAAGCCTTCTCCTACAAGCTAGTCAACTTCATTATTTTTAGCTCTTCTCAAATCCTTTACTACCTATATGTTATCCCTCATAATAACTTTATATGTTTTGTAATGCAATATGATTTTGTTGTATAAAAGATAGAGTAAAAACTAAAAGTGAAAATAAAAACAAATTTTATTTAAAGTAGTCATATAAATTAAATCACTACAAACGCATCAAGCCATTTATTTCATGATATACTTTATATTGGGTCTAAAAAATACCATAGAAATTAAGTAAATTATAGGTTTATTTTAACTTACTATTATTAATTATAAAAAAAACTAATATATTAATTAAACATATATACAGTCAAAAAAATATGCAACAAAAAAAACATAGTAAAACAACAGTAGACAATAAGAGTTAAATTCCATAAATAACAATCAAATTGAATGTAACATTTATGAACATGACATTTATTTCTAGTTAAATTGAAAAGTAAAAAAAAAAAAGTGGTAAATGTCATAAATAAAAACCAAATTGAATGTAACATTTGTGAACATGACATTTCTTTGTAGCTAAATTGAAAACCAAAAAAGACAAAACTTCCTTTAAAATAAATTTAACCATTATTCAAGATTAATATTAAAAATATTCTATCGCTTGGAGATCCCGCACCCTAGCCTTCCCCATTTTTTCTCTCGCTTCAGGCTCCCATGTCCCCTCTGAAGTCCATCCCTGAGGAGGTTTCCCCCCTAGATCATGCCTCGGCCTTCTCGACCCTTATCGCCTCCCTCGACCCCCCACGATCACAGCCTGCAATCACAAAATTTATGAAGAATTTGGATGGAATCCAGGAAGTTTCTATGCCCCAGGAAATCCCTCGAATGGTAGCCCTCTCACTTGCTGAGAAAGGGCCTGTTGGTAAATTTACGGACCTGTGGCCTTCGCCAAAGACCGTGTAGAAATGGGTCAAGCGTAATTGGCTGGGAAAAAAGCAAGGAAAAATATCCATCAAATTATGTGGCAGTGGTTTCTTCACCTTTCATTTTGAAACCAAGGAAGCTAAAGACCTGATCTTGAGAAATGGTCCATATTTCATGGATACTAGGGGGCTCTATCTGAAGAAATCAACACCAAATTTTGACTCAGAGCTAAATGTCCAAAATTTTGTCTTGGTTTGGGTTCATCTTCCCCCCTTACCTCTTAATTTTTGGGGGGAGGACTCTGTAAGAGAAATCAGAAATGCAATTGGAAATTTCATAGACAGAATCGAACAGAAGGAAAATAACAGACTTGTGCCAGAATCTGTGTCCAGGAAGATCTTGGCAAAGGACTCTCAAAGGAAATCAAGTTGAAAGTGGATAACTGGACGCATATTCAATAGCTTGATTATGAACAAATTTCGTTCAAATGCAAGGTATGTCACGAATATGGTCATTTTTCAAATAGATTCCTGAAAATGATTGAGATATCAAACTCAGATAGTCCTGAATCCCAGTGGGAATTTATCTTAAAGAAGAAACCCTCCTCCAATTCTAAAATCTCGGTGCCCCCGACCTCTCATTCCCCCCCTTTATCAACCAACCCTAGCAACCCTCTTCCTCCTGAATCCTCACTGGTTTCTTCTAAATCCTCATTCGAACCCATCTCTTCAAACCCTTTCTCTACTTTTTAATATATGGAAGAAGATCCTCCTCTCCATTCCTCACCCCCCCCATCCCCCTCCAAACTTATTCCGCCTCCATCTCCCTCCAAAACTGCTCCTTCCGCAACCTCCGAGCCCTCCTTCGCCCAGATTATCACAAGAAATGCGGCTAAGGATCTGGAATCTATCTTGGATTTATCAAAAAATATGGACCGGGAAGGAAAACAACCAAGCACCACAAGGATGAGATAGCTTAGAAAGATATATCTCTAGGAACATGGTAGCCAATAGAATCATTTATTGGAGGGCATAGTAAAAAATAACCAAGTCAACAAATCATAGGAGGAAAGTGTTGGTCTATACCCTCAAACATTAAGCAATGAAAGCTCTCACATGGAATTGTAGGGGATTAGGGAACCCCTCTAAAATAAATTCCCTAAAATATCTCATCAATAAATAACAACAAGGCATAATTATCATACAATAAACCAAACAAGAAGAAAATGATATGGAAAAAATCATAAGCAAACTCAAGCATTACTCAGGCACAATTGTAGGATCCAGAGATGCATCAGGAGGAATAGCTCTAAATTGGAATACGAATACATGAAAACATCAAAAAATATCAAAGACTCATCACTAGATAAAAGCAAAGTTACAAAATGTGGGAGGAGACATCCTGATCATAGTTTACAAGATATATGGGCCAAATAACTATTGTGACAAACAAGTGTGTTGGCATTCTCTACAGACTGATATGGAAAGTGAAGGCAACTGTAATTTTATCATTGGAGGTGATCTGAACTTGGTTCTGCACCCAAAGGATAAAATAGGGGGGCCTTTTACTCTTGATCCCTCAAGAGATCAACTAGAACACATTATGAGAGATCACAATCTGGTGGACATCATACCAAGGAATCAAGGCTCCACCTGGAACAACTGTAGGATTGGCCCAGGTAACATCATGGAGTGTCTGGATTGCTTTCTTTTGGTAGTCTCACTCATCTCCCTCCTAAACGTTTCCACCTCCTCTATTACGTCATGCTCGGCTTCAGACCATTACCTCGTCTCCATGTCTTTAGGCATGCAATCAAATTTTGGACCCTTACCTTTCCATTTTAATCTGCTATGGTGTGACTTCTGGGAGGCTAATTTGCCGCATGTTGTACCTTAAGATACAATCACTTAGTTGTGATAAGGAATCACTGCTTAAGACATTTATATAAATGTGTCACAAAAATATTGGTCTTTGTTTAATCACCTTCATATGTTTATCATTAAACCCTCAAAGATAAAATACAATGAATGTCCCACAGTGCTATTATTTGTTGATATAGAATGCAATGATAAGAAGAACATGAAGGAAAGAACCCCAAATTGATATGCTGATGTACATAATATATCACCTCAAACTTCAGAAGGATTATAAGACAAGGAACAGTTAAAATGAAGGAGCGCCTATTAAGGATTTTAACTCTTATTCACACATGTAAAACGAGACCTGCAGCTTCATTACTTCATTTTATTCAAAGATAGAAAACACATAATGTAAAATGGAAGACATATCGATATCAACAAATTCTAGAATCTTTCTTTTCATTCATTAATCATTTGAAATCTCAGAATAAAAATTGTAGTCTAAAGTTCCAAAACTTAGAACATTTTTCTTTCTTGTTTTTCTCTTTAAATACAATAGTAAGCAGTTTGTAACTACTGGAACTAATCCTAACTGCTTCAACTACTTAGGACTTCGTCAACTACCTATTATATGTCATAAAAATGTCTTATTACAATTACATTCTCTTTAAAAGAGGAAAATAACATAAAATATAAATCCTAATCTATTTTCTTAATGTGAATTGATGATGCTGTTGCATTCCTTGACTGGCTGGTTTGTCCTTCTTTGAAGTCGAGGGGTCCTTTGGTAAATATGTCATCCAGGGTCTGCATTTCTTCCATATCTCAATGTTTGTCTTAGGTGAATGGACCAGCTTGTGATATTCCAATCTAAAAGCATTGATTTTGTTGAATGATGGCCTGTCTAAAAATAAAGTCTTCACTAACCACAACAGTTGAAAATGTCTTTGAAGGAAATTGATTATTGTTGCTCCTTTAAGAACCTAAGTCTTTTCATGAGTATTTTCTACCTTAATTTTTTCCAACACCAATAAGGGTTCATAAGAATCCAATGATAAAATACTACTTCCAATACCCAAACATGATGGCAAACCTACTCTTGCTATTTTGTCAAATGAATTATCAAACTGGCTCACTGCTTCCTTAAGTTCGATCAACTTCTTTTCTGTAGACTTCCTGTAATCATTCTTGACAATCATCTTATTAATTTCCACAACATATAAAATATTGTCTTTAATTTCATTTTCTTCCAACTCTTGATTAGTTTTGGAATCAAGGAAACCAATGAATTTCCTTGCCCAAATAGTTCTATTAATTGCCTTTTGCTTGTCTGTCATGACTTTTTCTTCAAAATCCCTAATAATACTTCTTTCCTCTGCAAACAATAATCAAAAATCTCCAAATTTCTTTCATTTTTGCAATGATATAATTCTAGATGATATCCTTAGCCTATATTAGGGATATATTTCCCTTCAATTTTTCTTTGAGATTTTTAATCTCAGCATCAGCAATCTGGTAGTCTATTATGTATTTATTGGCTTCTCCCTCTATGGCTTGTATGATCTTTGTTGTTGTTTCCAAATCACCTTGTGCCTTTTTCCGATCTCTCTCTTCCATCTGCAATTCAGTGGTTAATTGAGATATTTGTGCTAATGGATCTTCATTACTAGATGGAAAAACAAAAGTACAAATATGAGATTCTTCTGCAATGACAATGAAGTTTGCTTTAGTTTGGTGATTTCTTCTTCCTTTTGCAAGAGATGTTGAAGAAATTTTTCTTTATCATTTTCTATCTCTGTAACCTATGCTGCCATGGAGTGTTCTCCTGTAGGAAATTTCAAATTTTTCTTCAGCGCAGAGATTCCTAATTCAACACTTTGCAGAAGCTTATGTACAACAGACCTGTCATTGGGATCTACCCCAATCTTCACAATAATATTTTTGAGTTCTTTGTTCTGGATTGTCAAAGCCCTGGAATTTTCTTTCTCTAACTTCAATTACTTAATCACTTTTCCAAGCATATTTTCAGCCTTGAATGCCATTGCATTGGTTTTGGTTAGGTCATTTACAATCAGTTGACCTATTTGCATATGTAGATTTACTTTGTCAAGCAATGGAATTTTCTTCACATCTACAGTTAGATTCAAATTATTAAAATTATTGTTTGAACCAATAGACATATCAGAGGGATATGAAAGGGAAATATTAAATTGATCCTTTTCAAGATTCATTGCAGTTAGAAGTCTTGTTTGCTTGGGGGTTATCTGGTATTCAGCATGAGCCTCCATGCTTGCCTTCATTTTCTAATTTATTTCTACAATCTGAGCAAACATTTGTTTAATTAAGGGCACTTGTTCCTCAGTGCTTTCATGTCTCCTTGGTGAAGCAGGGAAATTTTTCTCATCTCCCAATTATAATGAGAAACCAGGTTGAGCATCTACAAAATTCTCACTTACATTTGTCCTCTTTTCAGTCCTCTATTCTTCATCCTCTCAATCAATCACTACTTCTTTGCCTCTTTGACTTCTCTGATATGATAGGATTCTGTACATTTGAGCTCACTTAACCTGTAAAACTTTTACTTGCCATTTTTTCTATATCAGGTCTGCTTTTATGAATGAATGTTGAATACCCATTTTCAATTCTCCTATTAGAAATCACATTGTGAGGGTCATAAGCCCACTTCTCTCCTAATAGTAAGTGCATTTCATCTAACATATTAGAGGCTTCATCAATTGCTTATCTCATATTAACTATAAAAGGGACCACCATTCATTGGTAACTTAAACATGTGACCTTTCTTCATAGGAACAAAGTGTATTTGATCCACGTTTAAACTTTTCCTACTGAACTCCAAAGAGAATAATATCATAGGCACAAATACAGGAAGCCTATAAGGTTCTACACCAACTCCATAAATTCTTATTTCAAAATAGTCTTCAAAGACAAACCAATCACCAAACTTACAATTTGTCCCCAATTGCAAGAATTCTTGATTTTTTGGCAGAAAGCAGGGGGAGAAATTCCATTCAAAATTTTATATGCAATAGACATAAAATGACTAGAAAAATCAAACAAACCACCCTCATTTATTTATTTCCTCACTATGTCTATCCAGAATACTACTGACTACCTCTTATTATTTATATCCACTATATTTAACACCAGATGCATGAATTCTTCTACATTTTGATATAAAAAGAGGTAAATAACAAGAGAAGGAAACCTGAATGAACCCGCCAGTAATAAGCTCATGAGCTAAGAGTTGACAGCTTCTTGCCAATAAGATGGAATATCTAGCACCACTCCTAGCTTCATCATCAAGGCGAAAATTCCCAGAACTGATTTTTCCACTGTACTGTCATCATCCTTTCCCAAAATCTTTGCAATGCGCCTTAGCACTAGTCTGACTTTTATATCAAAAACCTCCATGGGGAATTCTTTATTATCAGGTGAAAATTTTTGTGTATCTGGCTTCCAAAAAAATATAAATTGGTTAAACTCTTGACCTGCAATGCTATCATAATATGCAATTAAGGAATCATCGGTGAATTGGCATTCAACTTTGACTCAGGGTAACACAGAGCTTGAAGAATTAATTGGGCGGAAACTTGCGGAACATTTTCCCCTTGACAATTCATTACAAAAAATTTTCCAGGGTACATAATAGACACTAGCCAATACACAAATTCGAGAAAAAGGTGTGTTCTTGGGATGCATGTAGACAACACACTAGTTGTTGAGCCCCAAAGATGTCCTTTTCTTTCACCAAATTTCACTTCATTTCCTTTGTCCTTTATCAGTTATAGGCTTAAAATATCAATAGGATTGATTAAAGTTAAGAATGCATACAATGAATGACTTGCTATACTTTTATGGTTATGTTGTTATAGTGATTTTTTATCAGACTTAGCTACAGAATGCAGCCATTCTGTAGCTAGTTGCCTATTCCGCAGCTATCTTCATGTTCACACAGGTTACAGGTGTCACTTAAAGGAAAAACACATATGGTTGAATTCCACAACACTCCTACATCATTTCTTGCCCTCTACGAAGTCTGAGCAAAAATCTACAGGTGGTTATGCACGTGGAGGAAACCAAAACTAAGAAGTGGATTCCTACCAGGACAAGGACTCTACAAATGTCTTCAGCAAAGTATGAGGCCTCCACAAGAGTTCTAATTTGATTTTAATTGAAAAAGACACTTATCCCTACTTCTTCTTCGGGACAGTTATGTATTTCTCTTATAAGAATAACTCGGGAAACCGAGAGACAGTTAGCTAGATTGATGTTTTATTGTTAAGTTGTCCAAGACCGTAATACTCTGTTTTTGAAGCATTTTCCTTTAATGAAAGAAGAGCAACTTTAATACATGATCTGAGGGAATATTGAGGAGATTTGTGTGCTAATATGGTGGTAGAGGGCCCCTACTGCCCGAAAGGCTCTGTGCATATTGTTTAGATAAGTAACTGTAGCTCTGTTTCATTCCTAATTTAGGCAATTTTTTGAACTTTATGTTTTATGCTCACTTACCTCGAATGGTACAACCAGTCTTGTTCTTATGAATTGTTCCAAAACATCACTAACACTGGATGAGATAGAGCTGTAGTATTTCAGATATTAATTGCATTTTAGTTCAGCTGTAGTATTTCGGAGGTTAATTGCATATTAGTTCAGTTCTGTTTAATGTATTTTAAGTTTTATTAGCTAGTTGTATTCTAGTTTTGTTACATTAGACTTAAAGGCCTTCATTATTTACAAACTGCTCTTGTTCTTAATTTCTGCTAATACATCATTATCATAGGAACAAGAATTGGTAATGTCATTTTGAAGTCTTGACTGTTCCGCAATTTCTCATAATTTTACAAACTTGCCTCTTTCCAAAACTATTCCAAAAGATTTCTAACCTTTGAATGAGGTTTAATAGTGACATTTTGAGTTGCAGAATGGATTAATTTTAGTGTCATAAGTTAATTTAGAGTAGGGTTCCTTACTATGTTATAGATAATTTTTTTTCCAAATGTGTTCCAACAAATTTCTAACCATGGATAAGATTTTCTCTGTGATAATTGTAAGTTGTTGTTTACTTAGAAGAACCTCATTGCATTAAACTTATCCTTTTCTCAAGTTGTTCCAACATACTTCTAGTGAAATGAATTGGACTGAGTTCATGTTATGAGTTATTTTTCTTGTCAAGTTTTGAAATATGTGAAATAGCATTTTCTGTTTCTTAGGTTCCATACATAGTTTAGAATAGATTTTGCTCTGTTTTAGTGTGACCAATAACTTCTCTTTGTCAAACACTCAGTTCTTTTCCTCTTAGCATAAAAACACAAAACCAAAAACATTAGAAAAACACTAAACACAACGAAGTAGGAAGCAAATACCTAGGCACATATAGTGCACTTCACTTCAACAGTTTACTAGCCCTGGCTGACAATTTATGAAATCAATTTAGGAACACTAAGTTGAGTAGACATTTTGGCGCCGTTGTCAGGGAAGTGTAACTAGGTAGCCTTGTTTCTTACCTCCCAAAAACAATAATATGCATAGAGAAAGAGACTCAAGGGGTAGATTCATAAAAAGCAGAAGCTTGATTCCTAGAACACCACTTGTTCCACCAAGACCAAGAGGCGGCACACCTCCAACTCAAACCCACATCCCATCCTATACTGATCACAGACTTCTAGAAGGCTTAAGATTAGATATTCCATCAGAGATACCTTCCACTTCATCCACTGAACTTGTCTTAGAAGAAGATTTAAGGACCCTTGCTAGAGACCTAAACTTTTCCACTTCCACAGGAGAATCAACCATGGCAGAAGGAGGAGGAGGAGGAGTCTTTAATGGAGAACATACACTATTTGGAGGGGGTAGAGGTAGAGGTAGAGGAGAAGGAGGTAGAGGTGAAGAAGGAGGCAAAGGAAGAGGTAGAAGGGAAATGGGAAGCTCTTTTGGGTTTCCTATAGTAGATGAAGAAACCAATGCAACTATGAAAAACATTTCACCCTCTGTCCTTCCAAACTTTTATGGACTCAAAACTAAAGATCCTGAAACCTTCCTATTTGAATTTGAAGTCCTATGTAGAACCTATGACTACTTACAAGATGCTAAAAAACTTAAACTATTCCCTTCAACATTGAAAGGAGCAGCATTAAAATGGTTTATGAGTTTGATCAATAGTTCTATTAGGACATGGGAAGACATGAAATAGGCATTTCTAGAGAGGTATTTGGATTACTGTATGCCAGTCAACCATAAGGAGAAAGTGTTTAAAATGTACAAAAAGAGGATGAAAACCTAGAAGATTTGTTGGAGAGGTTTAACTACAACATCAAAAGAGCAAAAATGGAAAACTTAGACCAAGATACTTTGAAATATCTCTTGTTGAAGACAACCAGGGATGAATGGTTAGATATCCTTAACATGATGGGAAAATGGGATATATCTCAGCTCACATTGCCTGAAATAGCTGAATTATATATCAACCTTTCAAGAGGGAAATCTAAAATTGTAAAAGGACCAAGAGACCCTGCTCTTGCAAGGGCAAGTAAGTCTGCTTCTGGGACAGTAAGTAGGGCTGAAATAGGACATATGCTTGATGAATTCAAATATGATATTTTAGGGAGTCTTAGTGAACAAATAGACACCCTTAAATTACAAAACAAGCCAAAAGCTGAATCTGATTCCTTAGCAATATTTTGTCCCAAATGTAGAAAGAATCATGCCTTGAGAGAGTGCCCTTTGGATGCAAAATTAGTAGAGACTTGTGTAATTTGTTCAGAAAAACATGAGACCAAGAGTTTTCCTTCACTTCCTGGTCTTAAAGTTGTCTTTCAAGAAGAAACCCCTACAAATTCCACATAATCTCTCAATTTTTTCTCTAGGAGGCCTTGGCAAGGACTTCAAACACAAGGATTTCATGATCATCTGTATAATAAACCCCCACCAAAATAGAATTCTTGGTAGCAACCTTGGCCCCAATTCCAAAATCAATCTCAAGCTTGGGCACAAGGAGCACAAAATCCCTATGGAAGATACTCTCAGTACTATCAATATCCACCATCCTATCCACCATATCCACATTTCCCTCATCAACAGATTCTTCAACAAAACCCTCAACAGAATCCTCAAAATCCACAACATCAAAATTCACCACTTCCATTACCATTTCCTCAGAAAACAAATCAGTTGCCTGCCCAACCCATACCAAACCCCAACAATAAAAATCCTCAGAACACATACATGATAGAAGGCCAACATTTTCCAACCTATTTGATCACTCCTTTAGACCTTAATGATGTTCAACTTAGGTCTGGAAGAATACTTGAAAAGAAGAAACCTTCTGTAATCATACAAGAACAAAACAACTCTGAGGAAGATTCTCTACGGGTAAATAAAATTCTTGAAGAAGACACATCTTTTCAAGACCCGAATATTGAAAAATCAAAACAAAAAGAGCCAATAATTTCAACTCCTATATTAGAGCAGCCATCAACATCTACCTCTACACCTCCCTTTCCAGAAATATTACAAATTAATAGAGGTGTAGAAAAACAAATTATGGTGCCTAATTATGATTTCCTAGATGAGCTGAGAAATGTTTGTATTAAGATTCCATTATTACAAGCTATCAAGGAAATTCCAATTCTAGCAAAAACAATAAAGGATTTGAGCATGAAAAAAACAGGAAAAAGAATCAAAGAGACAAAGAAAATTCAACTGGAAGGAAAAATAGCAGATATCATGATGGGTAAGATTGCCATTCCAAAGTATCTAGACCCAGGAAATCCAGTTGTTAGAATACACATCAATGGAACTGAGATCCAAAACACACTTATTGATTTAGGAGCAGCAATCAATATCATGAGTAGACAAATCATGGATAAACTAAAACTTCCTAATCTTATTTTTACACCCACATTATTACAATTAGCAGACAGACCTGTGATCAAACCTGATGGGGTAATAGAATACATTCCAGTGTCCCTATATTCTTGGGAGTATCATGTGGATTTTATGATCTTAACCCCTAAGAATAATCTAGGAGGACATCCTATCATATTAGGAAGACCTTGGTTAGCTACAGCTAATGCTTTCGTTAGTTGTAGATCTGGTGATATGTACATCTCTGATGGTAGTTCAACCAAGAAATTTACCTTGTATCCTCTAGCAAAGACAATTACATAATTAGATGATACTCAGTGGATTGAGGATGAAGAAGACATACAACCTCTCTTCACAATTTCAGAAATTAGTGAAGATAGCCAGATTCTAAATACCTTAGAAAATTTTGAATCCTCTTCGGAATACAAACATGAAAAATTTCAAGAAGAATCCAACATTGAGTTTTTATCATCAAGACAGATGTCTCTTTACTCCATGGATAAATTTGGCATATCTACAATCGAGATATTTCCAGGCAAAACTTTAAACATAAACAAGAACCTAGAGAAATCTCAACAAGAAAATCTAGTCAAGATATTACAGAGACATTCTTCTGCATATGCATGTGAGTACACTGATATGAAAGGGATAAGCCCTAAGACTTGCACTCATCACATCTACATAGAGGAAAATTGTAAACCAATCAGACAACCTCAGAGACGGATGAATCCAAATCTTAGGGAGATTGTTAAAGAAGAATTGCAGAAATTGTTAAATGTCAACTTTATTTATCCCATTTCAGATAGTCAGTGGGTTTCTCCTTTGGTAATTGTGCCAAAGAAAAATGGTAAATGGAGGGTATGTATTTACTACCGGGAATTAAAAAAATCTACTCTTAAAGATCATTTTCCCCTACCTTTCATAGATCAGGTGTTGGATACATTAGCTGGCAAAAAGTACTTCTCATTTTTAGATGGGTTTAGTGGTTATAACCAAATTCAAGTGGCACTTGAAGATCAAGACAAAACCACATTTACCTATCCTTGGGGTACCTATGCTTACCGAGTATTGCCATTTGGACTATGCAATGCACCTACAACATTTCAAAGGGAAGTACTAGGAATCTTTTCAGATCTAATACATGATTGTGTAGAGGTATATATGGATGATTTCACAGTCTATGGAAACACATTTGAAAAAGCCTTAGCAAACTTGGAAAAAGTTTTAAAGAGATGTAAAGAAGCAAATCTTTCACTGAGTCATGAAAAGTGTTTTATGATGTTTACTGAAGGAATTGTTTTGGGGCATCACATTTCAGGGGATGGGATTAGAGTTGATCAGTCAAAAGTTGAAGTCATATCTAACTTATCTATTCCAAGTTGTCAAAAATATGTTAGGAGTTTTCTAGGATTTACAGGATATTATAGAAGGTTTATAGAAAACTTCACCAAGATAGCATCTCCACTTTTCAAATTACTTACCAAGGACTGTGAATTCAAGTGGAATCCTGATTGCCAGTTAGCCTTTGAGACCCTGAAAACAAAAATCTCTAAAGCACCTATTTTAAGGGGACCTAACTGGAAGTTACCTTTTCATATTTCAACAGATGCCTCAGATACAGCTTTAGGAGCAGTATTGGGACAAAAAGACCTGATTCCTTATGCCATCTACTATACAAGTAAAAATTTGACTCCTTCAGAGTTAAATTATACTGTAACTAAAAAAGAGTTCTTAGTTGTTGTTCATGCCATAAATAAATTTAGACATTATATAACAGGCTATGAAACTTTTGTTCACACAGATCACTCTACAATTAAATATCTAATGAACAAATCAATTACTAATGGCAGAGTCATAAGATGGTTATTGCTTTTACAGGAATTCAACATTACCATTCTAGATAGGCCTGGAAAACAAAACACAGTAGTTGATTTCTTATCTAGACTCCAAAACATCAAAGACAATACTCCAGTTGAAGATCAATTCCCTGATGAATATCTTTTTGCAATTTCTACTCAAACTCCTTGGTTTGCTGAAATTGCTAATTATTTAGTTTCAGGGAAATTTCCTTCAGTAATGAATGCAAGAGACAAAAGAAAGATCATTTATGACAGTGAAAAATATTCATGGGTTGCTAATGAGTTATACAAAATAGGTCCATATTTTATCATTAGGAGATGTGTTCGAGAAGATGAGATGCCTGAGATCCTCAAGGCATGTCATGATGAACCTTGTGGCGGACACTTTGCTGATAAAAGGACAAATTATAAGGTCCTTCATTTATGATACTATTGGACATCCCTTTTTAAATATGCTAAAGAGTATGTCAAAAGGTGTGACAGTTGCCAAAGGGTATGGAAACCTTCTCCTTTAGGTGAGATGCCATTGTAGCCTCAGGTACATATTGAACCTTTTGAGAAATGGGCTTTAGATTTTGTAGGACCTATTAGTCCTCCATCAATACAAAATAAATATATATTTGTTTGCACTGATTATGTTACCAGATGGGTAGAGGCCAAGCCATTACTTTCTGCTACTGAATTATCTGTAGTTAATTTTCTTTTTGAGGATATTTTTACTCGTTTTGGTGTCCCAAGAGAAATTGTTACAGATCAAGGAGCTCAATTCACATCAAGGCTAGTGGAACAAATGATGGAGAGGTACAAAATCAGACACAAAAAATCTACTCCCTATCATCCACAAGCAAATGGTCAAGTGGAATCTACTAATAAGGTCATTGAAGGGATCCTAACAAAGACTGTTCATTTACATAGAAGAGATTGGGCAGACAGGCTTCCTCAAGCCTTGTGGGCCTATAGAACTACATGGAGAAGCACAACAGGTCATACTCCTTATGAACTTGTTTATGGAAAACAAGTCTTGTTTCCCATAGAGTTTCAGATTCAAAATTTTAAAATGGCAGTTCAGCTAGGACTTAATCTAACAGAGGCAAAAAAGCACAGATTGGATCAGATTAATGAATTGGAGAAGATCAGACAGGATGCAATCCAGAGAACAAATATAGTCCAACAGCAAAGGAATAGATGGCATGATAAGTACATTAAAGAAAATAAATTCAAAGAAGGTGACTGGGCCCTCTTGTTTGATTCAAATTTCAAAGATTTTCAAGGTAAATTCCAAACACATTGGCTTGGGGCATATGAAATTATGAAATTTTTTGACAATGGAGCAATAAAAATCAGGACAATAGATGAAGAGAAGGTCACTTTTATTGTAAAAGGTCATAGATTGAAGCTATATCATAAGCCACTTTCAAGGGAAGAATTTGTCAAGAGATTCCAGGAAAATGATGTGAAGTTAATGAAGAATTCTTCTTATTCTTCATCAACTTAATTGAATTGTCTGAATTCAAAAGCATGAAAAAAAAATAAAAATAAAAATAAAAATAAATAAAGTATAAACATGAAAACTAATCACTGATTAGCATGTTAATACAGAAAAGATAAAGTGAAAATCGAAATCCTTCTGACACTTTAGCTTTTCAAATTTGTTCTTTTCCTGCAAGCAGCTATCACAAAATCATAAGTGCAGACCCATTTTATATATCATATTCCACTTACGATCCATTTCACTCCATCATGTCTCACTTCATTCATATTTTATTCACTCCATTCATCCATACTTCATTCACTCCATTCCATGTTCCACTTCATTTTCATTTCAGACTTTTAAATTTGATCTCTTCCTGCAATTGAGTATTACAAATCATAAGTTGCAGGCCACTTTCATATTTCATTCCACTTTATACCTATGATCCATTTCATTCCATTATATTTTACTTCACTCATGCTCCATTCCACCATATTTCATGATCCATTTTAATTAATTTCACACAACATTCCATCCATGTTTCAAATCATTTCATTCCATGTTTCAAAACTTTCTACAGGTATATTCCGCAGCCAGACATTCTGCAGCCAGATACCCTGCAGGCAACTATCCATCAACCACTTGTTCAGCAGCAAATTGACCCTGCACACCTATGTCAACAAGCAAAATCAAAGGGATTATGAAGACTTAAGGATCAATAATTTTCAATGGAAGACAAGGCATATTAAAACCATAAAAATCAAAGGAAAGGCTAAGGTAAAGTTGTGAAATTATTATGATAACAGATTATGAAAGTTATAGTATGGTTAAGTTATATGTATGTTTCATAAAGTCATTTTAATTATTCATATTGATCGAGCTTATCATAAAATCCTTGGACAAAATCCCTTCCATTCCGCCATACCAAATCATCATTTATTAAAAATTAACGGTTAGTACAGAAGTGACCTATTAGGTCACGTCACTAACCCGAAGTATTCAGTGATGATTTTGAAATTCACACGAGATTTTTCCGCAGTCTTTTCCTCCATGACAGCTCTCAAACTCATTAATTCGTGTGAATCACCCCCACCGTATTCCACTCATCCCATAACCACTTCATGTCATCTTTCCGTAGTCAATTCCTGCTACATAAACAGAGAATTCATCTTTGGGGTGAAAACAACTCTCTAAATCCATTTTTACCGTGAATAGAAGAGCAGTAACAGAGTAGTAAATTGAAGGTTGAGAAAAGAAGCCATGGGTCTCATTGTAAGGTCCGAACCAGTCGGAACCAAGAACTTAGAGGGTTACCCACAAATTAGAGAGATGCTACAACAGGTTGGGTGGTTACAGTTTTTGGAAAAATTCAATGGTTTTCATAAGGAGGTAACTAATACATTTGCACGGTCCTTCAACGGATCAAAAGTTGAAATAGGAGATGTCAAGTTCACTATTACAGAATCCTTCATTGCAGAAGCAGCAGAATTACCAAGGCAAGGTGAACAATGGTTCAAAAACAAGGAATTTCACAATGAGGCATGGAGGCGGATGCTCAAAACACCAGGTATGGATATTTCAGTTTTCAAGAAGGGAATTCCTAGCTCAGCACTGAAGAATAAATGGCGAAATATGTTGCTCATTTTGCAAAAGTTTATAACTTGTGAGGGAAGGTTTGGTACCCTATATGTTTATCACATTCGGCTTGTGATGCATTGCCTAGATGAAGAAATCAATTTACCCTTTTTCTTACTTCATAGCCTAAAGAAAATGGCTTCTAATGTCCAAAAGAGGGTTCAATTCTTGGAAACCACCTTGTATCACCATGGCCTAGTTAAAATCCTAATTGAGCATCATTTGAGAAAGTTGGGAGACAATTGGGATGATTTCTTCTTGAGGAATCACTTTGAAGAACCCCAGGAATCTCCATCTGAAGGAAAACTTGCCAGAAGAAGCAGGAGACGGAAAATTTCCAAATATGTTGAATTTAAAACTGGTAAGTCCATACAAGAGGACAGTGAGGAGATTATCTCTGAGAAATTGGCTGAAATCAAGAAACAGCTTAAAAAGGAGAAGATAATAAGAAATTATGCTAAGGAGAGAGGTGAGGGACCATCTAAACTAAGACGAAGCCATAGGCTTAGAGGCATATTGAAGAAGACAACAATTAAGCAAACAGGCATCATAGACATTGAAGATGAAGATACACCAACTGATAGATCTCCTGAGTACCAGTACGAAGAGGATCTTGATGAAGAGCTCCAGAGATAGACCCAGCACAACAAAAAATCTATAATTATGTTGAGTCATTAGAAAAGAGAGCCTCGGAAAGCAGAGGAAGAACTCCTAGTCCACCAGGATTTGCAATTGAGGTACTAAGAAGAGACAAATATGAATTGGAAGTACTCAATAGGAATATAAAGAATGAAAATGAAATTTTAAAGGAACAATTCAATCTGAAGAGTAACATGAACACAACTCTCTCTCTGCAAATGGAAAAATTGTACAAGGATAGTGAAAAGTTGAAGAAGAAAAACAAAAAGTTGAGCAGGGCACTTATAAATTTGAGATTCAAGTTGGTCATAAGAAAACTAAGGATGCCATTGAACACCAAGAAAAGAAAAAAAAGGAGGTTAGATGTCCTAGCAGAAGTTTCAGAATACATGGATTGATTGCATGAGGACATGCAAAAGTTTTGCAGTGGGGGTATGTTGAGCCCCAAAGATGTCCTTTTCTTTCACCAAATTTCACTTCATTTCCTTTGTCCTTTATCAGTTATAGGCTTAAAAGATCAATAGGATTGATTAAATTTACTTTAAGAATGCATACAATGACTGACTTTCTATACTTTTATGGTTATGTTGTTATAGTGATTTTTGATCAAACTTAGCTATAGAATGCAGCCATTCTGTAGCTAGTCGCCTATTCCGCAGCTATCTTCATGTTCACACAGGTTACAGGTGTCACTTAAAGAAAAAACACATATGGTTGAATTCCACAACACTCCTACATCATTTCTTGCCCTCTACGAAGTCTGAGAAAAAATCTACAGGTGGTTATGCACATGGAGGAAACCAAAACTAAGTAGTGGATTCCTACTAGGACAAGGACTCTATAGATGTCTTCAACAAAGTACGAGGCCTCCACAAGAGTTCTAATTTGATTTTAATTGAAAAGGACACTTATCCCTACTTTTTCTCTAGGACAGTTATGTATTTCTCTTATAATAATAACTCGGGAGACCGAGAGACAGTTAGCTAGATTGATGTTTTATTGTTAAGTTGTCCAAGACCGTAATACTCTGTTTTTGAAGCATTTTCCTTTAATGAAAGAAGAGCAACTTTAATACATGATCTGAAGAAATCTTGAGGAGATTCGTGTGCTAATCTAGTGGTAGAGGGCCCCTACTGCCCGAGAGGCTCTGTGCATATTGTTTAGATAAGTAACTTTAGCTCTGTTTCATTCCTAATTTAGGAAGTTTTCTGAACTTTATGTTTTATGCTCACTTACCTTGAATGGTACAGCCAGTCTTGTTCTTATGAATTGTTCCAAAATATCACTAACACTGAATGAGATAGAGCTGTAGTATTTCAGAGATTAATTGAATTTTAGTTCAGCTGTAGTATTTCGGAGGTTAATTGCATATTAGTTCGGTTCTCTTCAATGTGTTTTAAGTTTTATTAGCTGGTTGTATTCTATTTCTGTTACATTAGACTTAAAGGCCTTCATTATTTACAAACTGCTCTTGTTCTTAATCTCTGCTAATACACCATTATCATAGGAACAATAATTGGTAATGTCATTTTGAATTCTTGACTGTTCCGCAATTTCTCATAATTTTACAAACTTGCCTCTTTCCAAAACTATTCCAAAAGATTTCTAACCTTTGAATGAGGTTTAATAGTGACATTTTGAGTTGCAGAATGGATTAATTTTAGTGTCATAAGTTAATTTAGAGTAGGGTTCCTTACTATGTTACAGATAATATTTTCCAAATGTGTTCCAACAAATTTCTAACTGTGGATGAGATTTTCTCTGTGATAATTGTAAGTTGTTGTTTACTTAGAAGAACCTCATTGCATTAAAATTTTCCTTTTCTCAAGTTGTTCCAACATACTTCTAGTGAAATGAATTGGACTGAGTTCATGTTATGAGTTATTTTTCTTGTCAAGTTTTGAAATCTGTGAAATAGCATTTTCTGTTTCTTAGGTGCCATACATAGTTTAGAATAGATTTTGCTCTGTTTTAGTGTGACCAATAACTTCTCTTTGTCAAACACTTAGTTATTTTCCTCTTAGCATAAAAACACAAAACCAAAAACATTAGAAAAAAACTAAACACAACGAAGTAGGAAGCAAATACCTAGGCACATATAGTGCACTTCACTTCAACAGTTTACTAGCCCTGGTTGACAATTTATGACATCAATTTAGGAACACTAAGTTGACCAGACACTAGTTTTAACCATGGAAGTGTAAATTGGAGAAGTTTTATCGTTTAGGCAGACCTGCTGATAAAATGAAAGGTGGTATAGAGAACATACAGTATCCTGGATGTCCCTCTCAGTGTCCATGAGAGGAATGTGACTGGAAGAACCTGAAAGGGATGGACGCTTGGCCATAGTTTCACTTGGGGTGACAAACAATCGACAAGGTGGCAGACTGCATAGAAAGACATAGTGCAGACACAACTTCAAACACAAACTAACAACAATAACCTTAGAAAAATGATAATTCTTCTTAAAAAGATGGTGCGGGCTTAAGAATTAAATGTTGATGAGACGCACCAAAAGATCGTTAAAAGTACTCCAACGTGGACCACATCTGTCAACAGCTGGCTACATACGTCACTGCGAGAGGTCTCAAGGTATGGAGAGCTCGTCGAGTTCATGCCCCTATAGTGAATCTCGACCGTTGATTAGGATCGGCCCCGCAGTCAACATGGTCAATTACGGAGGCACCCTCCTCATTAACCTGCGCGCTGAAAGTGCCCGCGAGTTGACACTTTTATTCCCTGTCTGTCAAATCATCGGATCCCGCTCGATAAGATGCTCGCTTTTTAATCTGTGTGTTGGGACTCGCTTCCACAAAGCTTAAAGTATTAGCTTTAAACTTTAATGCAACAAATACTACATTTTTATGCCAAAGTATATGTATCTTTATACTTTAACATATATTTTGATAATTTTCTATTTTTTTGTATTTTAAAAATTAAAAATAAAGGATATTACAAATGAGCCACAAAATCTGGCTCCACCTGGGGATAGTGTTTTTTCCATGAAACAATAAGAACCACAGATTAGTGCCTTCACTTCAGGCATGGAGTCAAATGTTGTTTGATGAAAAATTTACAATTAAGGAAACCAAATATGTACAATGGTGAAACATAAAACTTCAATGTTGGAAGTAATGTTTTAGATATTGCCCATTCACACGCAGCTCTATCATTTCTCCATCAAGATTCTCCAACATCAAAGTGTTATTTGATCTTGCTTCAATAATCCTGTATGTGTCATACCAGAGAGGATAAAACTTACCATGTTTTCCTTTTTCTTCTCTTCTGGTATCCCATCTTAATACCAAATCTCCATTTTGAAAAAGAATCTCCTTTGATTTTCTATCAAAAATGGATTTCTTCTTTTCTTGATAGGTGACCAAGTTTTCCCTGACTTTATTCCTGCTCTTACTCAATTCTATCACCTTGTTCAGCCTTCTTATCAATGCATTAGGTTCTTCTTGTGCTTCTTGAAGAAAATAAATTACTGGTCTAGTTAGCTAAGTAGGAAAAAAAGCTTGAGTACCATATAACAATTCATAAGGGGACTTACCAGTAGATCTTCTAGTAGTCATTCTTACTGCCCATAGAGCAAATATCAACTTTGAATATCAGCTCTTCTGATTCTCATTAATTGTTTTCTTCAAAAGATTCAGCTAGCCCATTCCCTTGAGGATGATATGTTGTAGAATGAGACAAAATGAAATTATATGTTTGAAAAAAAATAATGAATCTGATTGAATTGAATACTTGAGCATTGTATGTTACAATATTGACTGGGCACCCAAACCTACTAAAGATGTTATCTTCCAGAAACTTCATTACTACCAGATCATTTGCTTTTCTGGTAGGTATTGCTTCCACCCACTTTGTAAAATAATCAGTGGCAGTCATAATCCACTTGAACTGCCCACTTTATGGTGGATATATTTCTCCAATGAAATCTAGTCCCCATTGTCTAAAGGGTTCTTCAACAAATACAGGGAGAAGAAGTGGAGGAGCTAACCTTTTCTTTACTGCAAACAATTGACATTTATGGCAACTTCTAAGCACTCTATATACATAAGTAAATAAGGAAGGCCAGTAAAAACCTGATTTCAAAATTTTATGAGCAATAAATTTCCAGCTATAATGGCCTCCACACAGACTTTCATGGTATTCTTTGATAACTTTCATTGACTCTCCTTCTATCAAACACAACAACAAAATGCAAGCAGGATCCTTCCAATATAATTTAGTATCAATTATAACATAAGGTTGATATTTGAGTTTAAGAGCTATGTACTTTGTTCTGTTTATTGAGGGTGGACAAGAGAAAAAGAAAAATTAGTGAATAATATCCTTATACCAATCAGAGCAAAGAAATTTGTATTTAATTTCTAATTTTGTGATATTTTGACTTGTTTCATCAACAACTTCATCCAAAGGTGCAACCAGATTAATTCCTAGAGCTTGAAAATTTGATTCTGTTAGCAGCTTTTCCAAGCCATGTCCTTTCACCAATTTAGTAGGTTTAATGTCTAAGACATACTCCTGAATTTTAGCAATCCACTTTCCTCTTTTTCCTTCAACTCACATTGAACTGGCACATCTTTTACAACTGAGTTAGGTACATATGAAACTATTTGAGACTGCGGCACATAAGTGCTGAAAGATTTTAATGATTTAACTAAGGTATATACCTGTTTCTCCAAGATATTGTATTTGAGTTCTGAATCTCTGAGAACTTTACTGAAAAAATTCCACAGGTTGCTCTTTTCCCTCTTCGTTCTTCTGCAACAACACAATAGCAATGGTAGAAGGTGATGCAAATGAAAATATTTGGAAAGGCTTTTGATAGTTTGGACTGATCAAAATTGGAGCTTCCTGAAGAGCTTCTTTAATCCTGGAAAAGGACCCTCTCGCATATTTTTCCCATTTTACTTCAGCATATCTATTATGTTTCTGACAATCTCAACATAATTTGGGACAAATCTTCTTAGGAAATTATTTTTTCCTAGAAATCTCTAGATATCTTTCTTACTTCTAGGAAATGGAATTGTCTGTATAGCCTCAAATCTTGTTGGATCAATTTTCACCCCCTGATTTGAAACTATATGTCCCAGTAATTTACCTTCCTCCAAAGCAAGCAGAGATTTTTTAGGATTCAATGATAACCCAAACTTCCTGCATTTCAAGAAAGCCTTCTGCAAATGCTCCAAGTGCTTATCATCATAACCTGAAAAAAAAGTCACATCATCCAAATATATAACTACAAATTTTTCTCCCACAAATGCTATGTCCATTTCCCTTTGGAAAGTAGCCCCTGTGTTCATAAGACCGAATGGCATCCTAGCATACATAAACATTCCCCAAGGTGTGGTAGATGTTGTTTTCCTTTGATCTTCCTTTTCAACAGCTACTTGGTTGTACTCAGAGAAACCATCAACCATAGATAATCTATAAGCTCCTGTGACTTTTTGTAAAACATAATCCATCTTTGGCAATGGATAGTTGTCTTTTAGAGAAGCTGTGTTCAAGTTCCTTAAATCAACACATAACCTTATCTCTCCATTCTTCTTCCTTACAGGAACCAGATTAGAAACCTAGTCTAAATATCTAAGTGGGACTATGATTTTTTCTTGCAGCATTTTCTTCACCTCCTTTACAATTGGGGAAAGGAGCAGTGGATTAATTTGCCTAAGATTCTTCCTGTGAGGCTTAACTCCATCCTTCAATGGTATTTTATGTTTAATAATATCCAGATCATATGTTTTCAAATCATCATAGGACCATGCAAATACATTGATATACTTCTTGAAAAGATCAATATACTTTTCTTTATAATTCTTAGGAACTCCTTTGAATAACTTGACCATCTTGGGTTCTTGTTGAGTTCCTAGATTACATTTCTCCATCTCACCTTCTTGAGAAACCTTATTTTTATCTAGTGCTACATCATTTTCATCAAGCAACCTTTCAAGAGGAACCAAACCTCTGGGTAATACGTTGTCTTTCAATTGTATTATCTTATTATCACTTATTGATTGCTTAAGATTTGTAAAGTCCTCATTTTGATCAGTCTTCTCACTTTTCTAATCTATTTCACTATCTTCAAAATTTCCAATCATTGTTAAAAATTAATTGATCTACTCATCATCTTCGAATACCTACCAGTGTTTAACATTATCAGGGATTGAGGGTCTATGCCTCATCTCAATCTCATATCTCAGCTTCGGATTAATAGGTGGCTTGAAAGTATTGGTTGCAACTCCCAATGAATCTATCATTCTGTGTTCTTCTCTTGGAATGAATTGAAGATTCAAAGCCTCAAAATAATTTTCAATCAGGTCCCATACTTCATTCCTATATGACCTTAATCTTGGATGTTTGGTTTGACACAATTTTTCAATTTGTCTTATAATCAATTCAGGATCACCAAAAATGGAGATACATTGAATTCCCAATTGTTTAGTAGTTTGAAGACACAATATTAATGCCTCATACTCAGCTACATTATTTATCGATTCAAATTCAAGCTTAAAAGAAAAAGGCAAAAGGTTACCTTCTAGAGAAATCAGAAAAAAATCCATCTCCTGTGCCATCCTTGGAATAGGCACCATAAAAATAACTCTTCCAAATTTCATTTGAATCCAGCTCCTTATGTACAACTGCTGAAGAGAGTTGCTTCTGTGATTCTTCAACAAATTCTGCATCTTCATGCAGCATAAAACAAGAGAGATCCTCCTTCTCTTGGCCATAGATAGGGGAATTTCTTACATCTTTCTTTGTGGTAGTCTTAACAAATCTAGTTTCTTTGTACAATCTTATTTCTTCCCGATTAAACACAGGAATGATAGCATATGTAAAGTCTATTTTTAATACACCTCCAAGATTTTCTCCCCACTATCTGGACAATGACATACCAAATCTGGCTAGAATATCTGCAACTACTACATCCATCATAATACTCTTGGCTGGAATTTGGGCCAGGGATACCACCATGTCTTTGATAAGCCCAACACACTTCACCCTTTTTGAATCAAATGAATAAAGGTCTCTATAGGGCTTAGTGATTTGTAAATTTAATTCTTTCATCATAGATAATGGCATAAGATTATGTGATGCACCTGAAACTAACATACAATTATGCAGAATGAAATCATGAAGAAGCACCGATATATAAAATCGAGGAACACAAGAATCTACCTCTTCAACATGTGGACCAAAAGTGACCACTAGCTTTTCTTCTTGCAAATTCACAGTATTACCAATATCATCAGACTAAGAAAGATTAATAAATTCTCTTGTAACGATGTGTCTTAGCTAATTCAAGAAAGAGTACTTAAATTTTGATCTTTTCTAATTCTTTGGAAAGATTGAAATTTTGATTTTGTTTATTAATATTCTTAGCTTCTTCTTGATTCAGCTTGTTAGGATTAGCATTCTTCTCAAGTACATTGACAATATTCTCCAAAATATTATAATCAATATACTTATTCTGGGAAGCCTCAGCCTGTTGTTTTTCATTTCCACTCATTGAACTCATAGGTTGTTTCCCCTTGCCTAATTGTTTTACTAAGCTATTTGGTTGTGGAGTTTCCATTGGAGAAGGGACTGACTATGGATTTTTTTCCTCATCATCCTGAGTTCTTAATTTCTTTTTTTTTTATCTTAAGTCATACTTCTTATGCATCTCACCTTGCATAAAATCAATGAATTTCTTACAATAATCATCCATTTCTTCCTGATCAAATGATACATCAGCTTTTGTGCATTCTTCTTCACATTTCTCTTCTTCCTCATCATCTTCCATATAAACAACATATCTTTGATCTTCAATATCTTTCTGTTCATCCTCAACAAAATTTGAAGGTGCTGCTTCTATATATAAAGGTGCTTGGACTTGATCTTGGTCTCTTCTTTCCCTCTGCAAAATCTGCAAGGGTTGCTTTCTGAACTGTGGATTGAAAACTCCTATATTTTTTTGTGCAGGTTTCTTATTGTCCAATTCCATCTTCACTAATTTATTTGATAAGTTCTTGATAACCTTATTCATGTCATCAATCCTTTGATCCTGTGATGACTCTTCTTTGGCCTTACCTTTATCTTGAACTGACTGCTTTTCTTGTGTTTTTCCAGTAGCATTAATATTAGCTTCAATCTCCAAAGCATCAGTTTGGATTTGTTCAAGAGTAGTAGATCTTCTCTGTCTCAAAGTGAAACTAAAATCCGATACAAATGCTCCAGCAAAAACAACTCTTGCTCCAATAGGAGGAGGTTTCATTTATGCGAGCAAACTATTATACAATTTGTTAAATATTTTAATGAAATCATCCATGCTTTCATCAGACTTTTTCTTAATAGCATTAAGCTTTGTCAATGAATAACCATGATATCTCTTTTCACCCCATATTTGGATGAATTTTCTTTCTAATTCATCCCAATTATTAATTGAGCCATTTGGTAATCCTTTAAACCATTTTCTTGCCTCTCCATTCAGAGACTGTACAAAAGGTCTCATTACTACATCAAGATGTTCAACATTTAAATTTTCAGCAAAAGTGCAAAACAAAGGCAAGTGTTATTTTTCAGTTATTTCATCTTCTCCAGTAAATCTTGGAAGCAATTTAAGGTATTCCTGAGGCATTGCATTCATAGGTTGTGGAAGATTCAATGGTTCGTATCTACTCATCAAGAAAGCAAGGACATGGGCTACCATGTTTATACCTTGATTAACTGCTCCCTGAGTAGGTGGGATTTGTGTGCCAATTATAGATGTGGATGAATGGGGTGAAAAAACTGATATGCGAAGGGGTTGATGAAAAATAGCAGAAGAATCGGCAACTGTATTAGGCTGAGCTTCTGTAAATGTGAATGAAACAGACTCAAAAGATTGTTCTTTTAACTTTGGTTCTTGAAAATTAATATGTGAGGAAAAATATTCTTGTTCCGGGAAAATGAGTTTCTAGGAAATATCCTTGGAAGAAAGGTTATGGGAACTGCTGCCTAGTGTAGGCAGTGTAGCATCAGGTGTAGAAAGTGTTCTTCAAATCTGGCCTTTTTTAGAAACCAACATTTCAGGATCTGAAAGAATAAGAGCTTTCTGTTGAGAGGTATCTGACCTCGTATGTGGCCTTTCATACGCCATAATTATGAAATGAAGACACAGCCTGATGTTTCTTCCTCTCTGAACAACCAGAGGAAATATAAAATAAACCCAGGGAAAAAACTTTGCTTCTTCGATCCCCGGCAACGGCGCCAAAAATGTTGTATCTTAAGAGACAATCTCTTAGTTGTGATAAGGAATCAGTGCTTAAGACGTTTATATAAATGTGTCATAGAAAGAGTGGTCTTTGTTTAATCACCTTCATATGTTTATCATTAAACCCTCAAAGATAAAATACAATGAATGCCCCACAATGCTATTATTTGTTGATATAGAATGGAATGATCCCGAAGAACATGAAGGAAAGAACCCCAAATTGATATGTTGATGTATAGAATATATCACCTCAAACTTCAGAGAGATTATAAGACAAGGAACAGTTAAAATGAAGGAGCACCTATTAATGATTTTAACTCTTATTCACACAAGTAAAAAGAGACATGCAACTTCATTTTTTCATTTTATTCAAAGACGGAAAATACATAATTTAAACTGGAAGACATATCGATATCAAAAAATACCAGAATCTTGTTTTTCATTCATTAATCATTTGAAATTTGAGTAAAAAAATTGCAGTCTGAAGGTCCAAAACTCGGAACCTTTTTTTTTCTTGTTTGTCTCTTTAAATACAATAGAAAGCAGTTTGTAATGTTGGAACTAATCCTAACTGCTTCAACTACTTAGGACTTCGTCAACTACCTATTATATGTCATAAAAATGTCCTATTACAATTACATTCTCTTTAAAAGAGGAAAATAACATAAAATATAAATCCTAATCTATTTTCTGAATGTGAATTGATGAAGCTGCTGCATTTCCTTGACTGGTTGGTTTGTCCTTCTTTGAAGTCGAGGGGTCCTTTCGTAAATCTGCCATCTAGGCACTGCATTTCTTCCATATCTCAATGTTTGTCTTAGGTGAATGGACCAGCTTGTGATATTCCAATATAAAAGCAATGATTCTGTTGAATGATGGCCTCTCTGCAAATAAATTCTTCACTAACCACAGCAGCTGAAAATGTTTTTGAAGGAAATTGATTATTGTTGCCCCTTTAAGAACTTAAGTCTTTTCATGAGTACTGTCTACCTTAATTTTTTCCAACACCAGTAAGGGTTCATAAGAATCCCATGATAAAAAACTACCTCCAAGACCCCAACATGATGGCAAACCTGCTCTTTCTATTTTGTCAAATGAATTATCAAACTGGCTCACTACTTCCTTAAGCTCGATCAACTTCTTTTCTGTAG
This sequence comes from Pinus albicaulis, assembly GCA_034641835.2. NCBI lineage: Eukaryota > Viridiplantae > Streptophyta > Pinopsida > Pinales > Pinaceae > Pinus > Pinus albicaulis. The sequence continues at coordinate 1,342,699,496 of CM076582.1, read as the reverse complement.
ACTTCCTGTAATCATTCTTGACAATCATCTTATTAATTTCCACAGCATATAAAATATTGTCTTTAATTTCATTTTCTTCCAACTCTTGATCTGTTTTGGAATCAATGAAATCAATGAATTTTCTTGCCCAAATATTTCTATTAATTGTATTTTTCTTGACTGTCATGACTTGTTCTTCAAAATCCCTAATAATACTTCTTTCCTCTGCAACAACAGTTAGAAAACTCCAAATTTCTTTCAATTTTGCAATGATATCATTCCAGATGATATCCTTAGCCTGTATTAGGGATATATTTCCCTTCAATTTTTCTTTGAGATTTTTAATCTCAGGATCAGCAGTCTAGCAGTCTATTTTATATTTACTGACTTCTCCCTCTGTGGCTTGTATGATCTTTATTGATGTTTCCAAATCAGCTTGTGCCTTTTTTTTATCTCTCTCTACCATCTACAATTCAGTGGTTAATTGAGATATTTGTGCTAATGGATCTTCATTACCAGATAGAAAAATAAAAGTACAAGTATGAGATTCAATGTGATTCTGCAATGAAAATGCAGTTTGCTTTAGTTTGGTGATTTCTTCTTCCTTTTGCAAGAGCTGCTGAAGAAGTTTTTATTTCTCATTTTCTACCTCTACAACCTCTGCTCCCACGGACTGTTCTCCTATAGGAAATTTCAACTTTTTCTTCAACACAGAGATTTCTGATTCAACACTTTGCAGAAGCTTCTGTACAACAGACCTGTCATTAGGATCTACCTCAATCTTCACAATAATATTTTTGAGTTATTCGTTCTGGATTTTCAAAGCCCTGGAATATGCTTTCTCTGACTTCAATTACTTGATCAATTTTCCAAGCATATTTTCAGCCTTGAGTGCTATTTCATTGGTTTTGGTTAGGTCATTTACAATCAGTTGACCTGTTTGCATATGTAGATTAACTTTGTCAAGCAATGGAATTTTCTTCACATCTATAGTTAGATTCACAGTATTAAAATTATTGGATGAACCAATAGACATATCAAAGGGATGTGAAAGCGAAATCTTAAATTGATCCTTTTCAAGATCCATTATAGTTAGAAGTCTTGTTTTCTCTTGGGTTGTTTGGTATTCAGCTTGATCCTCCATGCTTGCCTTTATTTTCTGATTTCTTTCTGCAATCTAAGCAAACATTTGTTTAATTAAGGGCACCTGTTCTAGAGTGCTTTCATGTCTCCTTAGTGAAGCAGGGACATTTTTCTCATCTCTCGATTGTAATGAGAAACCAGGTTGACCATCTACAAAATTCTCACTGAGCTTTTTCCTCTTTTTAGTCCTCTATTCTTCCTCAGAATCAATCACTGCTTCTTTGCCTCTCTTATTTGACTTCTCTGATATGATAGGAGTCTATACATTTGAGCTCACTGAACCTGCAAAAATTTTACTTGCCATTTTTTCTATATTAGGTCTGCTTTCGTGAATGAATGTTGAATATCCATTTTCAATTATCCTATTATAAATCACACTGTGAGGTTCATAAGCCCACTTCTCTCCTAATATTAGGTGCATTTCATCTAACATCTTAGAGGCTTCATCAATTTCTTGTCTCGTATTAACTATAAAAGGACCAACAATCATTGGTAACTTAAACATGTGACCTTTCTTCATAGGCACAAAGTGTATTTGATCCACGTTTAAACTTTTCCTAATGAACTCCAAAGCGAATAATATCATAGGCCCAAATACAGGAAGCCTATAAGGTTCTACACCAAATCCATAAAGTCTTATTTCATAATAGTCTTCAAGGACAAACCAATCACCAAACTTACAATTTTTCCCCAACTGCAAGAATTCTTGAGCTTTTGGCAGAAAGCATGGGGGGAGAAATTCCATTCAAAATTTTATATGCAATAGACATAAAATGACTAGAAAAATGAAACAAACCACCCTCATTTTGTTCTTTCCTCACTATGTCTCTCCATAATACTACTGACTTCCTCTTCTTATTTATATCCATTATATTTAACCCCAAATGCATGAATTCTGCTACATTTTGATATAAAAAGAGGTAAATAACAAGAGAAGGAAACCTGAATGAACCCATTAGTGATAATCTCATGAGCTGAGAGTTGACAGCTTCTTGCCAATAAGATGGAATATCCTGCACCACTCCTAGCTTCATCATCAAGGCGAACATTCCCAAAATTAATTTTTCCACTGTACTGTCATCATCCTTTCCCAAAATATTCGCAATGCACCTTAACACTAGTCTAACTTCTATATCAAAAACCTCCATGGGGAATTATTTATTATCAAGTGCAAACTATTGTGTATCTGGCTTCAAAAAAAAAGATAAATTTGTTAAACTATTGACCTGCAAGGCTATCATAATGAGCCATTAAGGAATCATAGGTGAATTGGAAATACGACTCTCACTCAGGGTAACACAGAGCTTGACGAATTAATTGGGCTGAAACTTGCAGAACATTTTCCCCTTGAAAATTCATTGCAAAGAATTTTCCAGGCTACATAACAGACACTAGTCAATACACAAATTTGGGAAAAAGGTGTGTTCTTGGGATGCATGAAAAAAACACACTAGTTTTAACCATGGCAGTTTAAATTGGATAAGTTTTATCATTTAGGCAGACCTGATAATAAAATGAAAGGTGGTCTATAGAACAGACGACATCCTGGATGTCCCTCTCAGTGTCCATGACAGGAATGTGACTAGAAGAACCTAACAGGGATGGGTGCCTTGCCATAGTTTCACTTGGGGTGACAGAGAATTGACAAGGTGGTAGACTACAGAGAAAGACACAGGGCAGACACAACATCAAACACAAACTAACAACAATAACCTTATAAAAATGAGAATTATTCTTAAATATATGGCACGGGCTTAAGAATTAAATGCTAATGAGACATGCCAAAAGACCTGTTGACCGAATAAATCAATCGTGCAGACAAGATCGATCTCCCTAGTATCAGAAGATAGTCTAGCAACAAACAAACAATTAAATCTATCTTTCTCTAGATATATCACGATTTATAAGTAAATTCTACAAAGGTGTTACGATCCTACCTTGATCCAACGCTTGTTTGTAGTAGTCGTCCTTCAGTCGCCCGAAAGAGTTATCTCCGAAGCTTTGTAATCACAAACAAACAAACATCAAATAGCACCTGCATAGCATTTATTCATAAATCATATCTATTATGGTGATCAAGGAATCCATAAAATAAACAATCAAATGACAGCTTATTGAGAAAAACAAACTTATTTGTATTAACTTTGAAATAGTAGAAGAACCTTACAACCTTTTCAACCTTGATGTTGAACAGGTCTTCCTGGGGTCCGAAGTAGGAATTTCCTTTACTCCGACAAGCCTTACACTCTTCCAACCGAGATACATACAAGTATGTAATCTTTCATCATAAAATCTCAGCTAAAGGAGTCTAAGTTCCAACAGCACTTCACTCAAATGTTTGATCGCAAAGGTTTATCTTGTGTGCTTTGAGTATGATTTTAGACTAGTTATTAAGTGCAGGTTTTTGTTTATTTGGTTGGATTGAGTTGATACAGCAGAACGTGGAAGGTCTAGGAAAGATAGATAGAAAGAGGAAATATCTGGTTCATTGGGCGATGGAGTCAAAATAAGGTTATGACAAACTCATAAATGGATATGGGATATCAAAGGGCAAATCTAACTTGGCCACAGGATCCTTTTTTTTTTGGAATGAGATGAACATTAATGATTTGGAAAGAGAAGTTTAATTCTCAACAAAGGGAACTTGAAGAACATAACTCAACAATAAAGATATATTTGATAGACAGGGCTAACCATAAATTCTACAAACATTCTTTAAGCAAATAATGACTTCAAGACAACTTTTAAAATGAAACCTAAGATTCGGGGAACTCCCTATTTCCTGAAAGATTTTATTTTAAAGGATTTAGAAAACATAAAAGATTCACTGATAATTGCAGTCATAGAAGAGGGAACACCTAAATAACATCTATGCTTACAACCATAACGACCTTCAAAACAACTGTTCAAGCAATGGCAAAGGGCAAGATCAAAACCGACCTCTTTTATTAACTCAAAACAATGGTGCTTCAAAGGGAGACTTCAATAACAGCTTTCAAGTGATAGTAGACAAGCAGGGAAAACCATAAATCATGCTAAAACCAACTATTTGAGCTATTAAGGAAATAAACAAGCATGAAGACTAAAGAGAAGGTTTAAAGCCTCTAAAATACTTTAGCAGAAGAAAACATAAAACAGTGAAGGGTGAACAGGTCTAAGGTGCTTCCAGGAGTCATTTCTTAACCTAAAACTTTCAGCCTACTGTAGTAAGAAATTATGGAACATAATGAAAACAGGAGAAAAAATTTAACAGTTAGAATACTTCACCAACAACCAAGCTCATGAATCCAATGATAGAGCCTTCTCAGGAACGGGCATGCAACAGCATCATCAAGACATCCAAGACTTCAATTTTTTCTTCAACTTCAACAGACTATGTATTTATTTCAAAGAGTTTCAGTATTATAGCTTGTGATCAACAACAACCAACAACTTCTCATCTTATGCAGAAGTACTTATAGGAAGATGAGGAGGTGAGATTTTAACAAAATATCTCAAGGACAATTAATGTAGAGTGAAGACTTCTCGGCCCTTTGAGAGGCTCGAGGGAGAAATTTATAGGTGGATCACTACATTAACTGTTTCACAATAAATATCAAAGCTCGGTGGAAGCTTTGTTTGACTTTGAGGCTCTGTGTATGTTTTGGAGTAACTCTGCAGATATTTATGCATTGGTTTCCTTGCAGAAATAACTTCTTGGCAATGCTGGAGGCAGATATTTCTTTGAGAAATAACTTCGGCCTCTGTTCTGAATGGTTTGAGGCGACAGGTGGCTCTTTGTAGTAGCTGAGGAATCAATTTGCCTCAGTTGAAGCGGTGGAAACCTTTCTGTCAGCGAAACACTTATGATGTTCTTTAAACTGTGTTTTGAGATGGGGATTAGGCTTTTGATAACCGTCTTAGCCGTAATCCCCGTAATATTGTCTTCAATCTTCGTTCTGCTGTGCTCTATCTTCAAACTTATACTCTTTAACTGTGTTTGAAGAACAGTGTCTTGTCGATGTGCAGACCCGCACTGGGCTTTACGGCATCAATACTCATAGAGTACTGACGAAACATGGAATGGAGCCCCATGGATGGCTTCTCTTTAATGAAACGAGGGCATGAGAATCGTCTTTCCCAGCCCTCGGCATTTCTTCGTGATACAATGGAAAACCTTTTAAAACACCTGTATCAAACATAAAACATTTAAGAAATCCTGTGAATTTTGGTTTAAACTGCTTCGGATGGCGGGGGAGGAGCGTAGCCGTCGGATAAAAATATCTAATGGTGGAGATTGGCACAGAACAGGTAAAGGAGAGCAGGGAGAAGAAATAAGGCGGGGTGGTTTTGGACCGTCGGATTTGGACACGTGGACGGTCCAGATCTAATCGAAGGAGCGCAATCGGGGGGGAGCGAGCAAATGGAGCAATTGAATCACGCGACGCGATTTTGTGCGGACCGTTGGATCAAAGGATTAGATCAACGGTTGGGATTGAATCGAGGATCCGTAATCGGGGGTGAAACAAAAACGCATGCGATTGAAACTTGCGATTGGAAACTTGCGATTGAGCGCTAGCCATTGATCTGAGGACCAGATCAACGGCGGGGAATGAATTGGAGGGATTGCAATCGGAGGAGAGAAACAAAGGGCGCGATTGGAAAATGCCGATGCGATTGCGCGATCGGGGGACTAGTGCTATCAAATGATGACCGTTGGATCAGCGGGCAATGGACGGACGGGATTAAATCGGGGCAATCTCAATCGGGGATCGCGGAAGAGGGGATGCGATCGAAACTTACAATTGAGTGCTGACCGTTAGATCTGAGGGTCAGATCAACGGCGGGGAGCGAATCGGAGGAATTGCAATCGGAGGTGGCAGATAGGGGCATGCGATTGCGCAATCGGGGAAATTTTGCGATGCGATTGGGGATGTGTGATGCGATTGAGCGACGACCTTTCGATCAGTGGTGATCAACGGTGGAGAAAAAAAAGGGGAAAAACCTTTCATACATACGAAAACCAAAGTTTTTGCAATAAAAACAAGTTATAATGGATCGGGCGGAAAATATATAAGTAAAGGGAAAAGGCGCCCGATTGCGGGGCCATGGGATATATGAACTGTAATATGCCCGGGAGTAGATATAACCAGGGCCTAATTGCAATCGGAATTGCGGGCCTGGTCTTTCCGATCTACCCATTGTGAATTCTCTGATCGCGATTGCGCGATCAGTCTTTTTGATCAACCCATTTTATATTTATCACGTGACTTTACGTTTTTAACTTAAAACTTCCGGAAAGTGGGTTTTTGGGTTTACAAAGGAAAATATTGATCGGAGAGGGGCCTTTCAATGGTTCAGCGCCCGATTGCGGGCTCTATGGTTATATGAGAAATAATATGATCTGCGGTTTATGATAAAAAGGGCTGATCGCAATCGGAGTTTTGAAATGGCGCAACAAACGTGCACACTTGAATCTTTCCGATGCGATTAGCGCTAATGGGACTAGCGCCTGGTTCTGGGGAAAGGGCGTGTGGGGGAAGTGGTTTTAGGACTTAGCCCAAAGGGGCTTAAGTATATAGTAATAAAACTTTGATTTTTATGAAAAATTTCAAGGATTTAAGTGGATTTGGGGGTTTCGGCACAGCTCAAAAAGAAGTTTCAAACCATGTCAGGAGGATTTTCATGAATGGAAGGAGAAACTTATGAAAAGTAGAGGAATAATATGGAGAAAAGGGGAAGTTAATGAAGGTTAGGTATGAGTGGGAGAAAGGGGAAAAAAATGATGGTTTCTTCAGCAGTTTCTTACATGAAATCAGCAGAATCAATAGGAACAGTAATGAGGATTTTGGACAGAGGCATGAGGCCTTCAAGGAGTCTTCAAGAGCCAACAATTTTTAGTGATAAAATTTGTTCCTTGGAGGCTCAAAAATATTTAGCCACCTTTTGGTATAACAAAATATTACAGGTGGCTAACAGTGGCTCCACTTGGGGATGGTGCCTTCTTGAAGGCATCAAGAATTCAGACTTGATTTCTCTGGGACGCTGACTTGTGCCTGATCCATTGGATTGCTCTTCTTTTGTTGGATGATCTTGTTTTTCTTTTGAAAAATAATATCAGTTATGAAAGAATACTGGACTTCATCAATACAACTTTCTACCTACCCAATCCTACTAATCTAACATTTTTTCTTCATCAGAGTGCACTTGGATTGGCAAACTCTATTCACACATTTTATTCTTTTGAAAACAGGAAATCTAATCTATTTCTACTCCTTATTTCTCCCTGAACTCAGATTAAACAGTTGAGCTCAGATATTTCTCTACCTAATCTACTATCTGTTGGGATTAAACTGTCCAACATACTTTCATTCTCTAAATTCTACAACATAAATTTAAAAACAGCCAAGTCAAGATTAAGCTGTTTGATTTGCTGTGATCTATGGCATAAAATAAGCTGCACATAGATTATTATTTGCAGAAAATTAAAAAAAAATGGAAGGCTTAGGATCTGAAATTTTCTCATCACGGCCTTCTCTCTTTACAGCTCTGTTTTTAATTTTGTTTTGAGCTGTCTCTTCCTTGATATCTGATTCAGATTTTGGGAAAATTAGAACCAGTTTTTCTCTTTTATGACTCAGAAAATAAAACAGTTTTGAGTCATCTCTCTTTGGAAACTTTGGTTCGGATTTTGAGTTTGTTTGAACCTTCATTTCTATCCTAATCTGTCTACTGATAAGCCAAGATTGAATAGTTTGGCTAATCGAATTCACTATCCTATCAGCAGAAAAATTTAAAGCTAATTAGCCAAGATTAAACAGTTTGACTAATTAGAAGTGTATTTTGAGGAGTGGCATTTAAGCTTGCACACTTTCATATTTATTTCTCCTTTTGGTATGAGGCTATACCTTTCTTGTTTTTGACAATCTACCCTCTTTTCTCTTTTCTATTGTTTTGTATTTTTATTTTTCTTACAAGACAAAAATCAACAACTAACTAAATGCTCAAAGCTGAGCTTTATTGCTTTCCTATCTAACCAACTCTAACTTGGAACATTTACATGTTTTAGCTGATGAACTCTCTTTTCCAGTACAGCCAATCTAGCAAATGATTCCATGATTGGTCCTTCTTCATCTCCTTGGGCAGGCTGGACAAACAGGGCCACTCCCATTCTTTTTGCTTTTTAGCAACAGTGCTAAATAATCCTCTTGTTGTTGGTAAAATACTGCTCCTAATAACCTTTATCCCTTCTTCAAAGATTTTCAAGAAATGAGCATAGGGATATTGAAATAATACCTGGTTGTGAGTGTTTGGAAGACGTGTTTCAACCAGGCTCATCTCTTCGTTCTCCACTAGATTAAGGCAAAGATTCTTATGAGGAAGAAAAACTTCCTCATCTTCATTATTATCTGAACTAGAGGATTCATCATACATTGCAGTGTTGTCCTCTTGTAGTCCTGGTATGCTCTGATTCAGCGGACTGTGTTCTGTGAAGAGATCATCATGTTCTCGAGTAGGGGTATCTTTTATTACCTCAACCCTTTCAGGAGGAGGCTCCTCATATGCATCTTGTTCAAGAAATTCCTCTTTCTTCTCAACCCCAAAATTACAACTAATAGATAGTTGATTCCCAATTATGTGAAAATTATTCCTGATGAATTGGACTGGCTGATTGTTGCTTTCAAGCTGATGATAATGAATTTCATGACACCAATCCACTGCTGGTTTTCCTGCATGATTATTTTATGTTTGGAGTTCATCATCATCATTAGATTGATCAGAAGTTGAAAAGTCATTAGTATACACAATTTCACCAATCAAACATATTGGGTTATTATTTTGTTCTTTTAGCTGACCTACAAGTTTATTTTCTATTTCAAGACAACAACATTTAGTAGGAAAATGAGCAGAAGTGTTTTGTTCTAATAAAGGATTGAGGGCTGACTGTTTATTTAATATTTGATCAATTTCTTCCTCTGTAAAAAGAGAAGGAATTTTCTCTTTGCTTTGGACAGAAGAACAACAGTCCTCTCCCTCTTGTGTTAACTGGTTTTGAGGCTGGATTTCTTCTTGAGCCTCTTCTAGGGAATGATTACTTGTGCTCGTAGGGGAAACTTGAGGATTCTATTCCTTTTCCTGATCTATCTCAATTTCAAACAACACCTCATGATTTTTATGGCAGTCACTTTGACTGTAAAGTTCACGAGTTGTTTCAAGTATATTGTTAGGATGCCATCCTTTTTTAATAATCTGAAATGAGTCATAGCATAAAGGAAGAGACTCTGGTTGTGTTGTCTCTTCTCCTATTTCAGATGTTGTAGGTTCAAAATGGCTTATGTTTTCCTCAAGGCACTGCTCACTATGAGCTTTTGCAATCTCATTATGGAGTTCTTTTAATAGTATAATACAAGAAATAGGTAGGCAATCAGGAGTTTCCTGACAACTTTCTTCATTGCTCTCATTGTAATCTTGTTCATCATACATATCTTGTAGTTTTTGGGTTTGTTCTTGATTTGAAAGGAGCATGGGCTGCTCTAGATCATCAATATTTAAATTGGCCTCATACCTTCCAAATCTTTTCCCAAGTATGTACACCATTTTCTCCATCATGATCAGTATTTTTTCTTTATTATTTCTCTATAATCTTGCTCACCTTCTTCTATAAAGTCTTGATCATCATCCATATGTTGCTCATTGTCTAGGTCTTGTAATGGTTGATTTTTGTGTTTAAGGTCACTGTATCCTTCTAACCAGTTCAGAGTCTTCTACCAATAGAGTTATTAGGTCTTTTGGGTTTGTGGAGTCGCCAGGTGGAAGATTTTGAAATTTGTTGTCCACCAACAGCATGATTGGGTTTTCTCAATGCATTCCCAAGGGAGTCTACACGGGCTGGAAGAGTAATATGCCTACTGGAGGCCAGTGGAGTCACCAGGTGGAAAATTTTTAGCTTTTGTAAAGATAAAATGTTTTATGGTTCCACCACCATGTTTATTATGAAGCCAAACTAAATATTTTTGGGTTTTTCTGAGTTTCTATGGTTGTTTTAAATACTAATGAGTTTAAAGGAGCTTGCTAGGCAACTATGAACTCAGGGTCCCACCGTGATCGCCATTATGTTGGTATCCCGTGTTTTGACAGTTTGGCAAATCAAAAGACAAGGCAACATCAGAACCAATCTTTAGAGTTCCAGGATCTAGTCCTCCTGTTCTCAGAGAGGGATCTCTCAAATGTTTGATCGCAAAGGTTTATCTTGTGTGCTTGGAGTATGATTTTAGACTAGTTATTAAGTGCAGGTTTTTGTTTGTTTGGTTGGATTGAGTTGATACAGCAGAACATGGAAGGTCTAGGAAAGATAGACAGAAAGAGGAAATATCTAGTTCATTGGGCGATGGAGTCAAAATAAGGTTATGACAAACTCATCAATGGATATGGGATATCAAAGGGCAAATCTAACTTGGCCACAGGATCCTTTTGTTTTTGGAATGAGATGAACATTAATTATTTGGAAAGAGAAGTTTAATTCTCAACAAAGGGAACTTGAAGAACATAACTCAACAATAAAGATATATTTGATAGGCAGGGCTAACCATAAATCCCACAAACATTCTTTAAGAAAATAATGACTTCAAGACAACTTTTAAAATGAAATCTAAGATTCGGGGAACTCCCTATTTCCTCAAAGATTTTATTTTAAAGGATTTAGAAAACATAAAAGATTCACTGATAATTGCAGTCATAGAAGAGGGAACACCTAAATAACATCTATGCTTACAACTATAACGACCTTCAAAACAATTGTTCAAACAATGGCAAAGGGCAAGATCAAAACCGACCTCTTTGATTAACTCAAAACAATGGTACTTCAAAAGGAGACTTCAATAACAACTTTCAAGTGATAGTAGACAAGCAGGGAAAACCATAAATTATGCTAAAACCAACTATTTGAGCTATTAAGGAAATAAACAAGCATGAAGACTAAAGAGAAGGTTTAAAGCCTCTAAAATACTTCAGCAGAAGAAAACATAAAACAGTGAAGGGTGAACAGGTCTAAGGTGCTTCCGGGAGTCATTTCTTAGCCTAAAACTTTCAGCCTACTGTAGTAAGAAATTATGGAACATAATGAAAACAAGGGAAAAAACATTTAACAGTTCAGAGCACTTCACCGACAGCCAAGCTCATGGATCCAATGATAGAGCCTTCTCAGGAACAGACATGCAACGGCATCATCGAGACATCAAGAGACTTCAATTTGTTCTTCAACTTCAACGGAATATGTATTTATTTCAAAGGTTTCGGTATTACGGCTTGTGATCCCAACCAACAAACGACTTCTCATCTTCTGCGAGTACTTATGAGAAGATGAGGAGGTGAGATTTTAACAAAATATTTCAAAGACAATTAATGCGAGTGAAGACTTCTCGGCCTTTAAGAGGATTAAGGAGAAATTTACGGGTGGATCACTACGTGATTGTTTCCACGATAAATATCAAATCTCGGTGGAAGCTTTGTTTGACTTTGGGGGCTACTTGTGTATGTTTTGGAGTAACTCTGCAGATATTTATGCATTGGTTTCCTTGCAGAAATAACTTCTTGGCAATGCTGGAGGCAGATATTTCTTCGAGCAATAACTTTGGCCTCTGTTCTGAATGGTTTGAGGTGACAGGTGGCTCTTTGTAGTAGCTAAGGAATCAATTTGCCTCAGTTGAAGTGGTGGAAACCTTTCTGTCAGCGAAACACTTATGATGTTCTTTAAACTGTATTTTGAGTCGGGGATTAGGCTTTTGATAACCGTCTTAGCCGTAATCCCCGTAATATTGTCTTCAATATTCGTTTTTTTGTGCTCTGTCTTCAAACTTATACTCTTTAACTGTGTTTGAAAAACAGTGTCTTGTCGATGTGCAGACCCACACTGGGCTTTACGGCATCAATACTCATAGAGTACTGACGAAACATGGAATGGTGCCCCATGGATGGCTTCTCTTTAATGAAACGAGGGCATGAGAATCGTCATTCCCAGCCCTCGGCATTTCTTCATGATACAATGGAAAACCTTTTAAAACACCTATATCAAACATAAAATATTTAAGAAATCCTGCGAATTTTGGTTTAAACTGCTTCGGATGGCGGGGGAGGAGCGTAGCCGTCGGATAAAAATATCTAACGGTGGAGATCGACGTAGAACATGTAAAGGAGAGCGGGGAGAAGAAATAAGGTGGGGTGGTTTTGGACCGTCGGATCTGGACACGTGGATGGTCCAGATCTAATCGGAGGAGCGCAATCGGGGGGGAGCGAGCAAATGGAGTGATTGAATCACGCGACGCGATTTTGCGCGGACCGTTGGATCAAAGGATTAGATCAACGGTCGGGATTGAATCGAGGATCGGCAATCGGGGGTGAAACAAAAACGCATGCGATTGAAACTTGCGATTGAGCACTGGCTGTTGATCCGAGGACCAGATCAACGGTGGGGAATGAATCAGAGGGATCGCAATCGGAGGAGAGAAACAAAGGGCGCGATTGGAAAATGCCGATGCGATTGCGCGATCGGGGGACTAGTGAGATCAAACGATGACCGTTGGATCAACGGGCAATGGATGGACGGGATTAAATTGGGGCAATCTCAATCAGGGATCATGGAAGAGGGGATACGATCGAAACTTGCGATTGAGCGCTGACCGTTAGATCTGAGGGTCAGATCAACGGCGGGGAGCGAATCAGAGGAATTTCAATCGGAGGTGGCAGATAGGGGCATGCGATTGTGCAATCGGGGAAAGTTTGCCATGCGATTGGGGATGTGTGATGCGATTGAGCGATGACCTTTCGATCGGCGGTGATCAACGGTGGAGAAAAAAAGGGGAAAAACCTTTCATACATATGAAAGCCAAAGTTTTTGCAATAAAAACAAGTTATAATGGATCGGGCGGAAAATATATAAGTAAAGGGAAAAGGTGCCCGATTGCGGGGCCATGGGATATATGAACTGTAATATGCCCAGGAGTATATATAACCAGGGCCTAATCACAATTGGAACTGCGGGCCTGGTCTTTCCGATCTACCCATTGTGAATTCTCCAATTGCGATTGCGCGATCGGTCTTTTTGATCAACCCATTTTATATTTATCACGTGACTTTACGTTTTTAACTTAAAACTTCCGAAAAGTGGGTTTTTGGGTTTAAAAAGGAAAATATTGATCGTAGAGGGGCCTTTCAATGGTTCAGCGCCCGATTGCGGGCTCTATGGTTATATGAGAAATAATATGATCTGCGGTTTATGATAAAAAGGGCTGATCGCAATTGGAGTTTTGAAATGGCTCAACAAACGTGCACACTTGAATCTTTCCGATGCGATTAGCGCTAATGGGACTAGCACCTGGTTCTGGGGAAAGGGCATGTGGGGGAAGTGGTTTTAGGACTTAGCCCAAAGGGGCTTAAGTCTATAGTAATAAAACTTTGATTTTTATGAAAAATTTCAAGGATTTAAATGGATTTGGGGGTTTCGGCACAGCTCAAAAAGAAGTTTCAAACCATGTCAGGAGGATTGCCCACTTTCATGAATGGAAGGAGAAACGCAGAAAACGAGAGGAATAATATGGAGAAAAGGGTTGACAGAGGCATGAGGCCTTAAAGAGACTTCAAGAGCCAACAATTTTTAGTGATAAAATTTGTTCCTTGGAGGCTCAAAAGGTATTAGCTACCTTTTGGTATAACAAAATATTATAGGTGGCTACTGCATCGAAGACATAGTAGGTTTGTCTCTGCTTTAGGTAACAAGACAACTTCTGCTGTCCTACTACCTTGTGTAAGTAGCTGCACCGGCCACTAAAGATACCTCAAATGATACCTCAAATCATAGACATCATCAGGGGGGTCATGGTCATAGACAACATGCTATATGGGCAGAACACCTAGATCCTTGATCTAGTTTCGACATCCCCGAAGGGAACCCCAATATAAAGCATGCCCACTGAATGCACTAAAAGGTGGGCTACCTTCTCATGCACCCTGGTGTTGTCTCATGCTTAACTCTGGTGGTAGTGGAGTGGTCCTGACAATATGAGTGCAATAGGATTTCACTTATTAATGACTCTAGTCTCAATTTTTGAGATCTTGGGTGATTTTCTCACTTCTCCTACCCAAAGATCCTAGCCTAAACTACTATTGGTGTCAGCTCAGAAAAATTTATATAATTAATTTTATTATCGCTTGATTCTTAGTGTACTTTATTATTAGTCTTGTAGAGGGGGAGTGGACGTATGAAATGTGATGAGACTCTGACTCAAAAACCATGCAGAAAATATTCTCTAAATATTCAATTTCAATAAAGATTTTTTCTACAAGGAGAGGTTTCTTTCAACATCTGTGCACCAAACATTCAAATAACACAGTTCAAATTTAAAGATTCAGAAATCTATCTATCTTCTCTTAATAGTTTTTTAACCAAAACAATTTCAGAAATAGTTCAGCTAATTTCAGAAAACTAAAAGAAAATTTCTTCTTCAAAAAGTAGATGCGATTGAAATTCACTTTTCAGAATAAGAACAAAATACAAAAATGCTAGCTGGTAAACAAGCACAGTGATCCAGCAAGAAAAGCTATTTTGATGGCCAATAAATCCATAGCCAAAGTGAAACACAACAGAGGTGTAAAAAATAGATTTGGCTGGGTAACGCAGACAAGCAGAGGCTACAAAGCGTTAATATTGAGACTAACGCACTGTATCTGATCAAAGACCGCGTTATAATGCTCTAAAACACTTACAGGGGAAGCATTAGTTAGGGTAAAGTTTCACAGATGGCTAAGCAGGGTCTAATATAGAGTCTATGAGATTTTGAGATGTTCACTGAGCATATAAGGTGGTCGGAAGGATAAGTGAACCGAAAGAAAAACAGAAAGTCATAGGAACAATCCGGAAACTTGGGGTTTAATCCCCAGTGTTGGGGTTCCTGTGTTTTGGTTAGATTGGAAAAACCAAAAGACAAGACAACATCAAACCACTTTGGGATCTCAGGATCTAGCCCTCCTAGATCCAGAGAGGTATCTCTCTATAAATGCAAAGAATCATATATCTTTAAGGTCAGTTTATGGTATTAGGCTAGGTATGAAGCACGGGGGTTTGGTTTTGTTTGTTTGGTTGGATATCATTAATTGAGAGGTTATGTGAATGTGGAGAAGGAGATGAGTAGAAGGATGTTTCAACATGGGAAGATAGGTCAAGAGAAGTGCCAATCCATTGGGCTATGGAGTCATAAAAGGGTTTCCATAGGGCAAGTCATCTATACCAAAGGATATTTTTAGATATATGGTGAGGTGGAACATTAAGAAGTGGGTGAAAGAAAGAAACTAAAGTGCAGCCTAAGATCAGGTAAGGACTTTTAACCTATCCTTCTTTTGACATACTTCAAAGGAAAATCTCGATAAAGACACAAAGGGTAGCTTAAGATTAGGTAAATACTTTTAACTTAGCCTTCTTTCAGCATACTCTTAAGGAAAACAATCCAACATTCCTCATAACCTCTTTCAGACAATAGAAAACATTTAATATTAAACGCAGAGCAAGGCCTAAGATCATAGAAATACTTTTAACCTTCTCTGCTTTTCACACCAACTCACAGGGAAACTTTCAAGACAAACTGTTTGAGAAGAAACTAGAGGACAAGGCTAACCATAGACTTCCCTAGTTTAATATTTTACTTAGCATGAAATGAAAATATCTTTCAAGGACAATACTTCAAGTTGTACTCAAAAAGACATGGGCTCACCAACATTTCTTGACTGGTTATACTCTATAGAATTATCCTTAAATAAACAATAAGAGGAAAACATAGAGATAAAGATTAATAGTGAGATTTAGGGTACTTCCAACAGTATGCCCTAATATATGCTTGTTGTTCTTTATCAGAGAATAATGGACAGTATGAAAAACATGAAAGGAGACAATTACAGTAAGGAAAACATCACCAATAATATAGACCAGGATCCTGTGAATCTGCTTGTTCAATTGATGTGCAAAACCAGTCACATACTTTGAGTCCAGTGGATTTTTATAGTTCAAACTTCTCTTCCCAGCCTACTATATTACAAACTATTCAGCTACTTCCCCTCAATAACAGTTCAAATAGTCAATAAAATCCCAACCAACAAACAACATTTTCAATGTAATTTACAGGGGTTATTATAGGATAATGAGTGATAGTAGTAGTAGATATGAACTTAAATGTTTCATTAAGACAGAGGGGAGGAAGGTCAAATTCCCACTCTGCGTAATGGCTTTGCATTAATCGTTGGTACCCTTTAGGCTGGTTCAGAAGTCTTTGTTAGGTTGACAATAACTTCAAGTATGTCTCTTGAAGTACTCTCTAGCTATTGGTACTCTGTTTTTCCTTCTAAGATAAGTAAGGTGATAGAAGCTCTTTCAGGTCTTGCATGTTTCCATAACTGTTGTCCTGAAAATTTTAAAAGCCTTTGTCACTGTAATAATTTTTCTGGTGCTCGATGGAAAATGGAGGAGGGCATGTAGCTAATCCTTCTTTGGAGAGGAACGTTCGGTTGATATGGCTCTGATTGTGTTTAGGCTTCATTTATCCTCTTTAATCATCTTCATGGTTTTTATCCTTGCTGATTGTGGATTAGGCTTCTTAATCTTCAATATTATGCCTTTAACCATGTCAATTCCTCTTCTTCATTACTGATGCTTTTTAAATTTCTGTTGATGGCTACACAAGTGGCAGTGGCGCTGGAGGGTTCCTGTAAGGGTTGATGATCAGGATGCATCGACAAACATGGAATTAAAACCCTTCTGGTCCCCTTTCTGCATTGATTCAGGCTCCGGATCGTCACCATGGAACCTTTTGATCACTTATTTGCGATTGTGGGATAAACTAGCAAGAACCACCACTAAATCTGCAAACACAAAACAAACCAATTAAATAAAACTTGTGCGAGGCTTAGAACTGCTTCAGAGGGCTCAGGAGGTGGAGGAGTATTGAGGAAAAAGGTGAATGTAGTGGAAAAATGGGCTGAAAAACCTGGCAGAGCAGCTAACCAGGTTTGATGGGGTCTGGGTGCGACGAGAGATGTGGACCGTTAGATCAGGATCATCTATGGTGGGGAACTCACGATGGAGTGTTTGGGAGAATATATGAAAAGCAAGTGAATGGGGTTGTGATATAATAAGAGTCGTTCGATCTCAGAGATCGACGGCTGGGATTAAAAGTGAAGGCATGTTGTGGAGGGCAGCGGTATAGCGGAAAACAAAGGGTGGTTTTCGCAAAATGAAATGAGGGGAGACGGTTTTGCGTGGATGGAATGCGATTCGATACAGCATCTGACACATGTCCCTCCCAATACCGCCCATTTCGCAAAATTTTGGAACGTTAACTCTTGGGCACAAAAATTTTTCGAAATGGATTTTAAGCCATCGGATCACTTGGTATTGATTGGACGGTGCAGGTTGCATGCGATAGCAACAATGTGCGTGGGTAGAATAACTGGTGGGTCCGGTAGATGACGTGATCTTTTCTGTCGCGGGGTGAACGGTGGGTTAAGTGTCAACCGTCAGATCTGCATAAATGAATGGTTGGATCTCGATCGGAGGGGCGATGGCAAAGGGTTATGGGTGGAGTGTGACGCAATCTTGGTCGTTGGTTCTTGTGGATTCAATGATCCAGATTCGTTTAAAATCATAATGTTGGGGAATGGAAAAATAGATAAGGTTATGATAGAGCTTAATGTATTTTAAGCGTCCAATTGCGGGGCTTAGGTTATATGAGACGGGGGTTAAAGGATATAAGCCCTTGGGGGCTTAATAACTTACAAGGTAAAAGACTGCTTTTAAGGTCAAAAACAGGGTTTTTAAGGCTTAATAAGGGTCCCGATAGGCTAGAAAAAGGATTTTTAAACCAAATAAAGGGAAATATAAGGTTTATAAGGGGTTTAGGATGAGTTGGAGGTTGAAATGAAGGTCTACAGAGGAATTTTTGTGAAGGGAAAAAGGGTGAAAAAATGGAATTCTTTGTGAGTGAGGAGAGAAGTGAAATGATGGAAAATGGAGCCTCATGAACAATTTTTCTTTGGTAAACAATGGGATTTTAAAGAATCTTTGATGGAAACAGCAGTGAAGACAATTTTGGAGGATAAAAAACACATGGAGGCTTCAAGAATGATAGATTTACAAAGGAAATGTTTCTCTTGAAGGCTCAGAAACATATTTAGCCACCTGTTTGCTTTGACAAATTATTATAGGTGGCTAACACCCAATGGAGTCACCAATTCTGCTATAGGGTATTATGCTTGGGTGGTGGTTATTAAATATCCCTCTCAAGGCTTTCTGGTGCCCGAGGCAGACAGTCAAATTAGCTGTAAAGTTCACAAAGATGTTGCATACATGTTCATGCTAATATCTATAATTGAAAAATTAAGATGGAGAGATTACCTCTTTATTGATAGCGGATCCTATGGATAACAACAAGCAGCGAAATAGAGATCCTTCGTCACCAGCTCCAAATCCAAATCCTGCAATGAATCAAAGCACCAGTGTAATCTCTACAATAGTATAGTTTTTTATTGATTAAAATAGCATATAAAAAACATGAAACAATACAGATCTAAGCCATTCATATCATGCTAGATAGACGATTGAAAAACAATTGTGGCATTGATGCATCGAATGGAAAAAACATATACAGTTCTATTGATTTATAAAAACGAGGATTACAACCATTGGTTGCACCAATACCTCCTGAGTCTTCCAATTCCTCTCCCTCTTTCTTTATCTCCAAGTGTGATGATGCTCAAGGCAAAAAGTTATCAATGAACTTTGCCGATATTCAAACCTCACACTACAACAATGAAATTATGCTCCACATATATTCAATCCTTCAACCTTAGACCAAGAGCCCACAGCTCCATTTTATATAAGATGGAGAGGGCAAACCTTGCCACTTTATTCAACTAGTTTGTAATGGGAAAGATCAAGATGTTTCCATGTTCTTCTATGCTTTTTCCTTCCTTAGGAGTCCAGTTATATTTGGCAAGGCCTAATAAAAGGTTTGTGCCTTTTAGTTTATATTTTGAACTGGATCTTTATGAGGAAAAGCTGGAATTTCTAGTCACTTTTCTACAATATCTTTTCCCTTTTCACACTTAAACACGGATAACGCTACCCCTTGGGCAAGACAGAGCATTACCCTAGGTACTAACGCTCCCTTTATATGTCTCAAGTGCGTTATAACGTTGTCTAGATGTTTCTGGGGTGTGTTACCTTGGCAGAAATGGGTATTGTCTAGGTCATTTTCTCCCTTCCATGTTACCTTATCCTCTGAGCTGATGAGGAGGTCATTTGCCCTGTAACAATCTTTCAATCCACACATGAGAGCTACTCATAACTACAACATTGTTGAATACTTGGCGATATCCCCTTCAGCAATGTCGGCCTTAGAAGTGCTACAATCATGTCCAACACAAAGGAAATTACTTTTATCAGCTATTGAAGCTATAGATCCTCAAGATTCTAACCTCATGGTCTTTGATCTAGAAAATTTTACACCGAGACTCCCTCATCAGATGGATTTTCAGAATCTAGTATTTGTAAAAAACAGATGAGTCTTTTGTACTGTAATTGATGAAGGGGCATCCACATGCATAATGTCGTTAAACTGTTGTAAAAATCTTGCTTCTATGACACTCAACCAATATCCGACAATCATTAAAGCCTTTTATGGAAAAGGATTCCATCTGTACGAAATAATCCAGGATCTACCTATAGAAGTAGAAGGTAAAACTATTAATCTAGATGTGGAAGTTGTTGATGCCCCTCTGGATTACAACCTTCTTTTGGGTCGTAGTTGATCTTATGCCATGACTTTTCTCGTTTCATCCATCTTTCAGTTAATAATTTTTCCTCATAAAGGGAATATTGTGAATATCGATCAATTTTCATATTATTCGTCCGACCCTACTTCTACAGACAGCATCCAACATGTTGGAAAATCGACTATCCCATATGAAGATTTTGGTGTAGGTTTCGTGAAGGACTCTACTTTGATGGGAACTTTTTCTATGCCTCCACCCAACGTATCACGTACCATTGCCAACATCAATATGATTTCATCAAGCACTATACCATTCGATGACACTTGGGTAGTGCTTTCAGAGTTAGAACTGGATTCTTTCAATGGCGAGATGCCTTTAAGTCCTTTTGAAATGGCATAAGTGGCAGTAAAGTCATTTTCTGATGCACTTTCAACTACACCTGATCAAATGAATGTGATCTGTTAGCTCCCCGTAATTTTCTATATTTATTGAGATAAAAATGGAAAGGGGTAACATCAACCAAGATTTGGAATCCAAGGACCTAGCCTTCCTAGCTTTAGAGAGGGATCTCTCTATTAGGTGAAAAGATGTGAACTTGTTTGTTGATTAGGGTTGAATTTAGGCTAGTTATGAAATATTGGGTTTGTTGATTGTTTTTTGGTTGGGTATGATGATTAGATAGACTAGATAGAAACAAGGAAAACTTCAAGTCATTGGGAAATGGAGTCTAACAAGGTCATGATAGGTTCATTGATGGATTAGGGAGTATTTTAGGGAAAATCTAGCTTAGTTGGTGGATCTTTGGGATTTAAAGGATTATGAGATGAGCATAAATATTGAGAACACAGTTAACAAAGGGAAATCAAGAATCCTTTAACATATAATTTAACAAGGATGTCTTTAAACACGGATAAGAAAAGCTATAACTCATGAGGTAGGGCAAACCATTAAGCTCAATGAACAATACTTAAACTGATCAATATCCAAGATAAACATTCCAGTGAAACATAGAAAGCATAAGAGCTTATCAACTTTAGTAAATTCACCTTCAGAGTTAGAAAACATTTAAGGTCACAAATAACTACAATCAGAGAGGAGGGAACTCCTGAACATCTAAGAGTATAGCTATGGAGATCTTTAAAACAATTAACCAAGCAAGTGCAAAGAGTATGATTTGAAACAAAACTTCTTTGACAAACGTAAGTAATGATGCTACTTTTGCAAAAAATAGGTTGTTTTGCAACTAAGTTTTGGACCACTTCCCGATGTTGGATTTGGCTCTGTCATGGCTCATTGGAAAGCCGAAAGAGTCTACTTTCCAAAAATTCTTGTGTTTTTCTGATCCAGCTCATGTAAACCTGTCAAAAATACCAAAATCATCATACTGTCATTTGCGCAGCGCCAGGCCTAAAATAGGGGCAGAAAGGTGAGTTTTGAGGGGTTTTTTGACATTTTGAGGGGTCAAAACTGCTCCAAATATTCTGAAATTTTGTGTGGATGTTGTGCAGGTTATGAAAAATCTAAAAATTTCAAGCTTTTCTCCTAAATATGCTCCATATTTTTGCAGAGCGCCAGTGGCGTTGAGCAAATGAGGCCAAAATTTCTCAAAAAAACAAATCTTCTCCAAATTCCTTCAAAATTGGTGGAGACCCTCAAATGTTTTTAGATAATTTTTGAGAAGCCTCAGTCAAAATTCCAAGGCTGTTATGCTCATTTTCCCTTTTTAGGTTTTTTACCTCAAGGAGAACCTCCTTGAGTTTGGCACAAGCAAACCTGCTCTTCTTTGCGTAATGCTTGGTCATCCTCTTTTGGAGAGCAAGGCCTCTCTTGATCTTCTTGAAGTACTTATGCTCATTCTTGTAGTATTGAATGATGCATTGTGCTCTTTCAAAATCCTTCTCCCAGTCCTCGATTTCTGCATCTTTGTCTAGGAGTAGCATTTTAGTGGTCATCTCCTCATCCTCATTATCACTGTCTAAGTCAATGAACTCATGCCCTTGAGTAGTTTTATTTGTCCTTTTACTCCTCCTTACCTTCACCTGCTGCTCAATATTTCCCACCTTTTCCTTGCCCTTGTCCACTATTTTGATAGCTGGAGGAGAGATGGCCCTTTTCCTTTTTGAGGCGGCAAACACATCTCTTTGTCCTCTGTAGTATGTGCATATGTGAGGGATGATGATGGTATTTTTGACCATTTTTTCAGCATTGCTTTGACCCTCATCACTGCCATTAGCCTCATCTTGGCTTTCTTCTTTACTGAGGTTCTCTCCTTGGTCATTTCTTGTACTATCATTTTGATTTTCTTGGTTATCTAGAAACTGATTAGTGTCATGAAAGTCATGACAGTATGTTGACGGGAAAAATTGTCCGGCCAACAGTAGGGGATCTCCCCGGTAGAAAGTCCCAATCATACCTTGAACCGTTTGGAATAGGGATCCCGTCCGGGGTGTGGGTCCGCCTACCGCTTAAATCACCTTCCCTCTGGTCTCAAAAGAACTCGATCGAACCTGCAGACACACACTTATTCACATGATACAAGATACATGGTTGATGCATTAAACATGTATGTAACACTATGCGTAGCAAGACAAATAATAAAGCATACACGCCGAAGGAGGTGTTGTCAACAACACATCTTTGGGGTTATGCTTGTAGGCTATTCTGACCACAAAAGAAACAGTTCTTTATGGCGAGATGCCCCTTTTACTTCATGAAAGATAAAACAAAATGCTAATAAACAAAGTCATTAACATCCATTAAGCAAGCAAGCAGTCTGAACATCATTAACACAAATACAGGAAACCATAATGCATGAATGATGCCATTAGAAAGTGCAGCTCCATTAATAAAAATATGTTCTGAAACTGTATAGAAATACTCATAGTATTCTCCCAGCAAAACGCATCAAATTCAAAAGGAGTTTCAACAGGTATTTGTATTCATATGTAAAAAGGAATGTTGTCTTTCAATACAATGCTATATGACTTTTGAGCTC
Organism: Pinus albicaulis; assembly: GCA_034641835.2. Classification (NCBI taxonomy): domain Eukaryota; kingdom Viridiplantae; phylum Streptophyta; class Pinopsida; order Pinales; family Pinaceae; genus Pinus; species Pinus albicaulis. The sequence goes on along the minus strand of CM076582.1, from coordinate 1,342,676,590 downwards.
AAAACATCTCTTAAATTTTCCTGGGGGGGGTTTACAGATCAAAATTTCCCCTTTGGGCCCCCGACTCTCGCCCGCCACGGAGTTGCCTTTCACCTCGGGAGAAAATTACGACCTATGACCTGGGAGAAAATTGTGACCTGTGACCTATTGGGCAGTGCGACTTACGACTTGCCTAAATGGTGCGACCTGCGACCTACCTCTGACTGCTGCTAGCGACTTACTGCCACCGGGCTATGAAGATGGGCGTGCAATTTTGAGGTCAGGGGCGTCAATGTACTGTTCTTTGAGAAAATCCCACCAGGTCTAATACTCTGATGCAATGGGGGAAACAAGAGGGACCTCTTCTTTCAACCGATGCATGCATTCCAAAGCATTTGGGACTATAGTTTCCCTTTTTTGAGAGATCTAGTTGGAAAGAGAGGCGAGCTTGGTATAAATCCATACTGGCGTGACAAGAAACTGACCCAGATTTTCTTGTGTTGCTGTGAGCTCGGGGGCGGCAGCAGCTTGCTTGATGGGCTGCAGAAATGACTGGATTTCTTGATCTACTTGCTCCCAGGTTTTCTTTTCGTCCAATGCCCCTAGCGAAGGAATGTGGTGAAGAGTGTGCATCGAGTCGATGCCGCTGACCAAGTGGTCGTATGAAGACATTAATTTGTCCAAATCCTTGGATAGCTTGTCCTTGGACTACATCTTCATACGGATTTGGACTTTGGCATCCTGTGTATGAATCCAATCCTTCCTAGCCAAATGCTCAGGAGCCTGAGGGTATCACACAGTCCAATCCATCATCTTATCTAAGGCAACTGAGGCTTCCTTGAGCTGCTCGTGTTTCTGCTTAGTTTATGCTCGTGCTCTTACCAATGGGGCGACTATTTGTTTTATGGTGAACATTTCCCCATACACCTGCCTCATGGTCGTCTCTAATACATCGCACTCCTTTAGAATGGCAAGTGGAACTTCATTGACCAGGGGAGTCTTGCTTCGAAGTTGTTGGATCTCTTCTTTCAATGCTGACCTCTCTTGTTCCACCTTCTTCTCCCGCTGCTCTGCTGCTTGTAGTCTATTTTGTAGAGAAACGGTTTCTCTACTCATTCTGGTTACATTTTCTTCCGTGGCCGCAGCAAAAGCTGTGCCCGCCGAGGCTATCATCACAGGATTAGTCCTGGTATCAAGGAATATGTCTTTTCCAATTGCAACTGTGGATTCGGAGGTAGGACTTTGTGCCAGGGACCTTCTCTTCTCCTGCAGGATTTTGAAGGAGAATTGATCGAATGTGATGCTGGTGAGGTCGAAGACTTCTTCCTCTTGCCCCTGGGGGGAATTAACATCGGAGAGCATGGCTCCTGTACCGCCTAGAGTTACTTCGAGGGGAGACACCTCAATGTCTTCTATCATTTCATCCTCCTCTTCCTTTTTCTTATTTTCCTCCTTCTTTCGTTGTCGCTTCGCTCGACTTCCCTCATGCCTTTCCCCTCTTTCCCCGCCTCCGTGCTCTCGTGTATGCACCGTTTCTATTTCGGCAACCTCTCCACTCCTGGGTGCGTAGCGTAGGGTCCGTTTCTTTTGGCGTTCAGCTTCTACTTTTTCTAGCTCTTTCTTGAGTGCCTATTCTGCTGCGGCCTACGCCTCTTTTTCCTCTTTTTCCTTACTGGCCTCTTCGGCCTGCTTCTTCTTTTGTTTTGACCTTAGGCTCTTCTTGCTCTTTTCCTCGTCCTCTTTTATTTTATTTTCTCTCTCTTGCTGGTCTTTGGCCTCTACTTCTTTCTGTTGGAGAGAGGTAGCAGGCCCTGTGCTGGTCCGGGACTTTTTTTCTAGAGAGGAAGAAGCACCTCCTAACTTACGACTCCTGTCTTCCAGGCTTTGATCATCCGGATCCTCTTGGCTAGAGTCTGCCACCGGAGAAAGTTTTCTATCTGCATTGTACCAGTTCCTTCTCTCATCTTCTCCTGGGCGTTCTACATGCTGCTAGTTCCATTTGAATTTATCCTTCTTGCAGTGTTCGAGAACTATCCTCTCTGGGTCGTATGTTCGGTACTCTAAAGCCCCAAAGCGATAACTTTTCATCTCTTCTCCTTCTGCCCCTACCTCTCTCAAATCTTTAACTGTGTATGCACCGATAGTGAGGGGTAGCGTGGGCCAGGGCTTCTTCTTACCTTTGGATAGAACATTGGAGAAACCTGAGGACATTTGGAAGCATACCTCTTGTATGAGCATCTTGTCTGTAACAAAGCGAGGCATAGCATGTCGTGCCCTGAACGAGCTGAAGACTCGGATGAAAGTATATTCGGCGAACGAAAACCAATGCGCCACTTGGCCTAGAGTCTCCCTGGCTCGCCAAGACATGCAAGGGGCATCCTGGCCAAATAATTTTCTGAATAGGGCAGGGATGAATATTTGATAAATTGGCTCTATATCATATTTATGCCTGGATTCCCATAACACTTTGTTTTGTAGGTGAATTGCACGGGTCTGCGTGGAATCCCAGTTATGTGCCCATCCCTCAAAATGCAACCTCGCATAGACGGCATCCAATAGATAAGAGACCATATAGAACTCAAAAGGCAACCCTTCATCTGGGGCCAATGCCGAGGACAAGTTTGTATGCATTGAGGTCATCAATATACTAGCCCAGTTAAAACGGGTGCCATGCACCGTTACATATTCCATGATAGTAGCCCATGTGCCATTGAAGGTGGTGGCATCGGGGTGCCCATACAATCTACAAAGCATGGCAGCTACTACTTTATATACTTTTTTCAGGCTGGCCACCGGATATTCTTGGTCTTTCTTGACTTTAAATTTCTTGGGCTCCGCCCACCACTGCCTGATAGTGTCGACTACAGGGACTACATGGGCAAGAGCCCATTCTTCTGTAAATTTTTCTTCTTGGTGAGGCAAAGAGTAGTAAACATGGGCATCCAAGCCTACAAGCGTTGCGAAAGCCTTGCCTTGGCTGTCTTGGATCATGAACTTCTTGGGATCTGTTTTCTGTATGATCTAGTCTATCATTTTGGGGCATGGAAATATGGCCAGATGAGCACCTACGAGATGCAGCTTCGACCTTTTGACTTTTAAGTATACCTCCCGATCCGAGAGGTCTTCTGGAAATTCCGTTATGGCGAACTCATGGTACACTTGGTACCATCGCATGCTGTCCCCTTTTGCAAATGTACAAAGGGTATCTCTATATATCGGGGGTGGGGACAATGGTATGTCCATCTCCACATCTTCCACTGCCACGTGCTTGTCTTTCTTCCAAGACACTGGGGGAGCCATGTCGCTGGAATCCGAGAGGACAGGTATACACTCTGTGTCTACTTCAAGTTCCCCTGTCATATTCATGAAAGAATCCCATGATAAGAATGACATGATGATAAAATACCAATTACAGTTTATCAATGATTTTAGCTGGGACACAAGAAAAATTGAAAAATGGTCTACTGGGTCACGGGGTCGCAGATTGTGAGAAAGTAGCCAATATGCGACCTTGCGACTAGGTCGCTGGGTCGCAAATCGTAAAAAAGTATAAAGATGCGACCTTGCGACCTTGCGACTAGGTCGCTGGGTCACGGGTTGCAGATTTTTAGAAACCGAGGAAATGCGACCTTGCAACCTTTCGACTGGGTCGCTGGGTCGCGGGGTCGCAAATCTAGAAAAATCTGGAGAATGCTACCTTGCGACCTTGCGACTAGGTCGCGGGGTCGCAGGTCGCGCTAGGGCTTGCCCGGGGGGTTTGGGCGTGCACGGCGTGGAGTGTTTTTCCCTTTAACTGGAAGAATGCAAAGCCAAAAGGGTCTAGACAGGGTCAAGGGATAGCTTTTGGAGTAGGGGAGTAGCCATGTAAGCCTGGAAAGGAAATGGTGATGATTTTGGGCACTATGGGGAAAACAGGAATCAGAAAAAACCCTGAGTAAGAAATACAGACAGGGGTTGAGGCCAATTGACAATTTAAAGGCTGAGGATGTCTGGGATTTAGAAAGAATAACCAAAAAGGAAACAACAGGAGGGAAAATGGAAACTTACCCGGGAAAAACACGTGCCAGTCGACTTGTCAGAGCCGTTTCTTTCTATTCGCTGCATCTAAAAAATGCGACCTAGCGACCTCCTTATATAAAAAGGTCACACGTGCGAGCATTTAATGAGGTCGCAAGGTCGCAAATTGAGTGATCCAGGAGGTATGCGACCTCGTGACCTTGCGACCTTGCGACCTGCGGGTCACTGGGTGGCAAAGTCGCGGGGTCGCGATTTTCCGAAAAAAAGAGTTTTGTGACCCTGTGACCTTGCGACCTTGCGATTAGGTCGCTGGGTCACTTGGTCGCGAGGTCATCGTTCAGCCTTCTAGACTCTTTACTTAGTTTTCTTTAAGTTCAGGGGGCTCTGAAAAATTTTTGAAGTGGGGTTTTTTGGAGGGTGTTTTAGGGGCTACAAAAAATGGTGATTCACTGGACGAACCCAGAGTCTCTGCCGATAGTCAGCCTTGGAAGGGGGAGGGAGGGGTCTTCGCTTGCTGCTCCTTTTACCTTAAGGTCAACATTGCCTAGCTTTTTGGCACCTTGCGAGGTTTCTCAGCCTACTGGCTTGTTTGGGTGGTGGTTAACCAAATTTCATTCCTTCAGGTCTTCAGACTGAGAGGGTTGGAGGACTCCAAGCAGCTACAGGATCCAGTACGATTATTTTGTCCTCATCGTGTTGCTCCGCTACCAGCGAACCTCTCGGTCCCGGCGGAGTCACTTCCTAGGAATCGTGAACGTTGCTCCGCTGCCAGCGAGCCTGGTCAGTACCCCGGCGGAGTCGTTCCATCACCTCTCTGCGCAGGAAGCCTTTCTCAATCCTTTACCCCTTATTAGTGTGCTATTGAACTTATTTTGAATGTGCCTGGGGCACTTATTTAGATGTGCTCGTGGAACTTATTTGAGATGGGAAATTTTTTCCTTGGGCAGATGAGGGATCCTAACTTATTTTTCTTGTAGAGAGGTTGTTCCTGGTCTGGTATGTGGACTTTGGTTTTTCCCGGATGCCCTGACGTAGCATGGAGTACCTCTTTCCCCTTCCGATCTAGTTACCACTGCATCGCACTTTCTTTCGCAGACACCCTCTCAAACTTGCTAGGTGGTCTCCCTGCTTGATGACTTGAGCTAGATCATATGTTTCCTTTAGGTGTCGATAACAAGCAAGCTCTTACCACCTTCGAGTCTATCGGGAAAAGGCCTTCCGTCAGCATAGAACCTGTTGCAGTGTGCCAATTGTGTGGCTCTAACAAGTCCTTCCGTTTCTATATATATATATATATATATATATATATATATATATATAGGACAAAAGGGGCGAAAACAGAAAATATGGTACAAGGATAAGATAGCCCTCTAGGGGTTGCTAAGTGAAATAATATTTGAGGTCATGTCCGTTTACCGGGAGGACCTCGACTCTTCCCTAAAGGGTTTGCAGTCTAAACGTATGGGAACCTAATTTTTCCTTAACTTGAAAAGGACCTGTCCATAGTGCTTGGAACTTGGAATGTTTTCCTTTTTCTTCGTGAGCTTTATCCCATTTCAGGACCAGGTCTCCTACCTCAAAGTTTTTATTCCCTGTGGATTTTCTATCAAACCATCTCTTGATTCGACTTTGGTGGACGATGAACTTTTCCCGGTTTTTTTGTCTTTCCTCCTCCAACTTCAGTAGGGTGTCAATTCGAGTTTGCAAGGTAGGGCATGGGGTACCATGACATTCCTGAGACAGCTGAAGGGCAGGCAGAGATAAATGGGGAGGAAGAACAACTTCTTTTCCATACACGATAAAATAAGGAGAGGTGCCTAGGGAGGACTTGGGTATGACACGGTCGGCCCAAAGTGCATTGTGAAGGGCGTTGTGCCAGTTGCGCTGGTGGAATAGCAGGGTCTTCTTGATGATGCGAATCAGATTTTTATTAGTCGACTCAACTAAACCATTTCCTTGGGGATAGTAATTTGCAGAATTTTTAAGAACGATACCGTTTTCCAGGGGAAAATCACATAATTTAAAAGATGAAAAGTAAGTTGCATTATCAAAAACCAAGGAAGTTGGAACACCAAACTTGGTGATGATGGAATGAGTGAAGAATTCTATTACCTCCTGGTCATTGATTTGGCATAAAGGTGCTTCTTCGACCCACCTGGTAAAATAAGCGGTAGCTATAAGAATGTACCGGTGTTGTTTGGAGGAGTGAGGTATGATTTCACCAATGACGTCCAAGCCCCACTGTTGAAAAGTTTCTTCCATTGCTACCGACAGTAAGGGGGCGGCTAACCACGCTTCTCGGTTTGCGAACTTCTGGCACTGGATGCACTTCCGGACATATGCATGCACGTCTCTGAAAAGGGTTGGCCAATAGTATCCTGCGCGCATTATCTTATGGGCGGTGGTATCCCCGGCAAAATGGCCCCCAGCTGGTCCATCTTGTAGCTCGGTCAAGATTTTCTACGCTTCATCATGTTCTAAGCATCGTAACATGACCCCATCATAATGTTTCTTGAACAGCTTCCCATGGATCAGCTGGTAAGATGCAGCTTTGAGTCTTATCGCGTGTTTCTGCTGGGCAGTTAGAGCGGGGTCCAGAGTACCCTGAGCTAGGTATCCTGAAATGTCCGAGTACCAAGAGGGGCTACTCAGCTGAGGCACATGGTCACTCTGGTACATATCGATTTCTTATTCCCAACACTCTTCTTCAACTCCATGGGAACTTGCCGCCTCCGCAGCCATTTGACATAAACCTTGTCCTTTAATGGTGTGTGCTGGCTTAAACTCTAAATCATACTCTTGCAAGCATGCCACCCAGTTGCCTCGCCTCTCACCTATCTTCTGCTGCAAAAACAATGAGCGGACCGTTGGGTGTGGAACGAAAACCATGCCGTGGTTTTTCAAGATCTAGGGTCTGAAATGCTTGACTGCTTTGTAGACCGCATAGGCTTGCTTCTCGATTTTAGGGTAGTTCAATTCAGCTCCTTGTAAACTAGTACTCATGAATGAAATGGGCCGCTTGTCATTGTTGCCATATTTCTGCGTGAGGACAGCTGCAAGTGAAGAATCTGAAGCGAAAGTATATAGGATGAAGCCTCTGCTAAAGTCTGGACTTTGAAGGGATGGTGCTTCAGCTATGGCCTGCTTGATTTTGGCGAAAGCCTCCTTCTCTGGCGGGTTCCATTTGAACATCACATTCTTTTTTATCATCCCCTGCAAAGGTCTAACTATCTAGGCGAAATCCGATATGAACTTGCGGACAAAATTGATTTTCCCCAGGAAAGATTGCATTGCTTTCTTACTGCTCAAGGGGGGAAATCTGGGCAATAGCTTTCACCCGCTCTGGATCTACTACAATGCCTTGCTTCGTTATAATGTGGCTCAGCAAGTTCCCTTCTGCCATAGTGAACACGCTCTTTTTCGGGTTGAGAGAAATCCCGTACTTCCTGCACCTCTCAAAGATTTGTTTGAGGTGGCGTAAATGATCGCCCCGGTGTTTTGAAAACATGGTGACATCGTCCAAATAGACTACCACGCTCCGACCTATCATACCACGGAAATCTATATCCATGGCCCGTTGGAAAGTTTCCCCCGCATTAATCAATCCAAAAGGCATGCGCCTGAAAGCGAATGTTCCCCATTTGGTCTGAAAGGTAGTTTTCAATCTGTCCGGTTCGGCTACCAGCACCTGGTTGTAACCGGAGAATCCATCCAACAAGGAGAACATCTCAAATCTAGACACAGCTTGCAATATTTGTTCCATAGGTGGCACTGGGTAATTGTCTTTGTTTGAGGCTCAGTACAAATTCCTAAAATCCACGCATAAGCGGATCTCGCCAGACTTCTTCCGTACCGGGACCAGATTTGATACCCATGTGAAGTGACGAACTTTAAATATAATGCATGCATCCAAAAATTTCTTGAGTTCTTTCAGAATCATCAGTTCCAAAGTAGGGTGTACCTTTCTGAGCTTCTGTTGGAACGACTTTACACCTTCTTTCATGGGTATGATGTGCTGAATAATCTGAGTATCGTACGTACGTAAATCATTATACATCCAAGAAAATACGTCTCGATACTTCCGAAATAGTTGGGTGAATGCCTGCGTCTCTTCGTTGGTACAATCTTTCCTGAGGTTAATGAACTTTGGGTCCTCCTTTGATCCAAAATTCACTTGCCGATGTGCCAAAATGGAACTTTTCACCTTGGTATTTGGGAGGCCGCGAAATCGGCTTTGCAGGTCGAAGAGCTTTTCAAGTGATACTATCCCCTTGGGCATGGGGTTTTCCTTGCGTTTCTCATGCTCTTCCTGCAAGGCTTGGTCGTGATCCGCCTCATCAATCGCCACATCTTTGAATACTTCAGTGTTGAGCATAAACTCCAATATCTGTTGATCATTATCAAAAACGCGTAGATTAGTAATATTATCTGGCACAGAGGGTCTGTATATAACTTCAATAGAAAATTCGTCCCTCAAAGGGGTAAATCTAATAGCAGCATTAGCCAGAGTATTAGCTGCTGCATTATGCATTCTAAGAACATATTTAATTCGAAAAGCATCGAAAGCAGAAATAAGACGCCATACCTCTTGCTGATAAGCCTTCAAATGCGGAGACAAACAATGAATGGTATTGCGTACCTGCCGAGTAATGATCTTGGAGTCTCCAATAACTCGTAAGCACCTTACCTTTAAGTCCAATGCCTTCTTGAGTCCGAGGATTAGAGCTTCATATTCAACAGTATTGTTTGTGCATTGGAACTCAAGCCGACATGATATCAAGAATTTGTCCTTTTGAGGGTCTAGCAAGATGCAGCCCGCACCAGCTCCGTCAAGAGTTTTGGAACCGTCATAGTATAGGGTCCATACATCATTTTCTGGCTCCTTTGGGGTTGTAGGTTGGGGCGGGACTTCAGTTTGGTGTGAGACGGGAGTGGCTTGATCTTCCGTGACGAGTGTTAATTCAGACTGGATCTCGGGATCTACTGGAGATTGAGGAGGGTGATAACATCAAAAAATGGCTTCCAAGAAGCACATGCCAAGCTCCTCCTGGAAAAAACTGATGGGTTCATTTGTAGCATCCAAATCAGTCATAGTATGCTTCATATAAGGCTCGCTTTCAACCCTGATTTGGTTATTCCGGCCCTTGTAAGGAAGCCAAAGGTGGGACCAGTCAGTGGTGAAATATCCTTGCAGCTTGCTGGACCAGTCCCTACTAAGTAATAGGTCGTAGGCTTCCGAAATGTCAACGACTACAATGTCGATGCATTGGTGGACTCTAGAATAGGACGAGAGGCGGATGATGACGTTATTCAGTTCTCCTATGGCTGGCACTTGAGATCTGTCAAGTTGAATGATCCTTGCGTCATTTTTCTCTGGGCGGATGTTCAGTTTCTTACAAACAGATAGTGGCATGACATTTGTGGAGGCGCCGGAGTCAACTAGACAGTTATGGACGTTGAAGTTGAAGATCTCAAAAGACAGGAGGAAAGGAGGAGTAGACCCCCTGGAATTTGCATTGATGGCATTTACGATGGACTGAACACTTGAACTAGGTTGCGCGGAGGTGTTGCTCACAAGCTTAGTAGTTGAGGTATTGGTGAAGGCTTTAAGAATGAGTTCTCGTTGATTCGTGATGCGATCAAGCTCATAGAGGGATATGTTAGCTTTGGTTTTCTTCATGTCCTCTACAATGTTATATGTGGAATCACATTGGGGACCGGGTTCGGTAGTGGTTGTGGTGGACCCCATCGGGAGCTTGCTTTTCTGATTTGCTCGGGTATTGTCATTGGTGGGCTTCTTAGGGGCAGCTTGTTGTTCATTCCCCGACGGCAGAATTTTCCTTAAGAAAGCCCTTTTCTTCTCCTCAAATGATGGTTCGGGAACCGGTCCTTTGCTCCTAAGGCTGTAGTTTCTTACAGGTGGGGCCTTAGGATTGTCTACCATGTTGATATCGGTGACTGTAAGATGGTTGTCCCCTCGGATAACGTTGAATGCAAGAACTGAGGATGTTGGTTCTTCATCTAGGGGCAACTCTTCATCGTGGTCGGAAACATCATCCTCCCCCGCATCCCCTGGGGTTTGATCATCCAGAAGCTAGTTTACCACTGCGGTCATGCTGCCAATCCACTGTGGGCATGTTTTTTCAGAGTGGGCAGCCTGGTGGAAAGAGCAGAAGTTATCTTTTCCTATCTCTTCAATGTTCAGAACAGTGCTCGGGTTGGACAGAGGTCGGCTGGTGTTAGGGTTGATCTTTCTGAAAAAGGGCTTAGGCGCCTTTGCACTAGTCGTGGACTCTATACCCTTCCTCTTCAAGTCAGAGACTTCATTTGTTAATAGCTTGAGGGTCTTCGCTATACCCTCAAAGTCAAAAGCATCCTTATCCTTATCTGCGGTTTTGTTTGTGGGGGACTGACCCCTTTTCGCGATTGGTTTGTGGTCATCTCTCCCCTCATGATTGATGGCTCCTATAGAAAGCATGTCTCTTTCTATAGTGAAGGCGGCTGCGTAGTTGGCTGCAAGTGTGGGACGAGCTTCGTGTTTCACGAAGACAGTGATATCCCTAGGGAGAGCTTTTGTATAATAGTCAATGGTAATAGAGTTGTCCAATTCTAGGTTTGAGGGAAACTTTTTCAGTATGGTAGAAAAGCGCTGATTGAAGTCTCTCACCTTCTCTTTCTTGTGGCACTTAATGGTGCTTAACTCCGTAAGGAGCATGGAAGGGGTTTTGTCCTCTGAAAATTTCTGCGAGGATGTGTGTCGAAACTAGTCCCACGATGTGATGGAGGCACTTGGGAGGGAGCGGTACCAAGTGGCCGCTTTGTTTTCAAGAGTATACGGAAATAGACGGCAAGCAACATCATCTGACTGAACCCTCATGATTTTCAGGGCAAGATAGAAGCTGCTTATATGATCCTCAGCCAAGGTGCCTTTCTTGGGATCAAACTTGGGGAGGTGTTTCTCCGAGTGCCTAGGCAGGTCGTGGAGTGGGCCCAAAAGATTTAATGGGTACTGGGCCATCCAGGCTAGTGGTTGCACCCTCCTAGCCTACTGGTGGTGCCTAAACTCAGGCTCAGATTCACCCCCCAAACTTGACACCGATGCTCCTCCCTCATGGCGAGAGTGTTCATCTTGATATCTCTCACGGTAGGGAAAGTCTCTAATATATCCCCAGTTGTGGACAGGCGGCCTATTTTGGTTTGGGCGATGGTTGTTGGCATGGTTTCCTTGGCCTCGGCCTCTATCTCCTCTACCTCCAGTCCGGCGGGCTCTATTTCCCTCGCCTTCATTTCTGCGGGCTCTATTTCTGTCGCCTTCATTCCCTTGGCCTCTATCTCCCTCACCTTCCCCAGGTGGGGGGTGTGCTTGGTTGTTGTTAGGCTGGGCTTGGTTGGGATGAGGGTTGGGAAAAGGTTCGGTAGGACCAAATTCTTCCTCATCGCCGTCTTGGAATTCGGGGATTGGTTCGTCACACTGAGCAGCGATGGCGAGGTCTTCAAGCATGAGATTCACCAACTGGGGCACGGTGCTCACCAGGGCACCATTACGAGTGATGTTTTCAGCCAGGGTTCTAGTATGGGACAAGAATTGCATGATTGGGGCATATCACAAATCCCTGATGAGATTGCGGGCAGCTGGGTGCAAGGCTCTCAACTGTGCGTCGGTAATTTCATAATACGACATCTCCTCCCCTGGAATATCTTCCAATGGAGGGATAGTTTCGTTGTTTATGACCTCCCCGTGGGGAGTTTGTGATGGAATGTTGGTTGTATTCTGGGAGGCTGCCATTCAGGCCCTCCTTCTAGCGCCAATTCTGTTGATGGGAAAAAATGTCCGGCCAACAGTAGGGGATCTCCCCGATAGAAAGTCCCAATCATACCTTGAACCGTTTGGAATAGGGATCCCGTCTGGGGTGTGGGTCCGGCTACCACTTAAATCACCTTCCCTCTGGTCTCAAAAGAACTCGATCGAACCTGCAGACACACACTTATTCACATGATACAAGATACATGGTTGATGCATTAAACATGTATGTAACACGATGCGTAGCAAGACAAATAATAAAGCATACACGCCGAAGGAGGTGTTGTCAACAACACATCTTTGGGGTTATTCTTGTAGGCTATTCTGACCACAAAAGAAACAGTTATTTATGGCGAGACGCCCATTTTACTTCATGAAAGATAAGAAGAAATGCTAATAAACAAATTCATTAACATCCATTAAGCAAGCAAGCAGTCTGAACATCATTAACACAGATACAGGAAATCATAATGCGTGAATGATGCCATTAGAAAGTGCAGCTCCATTAATCAAAAGATGTTCTGAAACTGTATAGAAATACTCATAGTATTATTCCAACAAAATGCATCAAATCCAAAAGGAGTTCCAACAGGTATTTGTATTCATATGTAAAAAGGAATGTTGTCTTTCAATACAATGCTATATAAATTTTGAGTCCAAAAAAGAAGCCCTTTTCATTTTCCCCGGAGGGGGTTTTATAGATCAAAATTTCCCTTTGGGCTCCCTGACTCTTCGCCTGCCCACCGGTTGAGTTGCCTTGTGACCTGGGAGAAAATTGTGACCTGCGACCTATTGGGCAGTGTGAATTGCGACTTGCCTAGACGGTGCGACCTGCGACCTACCTCTGACTGCTGCCAGTGACTTACTGCCACTGGGCTATGAAGATGGACACGCAATTGTGAGGTCAAGGGCGTCAATGTGCTGTTCTTTGAGAAAATCCCGCCAGGTCTGATACTCTGCTGCTATGGGGGAAACAAGAGGGACCTCTTCCTTCAACCGATGCATGCATTCCAAAGCATTTGGGACTAGAGTTTCCCTTTTTTGAGAGATCTGGTTGGAAAGAGAGGCGAGCTTGGTATAAATCCATACTGGCGTGACAAGAAACTGACCCAGATTTTCTTGTGTTGCTGCAAGCTCGGGGGCGGCAGCAACTTGCTTGATGGGCTGCAGAAATGACTGGATTTCTTGATCTACTTGCTCCCAGGTTTTCTTTTCGTCCAATGCCCCTAGCGAAGGAATGTGGTGAAGTGTGTGCATCGAGTCGATGTCGCTGATCAGGTGGTTGTATGAAGACATTACTTTGTCCAAATCCTTGGATAGCTTGTCCTTGGACTGCATCTTCATACGGATTTGGACTTTGGAATCCTGTGTATGAATCCAATCCTTCCTAGGCAAATGCTCAGGAGCCTGAGGGTATCGCACAGTCCAATCCATCATCTTATCTAAGGCAACTAAGGCTTCCTTGAGCTACTCATGTTTCTGCTTAGTTTTTGCTCATGCTCTTACCAGTGGGGCGACTGTTTGTTTTATGGTGAACATTTCCCCATACACCTGCCTCATGGTCGTCTCTAATACATCGCACTCCTTTAGAATGGCAAGTGAAACTTCATTGACCAGGGGAGTCTTGCTTCGAAGTTGTTGGATCTCTTCTTTCAATGCTGACCTTTCCTGTTCCACCTTCTTCTCTCGCTGCTCTGTCGCTTGTAGTCTATTTTGTAGAGAAACGATTTCTCTACTCATTCTGGTTACATTTTCTTCCGTGGCCGCAGCAAAAGTCGTGCCCGCCGAGGCTATCATCATGGGATTAGTCCTGGTATCAAGTACTATGTCTTTTCCAGTTGCAACTGTGGATGTGGCAACAGGACTTTGTGCCTGGGACCTTCTCTTCTCCTGCCGGATTTTGATGGAGAATTGATCGAATGTGAGCTTGGTGAGGTCGAAGACTTCTTCCTCCTGCCCCTGGGGGGAATTAACATCGGAGAGCATGGTTCCTGTACCACCTAGAGGTACTTCGAGGGGAGACACCTTGATGTCTTCTATCATTTAATCCTCCTCTTCTTTTTCTTCTTTTCCTCCTTTTCCCTTCGCTGGCACTCGACTTCTTCCTTCTCATGCTCTTCCTTCCGGCTGTGCTCTGCTTCTGTAGCTGCTTCTATTTCGGCTTTCCTCTTCCACTCGGCGGCAGCAGCTTGGTCTGCTTTCTTTTGGCGTTCAGCTTCTACTTTTTCTAGCTCTTTCTTGAGTGCCTATTCTGCTGCGGCCTACGCCTCTTTTTCCTCTTTTTCCTTCCTGGCCTCTTCGGCTTGCTTCTTCTTCTATTCTGCCCTTAGGCTCTTCTTGCTCTTTTCCTCGTCCTCTTTTATTTTCTTTTCTCTCTCTTGTTGGGCTTTGGCCTCTACTTCTTTCTGTTGGGGAGAGGTAGCAGGCCCTGTGCTAGTCCCAGACTTTTTTGCTAGAGAGGTAGAAGCACCTCCTAACTTACGGCTCCTGTCTTCTAGGCTTTGATCATCCGGATCCTCTGGGCCAGAGTCCGCCCCCGGAGCAAGTTGTCTATATGGATTGTACCAGTTCCTTCTTTCATCTTCTCCCGGGTGTTCTACATGCTGGTAGTTCCATTTGAATTTAGCCTTCTTGCAGTGTTCGGGAACTATCCTCTCCGGGTCGTATGTTCGGTACTCTAAAGCCCCAAAGTGATAAATTTTCATCTCTTCTCCCTATGCCCCTACCTCTCAAAAATCTTTAACTGTGTATGCGCCGATAGTGAGGGGTAGCGTGGTCCAGGGCTTCTTCTTACCTTTGGACAGGACACTGGAGAAGCCCGAGGAAATTTGGAAGCATACCTCTTGTATGAGCATCTTGTCTGTAACGAAGCGAGGCATAGCATGTGGTGCCCTGAACGAGCCAAAGACTCGGATGAAAATATATTCGGCGAACGGAAACTAATGCACCACTTGGCTTAGAGTCTCCCTGGCTCGCCAAGACATGCAAGGGGCGTCCTGGCCAAATAATTTCCTATATAGGGCAGGGATGAATATTTGAGAGATTGGCTCTATATCCTATTTATACCTGGATTCCAAAAACACTTTGGTTTGTAGATGAATTTCACGGGTCTGCGTGGAATCCCAGTTATGTGCCCATCCCTCAAAATGAAACCTCGCACAGATGGCATCCAATAGATAAGAGGCCATATAGAACTCAGAAGGCATTCCTTCATCTGGGGCCAATGCTGAGGACAAGTTTGTATGCATTGAGGTCACCAATATGCTAGCCCAGTTGAAACGGGTGCCATGCACCGTTACATATTCCATGATAGTAGCCCATGTGCCATTGAAGGTGGTGGCGTCGGGGCGCCCATACAATCTGCAAAGCATGGTGACTATTAATCTATATACTTTTCTCAGGCTAGCCACCGGATATTTTTGGTCTTTCTTGACTTTGAATTTCTCGGGCTCCGCCCACCACTGCTTGATAGTGTCAACTACAGGGACTGCATGGGCAAGAGCCCATTATTCGGTAAATTTTTCTTCTTGGTGAGGCAAAGAGTAGTAAACATGGGCATCCGAGCCTACGAGCATTGCGAAAGCCTTGCCTTCGCTGTCTCGGATCACGAAATTCTTGGGATCTATTTTCTGTATGATCCAGTCTATCATTTCGGGGCATGGAAATATGGCCAGATGAGCACCTGCGAGATGCAGCTTGGACCTTTTGACTTTTAAGTATACTTCCCGATCTGGGAGGTCTTCTGGAAATTCCATTACGGTGAACTCATCATACACTTGGTACCATCACATGCTGTCTGCTTTTGCAAATGTACAAAGGGTATCTCTGTATATCGGGGGTGGGGACACTGGCACGTCCATCTACACATCTTCCACTGCCAAGTTCTTGTCTTTCTTCCGGGACACTGGGGGTGCCATGTCGCTGGAATCCGAGAGGACAGGTATACACTCTGCGTCTGCTTCCATTTCACCTGTCATATTCATGAACGAATCCCATGATAAGAATGACATGATGATATAAGACCAATTACAGTTTATCAATGATTTTAGCTGGGACACAAGCAAAATTGAAAAATGTTCTACTGGGTCGTGGGGTCGCAGATTGTGAGAAAGTAGCCAATATGCGACCTTGCGACTAGGTC